>JAODLD010000044.1:1283601-1327434 GCA_026781065.1 Mormyrops boulengeri | reverse complement strand
CTCCTGTGTCAATATGATGTGGGCTGTGGGACGTTACCATGGAGACAGAGCTCAGTGTGTACAGCTCCTGTGTCAATATGATGTGGGCTGTGGGACGTTACCATGGAGACAGAGCTCAGTGTGTACAGCTCCTGTGTCAATCTGATGTGTCGGACGTTACCATGGAGACAGGGCTCAGTGTGTACAGCTCCTGTGTCAATATGATGTGGGCTGTGGGGTGTTACCATGGAGACAGAGCTCAGTGTGTCCAGCTCCTGTGTGAATATCATGTGGGCTGCAGCTACTATGGAACTATGAAATATGTGTCATGTTTCTCTGTTGGAAAACAAAGGAGACTTTGGAGTTTTGGCCTAATCTGTACTCCATAATATTGAAGCACATAGGGGACCTTTTTAGAAGTATGCTGCTATATGCCAGTGGAAGATCTGTTAGAGATGAATGCATTTTGAAAGAATATAAATCTGTTACTGAATTAACAGTTTTAACCCATGACATACCTGGAATAAATTTAGAAAATATGTCAAGCTGAGTCATAGAAGTTATTACAGATAAGGACTGGGTTTGAAAGTTGGAAAAAAACAGGGGAGGCACTAGTGGATGCGGTGTTTATAGAGTGGAGATGATGTTTGTAGGGCCAACTGCAACTGTTGAAAGAACATTACAATAGCAAGTATGTGGGGTAGAGTTCTCGTTTTCTTTTTTTATTAAAATTACAATGGCTACCGGATGTGCGTGAAGTCATAACCAAAGCAGATTCCTGTTCCCCATAACCTAATAGCTGTTATAGCAGTTAAATGCCTGGAGAGTTCCCTGACCCTATGCTGTGAGAGTCACTGACAAAGCTCTTCATGACTGGAGTGGCCCATCTTTTCTCAGTTTTTATTTAGCAGACCCTTTTGTCCAAAGGCATGTAAGAGTCAGGATCAGAGAGCAGGGCAAGCCGGTATCCATGGAGAACTGCGGTTTAGGCCCAGCAGTGATATGATTACTCTGCTGGCCACAGAATTCAAACCTATGACCTCCTGGACATCAGCCTAGATCTCTAACCCTAACATAAGGGTTCCCAAATTTTTATGTTCATGGACCAGTTTACGTCATTATATCAGCAATCGTATAAGTTTAATCACTTCCGTTGTTTCAGATGTGAACACGCAAGGGTGAAGGGTCATAAAAAAAAATTAAATATAGTTTATATTTGGAAATAAACCAGCCCCCTGCAAATCCCCCAGCGCTCACCATTCTGGTGGAATACAGTCCTGGACCAGTACTGGTCCTCAGACTGGGGGTTGGGAACTGTCTGCCTGCTGGTCTCTCAGAGTTTCTCTCTGGTTGTTACATTAATTCCATGTGTATCTATTACATTGATGTACATTAATTCTGTATATATGTGAGACTTTATTTCATGCAACTCTAGGCAGAAGTCATAAACTAACCAAATTGTACATTTATTTATATCTCTATTCTATTTATTAAATTGTGTTGTGGATGTTATCGTTTATTTATTGTATTTGTATTTATGATGCACCTCGAGAGCCCAAAGGAAACAGTATTTCAATGCACTGTGTATTTTACATGGAAGTGTTGACAATAAAGAACTCTTGAGTCTAATTTTAGGCTTTAGGCCACGCTGTGTCCAGGAACACAAGAAAGTCACTGTTCACCTTCTCTTGTTTATCAGTGGAGATAGATTTGTACCAAACAGATGCTTAGATTCTCTGAGTTAGTGATGGCCACCTAGGGTTTGTAAGCTCACACTAGCCCTCAAGACCTCAATGCAAAGATATGGCTTTAGAAGCCATGTTATTCTACCAAACTAAACTTGGCATGGACTGGCTGCTGTGTCTAACTTGTGCTAAAATCTCTCATGTTTTCTGTGCTGCATTTGTGTATTTACAGTGTGAATATGGTCTGTATTCCAATCCCTCAGTCATGTTCTATTTTGTATGTGTTTTATTGTGAGATGGGGGGGTCAGGCTAAGGCCAGGCTATGTAGCTTTAGCAAACTGATGTGCTCTAGGGACCAGACAGGTAGTTTTAGTGCCATGTAAAGCTGCAAGATGCTGCAAAAATATCACAATATGAATTTAAATGAGTTTCCTCAGCAGGGTGCCTGGGCTCAGCCTTAGAGAGAGGGTGAGAATTCGGACATTCAGGAGGGGCTCAAAGTAGAACCACTGCTCCTCTGCATCGAAAGGAGCTTGTTGAGGTGGTTTGGGCATTTATCGAGGATGCCTCCTGGATGTCTCCCCGGGGAGGTGTTTCGGGCATGTCCAACCAGGAGGAGATCCCGGGGCAGACCCAGGACACACTGTAGCGATTATATCTCTCGGCTGGCCTGGGAATGCCTTGGTATTACCCCGGAGGAGCTGGAGGAGGTGGCTGGTGAGAGGGCGGTCTGGGCATACCTGCTTAGACTGCGGCCCTCACAACCCGACCCCGGATAAGCAGCAGAAAATGGATGGATGGCAATGTGAAATTTTAGCAAAAAATATCAAGATAATTTTAAAGAAAAAAAGGATTTGGGAAAAACTACTCAGACTATTGCCAAATTGAACTTATCTACCAATAGTGTCTGTCAAATAAGTGAATGGTGTTACTGTGAGTTGTCAGCAAATAACTGGTTTTTGTTCAATATTGTCTTTATGGAATCCAAAATTTTTGGTGACCAGTTCTTGTTCACTTTTCTCCTCCCCACTCATTTTATGAAATTTTCTCACTAACGTATGTATGATTGATTTAAACAATAAGGTCGAAAATGATTATGATTGGCTTGGAGAGCGCGTGCAGGACTCATGCACCAACAGTGGTGCTAAACTGTACGATGATTTTATACTAGATAATCTTGAAAATTAACATTAAATCATTAAATCAATATTTTGCAATCATTAAGACTGCAAAACTTGCAAAGTTTTGTACCCTATGAGTAAAAATGTTTTAGCAAAACTTATTCATGACCCAAATTGGCCAAATTTCAAAATATCAGAATGGTAGAGTATCATCCATACAGTATGATGGTCTGAAAAAATACTGCTCAAGCCTAAACCCAAATTTTGCAGTCCTTGCGATGTGACAATTGCATGTGTATGGTAACATCACACATTGTGTGGGCATAGTGCCATGAGGAGTGAGAGATTTTCTGGCATATTTGACACTGTTCCTAGTTAGCCAACCCCTAGGCTTACAGTCCCCCCTAGGCTTAGATGGACATCCAGTGCTGGTCCTGGTCCACCAGGGGGAGATGGAGTGACCGGCAGATTTTACAGTTACTTTGTAACTCTTATAATCAACGCATTTTATTCTGTAATTCGGAACATGTGGAATGCGTTTCTTTTTGACTTTATGGGTTTTGGATGTTGAGTGCAGTGGTTTTTCTCTGCATCCTAGAGCTCAAAGGCCACTCTGTTTCGTTAGCTTCACCTGTATGTCTCGTGCCAAAATCACCACCGATTTCCAATTGATAAAAGTCGCCGCTGGAAAAGCACGGTCCATTTGAAGAGGGGAAGCTGGTGCTGTTTCTCCATGAGGCAGTGAGGAAGAGCTGCTCCGGCCCTGTTAGCGTGACCCGTTCAGGAGAACAAAGGTCAATCTTGTACTTGTCAACTTGAGAGCAAGACGAGTTAATCACTTATGTTAGTGTAAACTCTCTATTGATTAATTTCCAGATTATGCTTTTTTTTAATGTGAAGCTCCCTGAGATGTCTTACTACTGTTGGAACCTAAGTTTTTCATTTTAAGAAGTTCTTATGGCAATGAAAATGGAAATATCAGCTGGACAGAGAAATCCATGTACAAATCTGCTTCTGTGTGATAATAAAAGAATCCTGACTATTTTATCTTTATATTGAGGAAATAAGGTCACTGGCACAGTTCTGGAAAGGCCCTGACTGCTGAAGGGGACATGAAACTGAGGGCTCTTTCACACACTCTGGACTGGCCCGGTCATTCACTCTGGCTTATAGAGATGACTCCTCAGTAGCAGACCTAGTCTCCTTCTCATCAAGACTTCTGTCCCTGTTTTTCCAGAACTCCATGAACCTGCCCCCTGATAAAGCACGTCTCCTACGCCAGTATGACAACGAGAAGAAGTGGGACCTCATCTGTGATCAGGTATCCACAGCATCTCATTTATTATATGTTCTTCCCGCTGGTCCTACCTCCGTATTTCACATAGAATGAAGAGGAAGTGGTATTAATGTGAACGAGTAGCACTTTCAAGTGTGCCAGCACAGTCTCGTGTGTTCTGAGTCACTGTTCCATCCGCTGCACAGGCGGCTGTGATGTTCTTCCTCTGTTGACGCTTGGTCTATCTGTTCAGGAACGCTTTCAGGTGAAAAACCCCCCCCACACTTACATCCAGAAGCTAAGGAGCTATTTAGACCCAGGGGTCACACGGAAGGTGAGCTTTCACAGAACAGCTGGCTTTATCACAGGCCTGATATTATTGCTGCTGTTTTTCGCTGTTAATTTATTGAAATGCAGTTTCTTATTTATATGGTTAAATTTTACGGTTCAATTTCTTTTATTTTCGTCCAGTTTTTTTTGAAAACGTCATTACACTTAAAAAATGGAGATGCATAACTGTAAATTTGTGTGTTCTAGAAATTCCGCCGGCGAGTTCAAGAATCCACGAAAGTTCTGCGAGAGCTGGAGATATCGTTGAGGACCAATCATATTGGGTAATCGCACAATCATTCATACTCTTGCCTTTGGTGCGCTGGTCAAATTGCACTTTTAATTTGTACCTCTGTCAGTCCTGGTGGCTCCTGGTTTCCGCCTCCATCACTGTAATGCACCTCGTTGGTCTTGTAGGACCGGAATATGATGCCTCCCCCATTTTCTTAACGGGCAGGAAATGTGCCTTTGTGTGCCACTGGGCCAGGAAGGCAGTTTGTCCAACAATGGAGCGAGTGACAAATGCACATGCCAAGCGATGTGTGGGTCTTCAACAGACATTAAATTAAGACCATTTACACTGATAATACATTAAGTTCAAGTTTCAGTATATGAATTCTTTTAAAATTGTTTAAAGTTGCTCATCTTTATTTGCCTTTAATGAGAAATAAAGTACCCTGTAATACATTTACCCGAATATTCATATAAATTAGTTCCCTTCTGTTCTGTGTGTATCCCACCTTTGACACCCTCTGATCTGTTATTCCCCAGAATGCTACTACAAACCAAAAAAGCATCTGGTTGGACAGGAAAAGGCGAGGGGGGGGTGCTTACTGGGAAGCTCGCCATCCAGGCAGCCCCCACCCCTTAACAAATCTGCTCCACAGTCTCTGTGTTGACTCGCATACCGTTTACTTTTGGTTTCAGGGTCTTCCTGTGACACTTACCCTTGAAGGGCAACGTGCTACGCTTGGTGACACCACTGTTGAACGTGACTCTTAAACCTCAATTGAAGGGCAAATTTCCAAAACTCACTCGGTCCATGGGATGCATTTTTGAGAGAAATTCCGCGGACTTGGTGATTTTCTTGAAGTTTAACGAAGGTTCCTAGTTAGATTACTTGTGGACTGAGTGAGTTTTGGAAATTTGCTGCTTGTTCTACGACCCATCTAGCTCTGAATTCTCAAAAATGTATGTCGCTCTGGATATAAGCGTAAGCGTCTACTAAATTTCTGCTGCATTTAAACTACGTTATTATCATTATCAAAAACAATTCCAGGGTCTTGGAGTTATGAGGCATTTTAAGGGTCACCTGACATTGGTCATTACTGTTGGTTGCAGTATAGATGTTAATATCATAGCATGAGTATGATGATCACTACAATTAAACAATACAGTTATTGCACAATATTTTTTCTGGCTTGAGTAGTGGGATTCTTTCTTGTAATTTATAAACTGAAGGTGAGTACTTTATTGACTTGGATTTTTCTATTGCCAGGTCAAGTTGGTGGCTGAATTAGTGGCTTATACCACTTGTTCAATCAGTAGCCTGGCTTGGGTCATTAACTCAGTTGCCCATCCCACAGGTGGGTTCGAGAGTTCCTCAACGATGATAATCAAGGCTTGGATATCCTGGTGAAGTATCTTTCATTCGCTCAGTGTGCCGTCATGTGAGTATTTGTTTCCGTAGAGCTCTTTCAGCTGACACTGATCTTCTCAGTGGTCTTTCAGCATTATCGCACATTCCTTGTTATTCAAAGAGGTGATTGGTTGTTGTACGAGTTGGTTATGGAATACAGGCCCTGTACGTAGCATATAATTAAATAGAGAATAACCTTGTGATTTCAGTTCTCTGGTTTCAGTGTAATAGAGACGTTCATTTTAATGAAATGAGAACGCACAGAAAAAATAAGTCGAGGACTTTTGGTGGAAACCGACTGCTTTGTTGTGCCTGAAGGCCTTGCAGCCAGCTTGGATTTGCTGTGATGCTGCTCTGAGTCATGGTGCAGCTTGCCGTGATGTGCTCCGTAATGTCTGCCCTGCGGTACCGTGCTCCAGCTGGTCCTCAGTGTTATGCTGTCGCCTGTCATCCGAACTGCCTCTCCATGTCTGTCTTTCTCTGTCCATGTGTCTGCTGCCCCAGGTTGGATTTTGAGGGGCTTGAGGTCGGGGATGAGGGCACCCTGGACAAGGCTAAGTCCTGGAGTAGGTCTATTGAAGATCTGCATCAGAACGGCATCCAGCCATTCTGCAACACGCTGTCTCGCTCCGCGCGCCAGTCTGTGCTCCGGTGTGTACTGCTGCAAGGCGCTTCTGCACTAACCCTTAGCCTGTTGCTACCTCTGTACAGTCCCTCCCTGACACATTACTGCTTACATGATAGACGATGTAGACCGTACAGTAATGTATGTGTGAGTGGGGTGGCACGGTGGCGCAGTGGTTAGCATTGTTGACTCCTACCTCTGGGACCAGGGTTAGACTCTCTGTCAGGGTTCCATGTGTGGAGTTTGCACGTTCTCCCTGTGTTGTTGTGGGGTTTCCTGTGGGTGCTCTGGTTCCAAGTCCAAAAACACCAAATTGCCAATAGGTGTGCCTGTGTGAGTGAATGGTGTGTGAGTGTGCCCTGTGATGGGTTGGTGCCCCACCTGGGGTCGTCCCCTGCCTTGCACCTGTAGTTTCTACGAAAAGCTCCGGATCCCCCATGACCCTGAATAGGACAAGCGGTTACAGAAAGTGTGTGTTTGTGTCATTCAGATACACCTTACCTTGTGGGGACCAAATGTTTGGTTACTTATGGTTAAGGCTGGGTAGGGGTTAAGGGTGTCGTGATTGGTATTAGGGTTTTTCCCACAGGAATGAATGGAAGGTCCCCATTTAGATAGATCTGTGTGTGTGTGTGTGTGTGTGTGTGTGTGTGTGTGTGTGTGTGTGTGTGTGTGTGTGTGTGTGTGTGTGTAAAGCGTAAGGGGTGATCAAGACCAGGCCTCACAGTGATAATGCCAATTGTGGACATGGCTAGCAGTCATACCATAACACTGAGAAATACTAAGAGAAGGTGGCTGAAACGTCCGCTATTACAGCTCAGTCTCATTGTCAGAGCTACCCTTTTCATGCAGGTATGAGCGGTCGGCATAAGGCGACATCTCCCCTGACATGCATGAGATATCTGATGACATAGTGCTCGACAGGAAGCGGATGTCATCTGCTCGCATGGATGCCTGCCCCCAGTATTGCTTTAGTAACCACACTGCTTGCCTGCCTTTCCTGTCCCAGTTTCACCTCTGCAAATTAAAAGAAGAAAATCCTGCACTCTCTCAAAACCACCTCCGGAACAGCACCCCCTGGTGTTAAGATGCATTATATTATAAAACTAGTATTCTTTCGGAAACAAGGGAGTCTCAAAACACATAAGAGTGTAGAATTAAGGTCAGGGCACAAACCCTCTGAATGTACATTCTTTAATTCTTTCTTAGTTCACTTGAGTGGTGTCTTTGTAGCCCTTATATTTTAGAAGCTTTGCGTTCCATCAGTGAAGGCAGTCACCATTATTACATTTTCTTACAGCTACAATACGATAAGTAACAGCAAAACCATCAAGAACTCCAGGCTGGTCAGCCAGAAAGACGACGTGCATGTTTGCATCATGTGCTTGCGAGCGGTCATGAACTACCAGGTACTTCTGACTTCACCTCTCAGTGGGGCAGTGTTGGCATAATCACACACACTACACTTTCAGCTGTGCAGCTCATTATAAACTCCAAATTCAGGACTTTCGCGACTCGCAGGATTTGCGTTTAATGTCATAATTCTTTGTATGGTGCAGATTAAAACTTGCAGAAGACACCTGAAATATCAAGTTTCTATTTATCATATCTATAATAATTATTATAAAACAGCAACAAAACAACAACATATAATAATAATATAGTTCTAATTGTGAGACAGTGAGCCAGTACAGGATAAGTTGTACAGAAGGATATATAGATGGATGTTCTGAAAATTTTATTACAGTTGCCTAAATTGATAACATTATTTTCAAGTCACCTATGATTTAATAATGAGTGCAATAAATGATGGTCATTTTCCCTCTGTTTGTACTCTACAGTATGGCTTCAATATGGTGATGTCTCACCCCCATGCAGTGAATGAAATTGCACTTAGCTTGAACAATAAGAACTTCAGGTCAGTCCTCAGATCATCTTGCATCGTATAGAGAAATATCCTGCTTTTAATGGTAGGGCTGTGGACTAGGTGACCTCAATAACACCTAGTGGTCTGTGTAATAGCATTGTATTATAGCTTGTTTTTATTGCTATTGAGGGTTTTACAGTTTTAAATATTTTTCTTTCTTTAAACTTCTTTCCATGGATCCCCACAATCTGCTTCCATATAAAGGAAAAGAGTTTTGTTAACCTGTAGCAGCTGATCACTGTCTAGGTTAGCAGTGTGGTATAATTCAGCCATAAAGCTGTCTTGTGTGCCTTTTAATACTCTGTAACTGATTCTCCTATTCATTTGTGATGAGTAAACAAATATTAGATATTACACACTTAGCCTTGCTCTTCGGGTGTCATTTTGTATCTTTACATCTTTGTGTTCCTTTTCAGGACGAAGGCCCTGGTTCTGGAGTTACTTGCTGCTGTATGTTTAGTTAGAGGTGGTCATGAAATCATTCTGTCAGCATTTGACAACTTCAAAGAGGTATGACCCTCTTTAGGATACTTTAGCATCCAATAAATGGTCTAACATTATCAGGACCTTATAGGTGCTCTTATAGCCATGGATACTGCTGATTTGCATTGATATGTGTGGATTCTCTGAAGGAAAAAAAGGCATATTCTATATGTTATTTGTTATTAATAGTGTTCATAAATGATAGTATTAATAGTATCTCCTACTTAAAAAATCACTTGAGAATGGCTGAACGGAATGGATTCGTAATGCAAATTTACGCAAGCTAATGCTAATTCCGGTATTGTTTGCCGCTGACATAACACGGCGATTTTCACCAATGTGTTAGCACAATTTGACACATAATAAATCATGATGTACACCATGTGAACAGTAAATAAGGTTCTCTTCGGTTTTTACGTGTCGCCCTTCAAACCCGGCAACACCTTTACCGAGTTGACTCCCCTGCAGTGGGAAATCAAAGCGAGCTGGAACCCTGCTGCAAATAGTCTCTCTTTGCAGTACGGGTCAAGTATGGCCCTATGGTCCTTTACGCCAGTGAAAATGCACCATAAATGTGAAACCCCGAGTACAGTCCGTACTGCCTTTGTTTACATAGAGGAAAAGGCCCATTTTCTTTGTCTTCAGAGAGTGCTGTGGCCTGGCAGCAACCAGAGTATCTCATGCTCACTCCCAACTTATTTTTGTTCCTTCCTCTATACCTCTATTTCCTCTATTCCCATGAGTTCCCATAATTAGGATTTTTTCCTCCCAATGAACTGACAGATCTTTTAGCTGAAAGGTGTGAGGTTGTAACCTGATCACCCATTGGGCTTCAGCATTGAATTACACATCTGGAAACTCTTTGAAACAATTAAGTAATCATTCTGATATATTGCAAATATTTAATATTTTCAGCCTTGTTAATATTACCATCCTCAATATTCCACAATATCTTAATCATTTGTTTTGAGTTAAAATTCTGCTCTTGCATTTTAGCCTCACAGACATACATATTTTTCTTCTGGAATTTTCCATTCTGTGGAATTAATTTATTTCCCAGTTAAGGTTTGGAGCCAGTGGCTTGGAATCTGATACCTCTTTCTCCCTCCCGTTTCAGGTGTGCAAAGAGAAGCATCGCTTTGAGAAGCTGATGGAGTATTTCCGCAGTGAGGATGGAAATATCGACTTCATGGTTAGCATTTTACAGTGGTGGATCTTGATGGGGACTCTGATTTATCTTCTATAAATTTGAGAAAGATATTTATGAAGAATTAGCCATAGAGGTTAATCCAGCAGTATCCAGACAGCTATTGTACAGCATGATCCTGCCAAGATTGTCCAGGTTTCACCCGGTAGGGGTTAAGGAACAAGCACTTCTATACTTCTTGATGCATTTATATTTCCTCTCATTTTTAGGTTGCTTGTATGCAGTTCATCAACATTGTTGTTCATTCAGTGGAGGATATGAACTTCCGTGTCCACCTACAGTATGAGTTCACCAAGCTGGGTCTTGATGACTTCTTGGAAGTATGTCCATTCTTGGCCCAGTAACATTTATGTTACAGTTAAAACAAGTCGATGTTATAATACAGTGAAAATTATGAGAATATTGCTTCATAATGCCTCAACTGTGTGTGTGTGGTTCAGGTACACAGTATATTGGGGGGACCAAATGACCCAACAATTTGATAAAAATTTTTTTGACGTTGTGGGGGAAACTCAATTTTATACAAATCTGTAACTTCAATCAAAAAACTAAAAATGTCGTAATTCTTGAATTTTGTTTGGTAACTTATGATTAAGGTTAGGGCTGGGTAGGGGTTAAGGTTGTTGGGATTTTTCCTGTAGAAGTCAATGGACAGTCCCCACAAAGATATGAGTACAAATGTGTGTGTGTGTGTGTGTGTGTGTGTGTGTGTGTGATATGTTCTGTGGACTAGTATCTTGTATGTAGTGTACCTTGTCAGAATTGATTCTGGATAATTGTGTCCCTAATTATATAAACAATTACGAAAAATGTGTGATTTGCTGTAGCTTGTAGGGAGTCGCAAAGCGTGCAATTAAAACATGAACTGCAATGGGTGGCAGAAAAGACTAAAGTTAACTGGTCTGAAACCCAAGACTCTGGATGATCTTTTCCTTGCAGAAGTGCAAACACACAGAAAGCGACAAGCTGTCAGTGCAGATCCAGGCCTACCTAGATAACGTGTTTGACGTAGGGGGACTCCTGGAAGATGCGGAAACCAAGAACGTGGCCCTGGAGAAGGTGGAGGAGTTGGAGGATCAGCTATCACACGTAAGATCAGAGAATCACGAGACATTTAATGTGCTTCAGCATCTCTTTCTTTGCCTCACAATGATGTGTGAATCCCTGTGCCACTGCTTCACATGCCTCTGCCGCTGCTCCATGTCGAAGTGTTGCTGCTTTGCCTCCCCGTGTCCATGTGCCGTTGCTTCAGGTCCCTAAGTCTGTGCCACTGCTTCACATCCCTGAGCCACCGCCTCCTGTCTGTATGTTGCTGCTTGCATCCCTCTGTTCCTGTCTCTCTGTTTCACATCACTGTGCTGCTGCTTGGCATGTCCCTGTGTCACTGCATCTTGCCCCTCTGCCTCTGTTGCTACTTCACATCCCTGTGTCATTAATTTACAACCCATTAAATGTTATCTAGTCTCAATATTCTTCTTCAGTCATAGAATAAATTCTAAGAAAAAGATAGACTGTAAATCAGCACAAGTGCCCTGCGAAAAGCATGTATGTATAATTTGCCATGTGAAACTGGATTTAATTTACACTGATGGTCATCTAAGAGCTTTGGAATCCCCTACACTGGCTGGTGCCCCCTAATGGCCACGCCTGACTGTGCAGCACAGTGATATTCATTTATGCTCTGTCTCTCACCCATCTAATTTCGTTTCTTTCTGTTTGTCTAAAAGATGACTGAACGGCTGCTAGATGTGGAGAATGAAACGATGATGAAAGTAGCTGAGCTGGAGAAGATACTCCTTCAAAAAGACAAAGACCTAGTTGCCATAAGGGTAGGATACCTGCAATACTGACAATATAAATCATTTGACACATTATTTAAGCCAAAGCATTTCTCAGTTATGATTATACAATGATTATAGAATTAAGAGATATGCAGTAAGGTTAGCTGGTGTCTAAGTGTCCCGCAGTGTGAGTGTGTGGGTCATGTGATGGCCTGGCATGCTCTGCAGGGTGTTCCTCCACCTCAGGCTTCAGGCCATTGAAGCTTTAGCTTTCTTACAGTTGTGACACACGAGATGCTCATTTGATCATGCTCTGCGTTCTCGCAGGAGACCTTTGAGTCGACCAACTCCCAGGTGCATACCCTGCGGAGGATGATCCAGGAGAAGGACGCGGCCTTCCAGCGGCACCGTCTCATGGAGAAGCGGCTGCGGGAGCTGGAGCAGCAGGGCTCCATCCGGCTGCGCAAGCAGGCCGATGGAGACATCTCCATTGAGGCCCTAGCTGTGGGTGTGGCTGGGGAGACCCTGGGAATCATCAGCCCGCTGCCTGCAGGCCCGGTGGGCCCTGGAGCTCCAGGGGAAATCCCCTCCACCACTGTTGAGCCTGTTGTGCCACCACCTCCGCCCCCACCCCCACCCCCGCCCCCACTGCCCTCTGCTCAAGGTACTGCATTTATTTCAGCCTTTTTACTGTCCCAGCTGACACATTTGTTGCTGGTTGGTTTCCCTCAGTTTTACAATGTGCAGGGGAAACAGCTGGATGTGAACACTTTAGGTCTGCTCTCCATGTCTCAATGGGCACTTTCACGCCACAGGAACTTTTTTCAGGAACCAGAACCATTTTCCATAACAAGGAAATTTTGTTGTGTTCAAAGCACCGGGACGTAGTTCCTCGGAGGCTGTTCCGGAAACCTTTTCTCGTACCTACTCCACACTAGGTACTTTTGTTTGAACATGAACTACCTGGGAGGTGCCTTCAGTGATAAACGTGCTGATTGGTTGACCACAAATACCAAGGCTAACTTGGAAGTTACGCAGAAATGCAGGAAAAGAGATAGAAGTAATGGAGCAAAGTTTTTTTTTTTCGGTTACATTTAATAAATATAAATTTTTTTTGTAATTGCTTGTGCCTTCATATTTCTGCTTCAGAAAATTTGATCAATATACCAATATACTTTTGTCTAATATCACCAGTGCCGGTGGTGAAATTTGCCAGCACTTATTAGCAGAATAACGACGTTCCATTGTTTTTTATTACGTGAAACCAAAAGATCAATCTGCCAGCCATATTTAATAAGAATCATGAACATGTCGCTGGTTGTATGAATAAAATAAAAGGCTGTGTCTCATTTTATTTTGACCTCAATTGCGCTCCCCCAATAACTAATGAGTAACTAACAAACAGCTTAACAATACAACTTGTTCCTTCTCTATTGTTTTGGGGTGGCGGTGTAGCTTCGGATGATGTGTGAAGTTTAACATAGAAATTTTTTGCGTCTCCCTTGCTTATTTAGCATAATCGTCCCAGTTCTGTTCTGCGATGTGAAAGCAGCAAACTAAAGTGGCCAGGGGCTTCAAAAATCCCTGGTCAAGACAGCCCAGGAACTTGTAACCAGGGACCAGATTCTAGAACTTCAGTGCCTAATAGTATAATAATGTTGTGCTGTGGTCGTCTGGTAATACACAGCTGTTCCCCCTTTTCTGGAACACTTGTCTATCTGATGCTATAGGTGAGTGTGTACCTGTGCCACCTCCACCGCCTATAGCCCCGCCTCTGCCTGGTACGTCTCCAACTGTCATCCTCAGCACCGGCCTATCAGGTGAGGCCTTTTGTCTCTTAATACTTCTGTACTCTGGCATGAATGCACCTATCATCTGACAGGCTGAAATCTGGTGTTATAGTACATCAGGCAAAGGGTACTCCAAGTCCTCGTCCTCCAGTAGTCCGTCTGTGAATGTCAAATAAAAATTCAAAACCATTCTTTTGTTTTATAGCCATAAGAATCAAGAAGCCCATAAAGACAAAGTTTCGCCTGCCTGTATTCAACTGGACGGCCCTGAAACCTACACAGATCAACGGCACCGTATTCAATGAGATTGACGACGAGAGAGTTCTGGAGGTCAGAGTTTCTGCTCTTTCTAAAAATTCTCTCCTCCAAAATTCAGAGATGGCATAACACTGTGACACACACCTGTACTGTACACTGGACATTAGAATTAGTGTAAGATGTGTGTCTGATTGCAATTATTTGCAGGAGCTGGATCTAGACAAGTTTGAGGAACTCTTCAAAACCAAAGCTCAGGGTCCGATCATGGACCTGTCCTGCCCCAAGAACAAAGTTTCCCAGAAGACCATAAACAAGGTTACCTTGCTAGATGCCAACCGTTCTAAGAATTTGGCCATCACATTACGCAAAGCTGCGAAGAGCACAGAGGAGATCTGCAAAGCTATCCAGATGTAGGTGAAGATGTAGTTTCCCGTCCACTGGCGTTCACTGTTGGGTGTGTCGATCTTACAGACGACTAAGTCATGCTCCCCTGTAGGTATGACCTGAAGGCCCTACCGGTGGACTTTGTAGAATGCCTGATGCGATTCCTGCCCACGGATGCAGAGAGCAAACTGCTACGTCAGTATGAGCGAGAGCGCCGTCCAGTGGAGCAGCTGGCTGAGGAGGACCGCTTTATGTTACATTTTAGTAAAATTGAAAGGCTCACGCAAAGGATGACGATCATCACCTTTGTGGGCAACTTCATTGATAACGTCAATATGCTGACTCCGGTATGTGTCATTGGCTAAGTGCTCATTGTGAAGGTTCCACAGGGAGGGCAGTAAAAATGTTGGGTTTTGTGTTGTTCTGAGAAGATTAATATCTAATATCTATGCATTACATTTACTATTATTTAGCAGATGCTTTTATCCAAATCAACAAACATTTTTGAGAGCAGGGTCAGCCAGTCCGTCGAGCAATTGGGTTCGCTTCAGTTGGTTACAATACAAGACAGTTTACAACAATTTAGATGGTGTAAAACAATACAGATAGTGTGATACAAGAGAGGTAAGGGGCACGTGCTGATTGCAGTGCATTGCCACACCCACCACATGACAAACCACCTCAGGGATGAGAACCTGTGTGCAGCCATGTGGCACCTCGGCCCCACACTAATCCAAATGGAACAGTGGGAGTATTCCTCCCCCCCAGTAGCTGGAGTGCCAATCCTGCCACCAACCTCAAAATTTTCCCTGGAGGACCTCCTTGCAGGGCTGGATGTAGATTAACGTCCATACCCAGGATGAAGCAATTGCAGCTTAAGAGTCTTGCTCAAGGGCCCAACGGCATAGGATCACTCCAGGCATTCACTCAGCAAAACAAAGCGGTGTCAGAAAATATCAGACAAAAGCAAATCTAGACAATATTTAGTCAGAGGCTGATATAATGCAGTAACAATATAAAGTGCAGGTGCCCTGGATATGGCTGCTAAGGGGCACCAGGCTGAATCGCTGTACTGACCCTGCGATTTGTACCAGGACCCTGCTCACGAATACAGTGTCCTAACCTGCTGAGCTACAAGCTGCCCTAGGTTTTTCAATTTTCTCATTTTCAATGACTCTCTTCCTTTTTTAGCAACTGAATGCAATTATTGCTGCATCTGCTTCAGTGAAATCATCGCCCAAACTGAAGAGAATGCTGGAGGTGCGTTCCGCTGCTGGCATGTGTATGATTCACGTATGATGCGGAAAGGTGGTGGGCTGTTCTGTCTGTCTGAGCCGACTTTTCATAGTACATCTTAAATCTGTTCTTATTTATTCATTTCACAAAATAATAATCATGCTATTACTTTTGCATTCCTGTATCTCTGCTTTCTCTGGATATTAATTTATCTTCCTTCCTTTATGTAGATTATTTTAGCTTTGGGAAATTATATGAATAGCAGCAAAAGAGGCTCAGTTTACGGGTTCAAGCTTCAAAGCCTGGATCTGGTAAGTGCTTCTTTGGAGAGGAGGTTCGCAGGTCTCGCTGAACCTGGGGCAGCTCCGAGTCTGAGAGGTCTTCCTGCTTATTTGCGTTCCAGTTGCTGGACACCAAGTCTACAGACAGGAAGCTGACGCTGCTGCACTACATTGCACTCATCGTGAAGGACAAGTACCCGGATCTGGCCAACTTCTTCAACGAATTGCACTTCGTCGACAAGGCAGCAGCTGGTCAGCACCCTGGGCTATATCCGGGAACGGGGCAGGGTCTCGCTTCACAGGGGAGTGATATACATGTTTGTATGTACAGTATCGCTGGAGAATGTGCTGCTGGATGTGCGAGAGCTGTGCAAGGGTATGGAGCTCATCCGTAGGGAGTGCAGCCTCCATGACCACGTGGTGCTCAAGGACTTCCTGCAGACATATGAGCCACAGCTCGACAAACTGCAGAAGGACTCCAAGACAGCAGAGGTGATAGCTTTTTGTTTGACACACAATTAAAATGCTCCTCTCCAAATAAGTGATGTAACACACTCTTCACTAGACCGGCCTATGTCGATCAGAAAAATAAGGCAGCAACAGCTAACTTAACTTCGTCTCCTCACTGACCTGTAGGAAGCGTACAACAGTGTGGTTCATTACTTTGGAGAGAGTGCCAAGACGACCCCACCCTCAGTCTTCTTTCCTGTGTTTGTGCGTTTCGTCAAGGCGTACAAGGTAAGAGGTCACGTCGTCCCGCACGGACAGAGGAAGCCTCCGTTTTCACCTCTGCAGAAACTTTGCTTTTGTGTATTTGTGTTGCTTCATGGATTTAAAAACAACAAAGATGGGCTCCTATTCCGTCACCGGACACAGTGAAAAGTCAGCGGCCACATAACAGGAAAGGCCAGCTGGCCTGCACTTCTCACAACAGCTTTGGTGTTTAGACTGGCCCCCGCCCTGCTATGGCCCCAACCCGGCTGTGGCCCTCTCAGCGGCAAAGCCCTTCCTGGCATTGTTCTCCAGCTGGATTTATGCATTTGCTCAGGAAGACTGAAGGATCTCCTGGTCCCATCTGTCAGGAACGTCGCAGAAACCTGGGCCCAGTCATGGGAAATGTAGCCTTGAGAAATGACAGGTTCTGATCTTGGTGCGTGTGTGACTGTGCATCTGCTGCACAGGAAGCTGTGGAGCAGAATGAGCAGAGGAAGAAGCAGGAGGAGGCCATGAGGGAGAAGCTACTGGCTCAGGAGGCCAAGCAGCAGGACCCAAAGGTAAAGGCTGCAGACTGAAGTTTTGAGATGTTTCTCTGCTTCACTGGATTGAATTCATGTCACTGTATGAATGCATGAACTACCAGCAGATACCTATGATGTCCCAGGTGCAGGCACAGAAGAAGAGGCAGCAGCAGCAGGAGCTGATTGCAGAGCTGCGCAGACGGCAGGCTAAAGACCACCGGCCTGTGTATGAGGGCAAGGATGGCACCATAGAGGACATTATCACAGGTGGGGTGCATTGTAAACATGGACCCAACCTGAGGGCAAAGGTCACAGTGGTCCTACAGTTGTCCCCCTGCAGAAAGTACACAGTCTGTTATGTGATTAGGATGCCTCAGCGGATGAGACACAATGCCTTCCAGGTCAAAATCTCCACACAGCCGAGACAGTGAGCCAGTTCTGCTGGGAAATATACTGCCATGTCTGTGATTCAGTGTGCCACCTGCTCCAGTGGGTGTACTTTTCTCGAAAGCCAATCCAGTGAGTCATTAACCGAGAAAGACTCTGCGTTGTAAGGCGTTCATCTTAAGCAAATCCTTCATGATAATTGTCCTTAATATCCCCTCTATCCCAGTGCCTACCAACTCCATATTAATTCAGGGCCTTTTTCCTGTACAAGGAGCATCCCTGCTCCTGTGTGTGGTGCCAACTGGGGCCATTCAGGTGTGCTGTTGTCTCTGTGCCCCCCAGCATTGAAGAGCGTGCCCTTCACGGCCCGTACTGCCAAGCGGAGTTCCCGCTTCTTCTGTGACACCAACCTCTACGATGAGTCCAACTGCTAGCCCCTTACCCCCACGCTGCCCCTGCTCACACACAGTCCAGGTGGTTTGGACCTCCTCCATATGCCCCCCCCACCCCATGCATGCCCATCAACTTTGCATGCTCATTCACAAGCCCCCCCCACCAACTAACCCAGTTCCCGAGAACCAGCAGCGTTTTCATTTCGGTTCTTTCACGTCTCACTTCACCACCAGCCAAATCTCTACAAATGCTGTTTATACTGAACAATAGCAAGTTTGTAGCTGAACAGGCACAATGTCCAAATATTTGTCATTTTAATTTGAAATCTATACTAATTACAGTCCAGTGAAATCACGGAGAGAGGTTTGGCTTTGAGAACTGGGTTTCCTTAAAACCCAGGTTTAACTAACCATGTTTTTTCCTTTCCTAACATGTTTAATTCTGACTTTTTTTTTAGCCAAACTGAAGGTTGAGCTCCGTACATTTGCCCCTCTAAAGAGCGGGTAAGCTGGGTAGCTTCCTGTTGCTGCCAGCTGCTTGGATGTCGTCCAGGGTTGGACCCTGATGCAGCCGTTTGGCGAAGCACCAAGCATATTGACCTTGACCGAAGCTGACTTTGCTCTGGTAGTCTGGGGCAGAAATGCAGCATGGTGGCTCAGGGGCGAATGTAGCAGCTAATAATGTAATCATTTTTCCTTTCATACAATGCAGTAATGTTGATAATGCAATAACTGGCCAATAACGTGAAACGTTTTTCATTTAGAAATTTTATTACATTATTTAGGTTATTACAGTAAGTTATCACATTATCGGCTTTTATTATAATAATGGCAAAATAATTACGTTATTGATAGTTAATGCATAACTCCTTGAACATAACGGTAGTTATTGCGTTATTGGCTGCTACATGAAGCCCTGTCGCGTTCCAGTTTTCAGGGCTTGGGCTTCGAAATTTGCCCCCATTCTGTGTGTGGAGTTTTCTGTCTTATGCGGATTTACTCTTGTAGTCCGGACACACAATTAATCTAATTGACATCTTTAAATTACCTGTAGTGTGTGCACCCTCTGATAGTGCCCTGCCTTGTAACCTGTGGTGCCTGGAATCGGGCCCAGGCCCACTGGCAACCATGCTTAAGTAAATGGTTGGAGGTGATATTCAGGGAGAAAAAAATCTGAGTTTTATTCTCTACAGCAACAGTCTACTAGGAAAGGGCCTGTTAAACCTAGTCAACAAAAACTAATCCTGCATTTATAAAATGTGATTTGATCAGCAGCATAGTAAGATAAGTTATGAAAGGTAGTATTTTTGGTGCCTCTCCAAACTTGCCTATAAAAATTAAAATGTCTGTCGGCTGCTTGCTGTATATTGCTCTTTTAACCTGTGGAAAGTATGCTGTACCATGCTGAGATAACCAGCTGCCCGCGCTGCCTGTCCCACAAGCATCTCGGGGCTCGTCCGCCTGCGCTGCCTGTCCCCCAGCCGTCTTGGGGCTCGTCCGCCCGCGCTGCCTGTCCCCCAGCCGTCTTGGGGCTCGTCCGCCTGCGCTGCCTGTCCCTCAGCCGTCTCGGGGCTCGTCCGCCCGCGCTGCCTGTCCCCCAGCCATCTCGGGGCTCGTCCGCCCGCGCTGCCTGTCCCCCTACTGACACTTTCATGCTACCCTGATAAATGGACCCCTCAGAGCCTTCCAGATGCCAGGTTTTTTCCTGCTGGTCTCACCCTTGTGTCCTCTCCCACTCACAGATCTCCGAAACCAGCCCTTCCTGCGTGCTGACGCAGTGATCCGCTGCGGGTGGAAGCGACTATAACCCCAGCCCCCGCCCATCCTCCCCTCCAGTGACCCTGCCTCCACTCCTAGCTGCCACACCTCTGTCCATGTGTTTAAGTCCCCTGTCCACACTGACTTGAGACAAGTACAACACTGGGGGTGTGAATTCATTAGCGATATTTAATAATGTATATTCGTGTCTATTTCAATATGGACAATGCCCTGGAAGCAGAGGCGCAGCTAGAGATTTTGGGCCCCATGAACGCATATCATATTGGGCCCTCAGTCCAGACCACTATGTTCCAATTATCTTCCAAGTTTTATGGGGCCCCTGGAATTTCCCCCTCTTTACGGCATCCCTCACTAGAAGGGGGAGCCGGCACATGGCCTTATGGGTAATAGCTGCTGCATCTTCAGCTGTTCCTACACATGGACACAGTTCTTTCAGCTTGAGGAGGCGACCCGGTGGACCCCAAGTGTCTGGAGAACGCGTGATGTATAGTGTGCACCAATATGATCTTATTTTCATAACCTGAGCATACTATGGCATCAAGCAAGAAGTCAGCCTGCAAAATATTGCTTAACTGCCGTAAGAAGTGTAGTCTTAGCCAGACAATGGCAGTCTGCAGTGCTGACGATGCTGTGTGTGAATGTGTGTACAGGTGCACAGACAGACATGCTAGACAAACCAAAAACAGAAGTGCCTTTTTGTTAAGACAGTATTATATCTTTATTCTTTTGTTATTTGTATTTTTAAAGCTTTTTTAAAAAAAGGTTTTTATGCGTTTTTGTATACAATTGCCTTAAACGTTATGTACTGTAAAAAGAATCTTGCAACATTTGGTTTTAATTTAAACTGCAGCTTTTAGACAAAATATGCATTTCAGTGTTGTATCTAATTGCGATCGTGTAAGGCTTTACGGATAGCACTGAAATCAAGATATATGTATATATATTTCTGTTAAACTAGACGACAAATTTTGAAGAGAATCTCACCTCTTGAAATGTTCTGAAGACTCAAGATGATTGGCAGACTCTTAGAATAATTATTAGTAAGCACTAACAGCACTGAATTGGCTTGACTGGTGTTTGTTCTTGTACTTAATTTCCCCTCCAGTAGCTTAAAGGGGTGAACTGACAAGTGGAAGAAAGACGTGTTGTTTAGTACATTATCATAAAGTGAATTAGGATACCACTACTTTCCCGCAAGGAAAATCCTTTCCAAGGATTGTTTAAGAATTTGGTCACCTGTCCTGAGAAAAGTGACCGTTTCTTGGTTTTTTCATTTGTCTTCAAACTGTACATCTTGTGTTTATATCAAGCTGAATTTTGTACTTATAACTATTTTGCCAAAGCTGTTGATGGCAATGAGGCACATCAGAGAAAATGAATAGAGCTTTCAGGATAGTCCAGTCATTAGTGTACAGTAAGTACAATACAGTTGTTACCGTGCCATCAGTCCAGTGCAGCCACTGCAGCCCAGGTGTTGCAGTGCAGAGCGACTGGCTAGTACAGATTCTCTTTGGTTAGAAAATGAACCAGAAAAATGTGATATTTTCACATATCACATGTGTGTGCATTTTTAATAAGCAGAGTGCCTGTGATTTCTATAAGGCTGTGCTGGCAATCCTAAATAAGTTATTGCACATTTAGTAAGTAGATGCAGTAATTGCAAAATAAATATTAACTATAATCAGGCATCCAGATCTTTTAAAATAAATTAATGTCCATCCCAGCTGAGCTTTAAGATCATGTTACCAGTGATGTCTCCAGCGGAAAATAGCTCAGTAGTTCCAAGTATACCAGTAACGTTTAGTACACTAATTAAACATAAACTAATGCACACTACTCCTTACATTCTATGCATTTTCTTCAAATCAATATTGTCAGAGACGAGTGTAACAATTGGAAACTAAGACATAGTGTCATGGAAAGAGAACTTTGTCTCTGCTTTTAATAAATTCAGAAATACTGATTTGTGTCATTTACTTGCTCTGGTTTTTAGTCTGGGTATATCAAACAAATACATCATAAGAACTCGAATAATGAAAAGCTGACAGTTGTGCTCACTAATCAATAATAATTCACTTACTATATATTTTGAGGCTTTTTAGACACTGCCTGAATGACACTTTTTAATGATCGTTTATCCAGCAAGATGGGTCACAGTTGCACTCCAGTCAGCCAGTGAGGTCAGAGCAGCTAAATCAGCTTTAAAATGCTATGATAAGCTTTGTTATGAAACTGCATTAGTTTCTCCAGTGAATACCCTGAAGGTCCTGGCAGATCACCACTGGCAATTTTATGTTTTACGTCAATAAGCGACATTCATTTAACCTGCTCAGGCGTCCCACATGGCTAACACCATATCAAACAAGACTGCCACTGGTTCTGCTGAAGCCGGTTTGTATGAACATTTCACGGACTTTTACGAACAAATCAGTACAGATTCCAATGGAAAAAATCTCACATTTTTATGATAATTGTACTCGCCGGGTCTGAAAAAGTCCAAACATCAGCCACATGTGCAACGAATTTGAAACGACACATCAAAATGAAAATCAATTGTATTTGCAGTGTAACGTCACTGCACCTCTTTTTTCACCTTCTGCATTATAAAAACTCCTATATCAAGCTGAATTACATTTGCAAACCAATGTGGTTTTGAGTTGTCCTGCTTTATGATACATTAAGTGATAAAACATACTCACATTGGTGTTGGCTTTTAAAAGTAATCTCTGCCTGTGGTTCGACAGTAGTATACGATAATTAATTTAGTTTGGGAAGTGGTAATTGGGCGCTGTGGGTGGATGGGGAGGCGATTCTACTGAAAAATAATAGCTCGACGTTAATTTTTATCTGTGTGAACTGAGCATTGAGCTATCAAACGTGAACTTGCACGATACTGCGGCACTGCGTTTCCTGTCAACAATTTTCCATTCCCACTGATTTGGAAATGTCATAACCCTAACCTTAACCCATTAGCACTGCACTGCACAGCCTGCCTTATGTATATGACCACCATGTGATGATTTAAATTCAGTGTTCAACAAATTCACAAACACAGTCCTGACACCATTAGACTGTGTGTCCAATACGTGAATCCACATGTTTATTTGAAATACTTCTTAAGGCTCAGTTTAAATTGTTCATTTCAGGGAAGGGGTGCAGTTTGGAAGGTGTGGGCCTTTTGAACAGAAATAAAAAATTATATTCACATACAAAGTAGCCAATTATTTTTATGTTTTTAGTGTTTTTTACTTTTTCTAATAAAGAGGCTGGATGAAGGTATCAAATTAAGCAGGCCGAGCTGTGCCTATGGGTTAGAGTTCTTTATGTTAAGGGGCCGTCACATACATTTGGTCTACAGGTTAGGGTCCTCTGCATCATCCTCCTTCTCCTTCATGTCGGACAGTGAGTCCAGGCTGCTGTATGCTCCCATGTTCAGGATGTCACATATGTAAGGAAAGTCCCCAGCATTGTCCTCCACTTCTGCCAGCAATTCCTCCGTCTCCTCTACGCTGGACAGTGAGTTCAGGCTGCTGTGGACTCCCATGTTCAGGGTCGCGTAAACCTGGTTGGTGAAGCTTGTGGGCTGCAGGAAGAACCGGAGGACTAAGGTCAGTCACGGGGCAACCGGATTTCCACACAAACACAGGGGATCTGGGTATGTGCACGTCTTGAGGGGTCACATCACTGGTGATATAGGTCAGCAGGGTGGGGACTCCCAGCCATTTTAGTTATGTATAACTAGAAAGTAGAAGCATGAGGGATCCTAGTAGTCCAACACTGCCGCTCGGCCGAATGAACCGCCAGTGCCCCTAAGCCATGAGTGTCACATCTCAAACCTGAATCCGTTTGGTCACAAACGCAATTATTTCACCAATGTTCCACCTATTATTCAGCATGTCAGTGAACAGGCCATTCCCCATCTGAGAGGGAGGAATAGGTATGTGTAACCTGGTCTGGGTCCAGGGAGAAATCTGCATTCATGAGTTCACTTGCGCCATCATCTAGCTCTTCTTCATATATCTTGTATGCAGGGTTCCCAATCTCCACATTCATGGGCCTATTGGTCATTCTCTGATGCTGGAACCCCTTGGTCCTGCAACAAAGACAATGGTGAGATCAGACTCAATAGATACATGCACATGAAACACTAAGCTCAGCAAGCGTAGGATGCACCAATGAAGAGCCATGGCGTGCACAGGCAATGAGCATGCTCAGAACACCACGGTGAAGAGCCATGCCACATATGGATGCTGTGCTTGTCCACAAGGCACCAATGCCTGGAGAAGAGCCATGGGACACGCAGGCACTGAGCATGCCCAGAATGCCCAGTGGAGAGTCTTGCTAATATGGAAGTAAATATTTGAATGCATTTCAAATAACATGGTTTTGTTATCATTGTGCATCAAACAGAATAGCACTGTAAAAAACAAAAATTTGACAATGATTATTTACCATAGTGGTGAACTCAGAATAAAAGACACACAGTGGGAAGTAAGTGAAAGGCTCAATTTACTGCAGACTGCTTAAATAGTCAGCTAAGACACAGGTGTGACACCAATTCAATTCAACATATTTCTATATAGCGCCTCTCACAACAGGAGCCCCAAGGCACTCGACAAGAGTGTGTGGCAATCCATTATTACATTGGTTATGCCGAATTGCGCATGAAACAGTGAAAGAAAGAAAGAAAGAAAGAAAGAAAACAAGTCTGAAGACAATAGAGGAAAGAAACCGAAAAGTCCCAAGACTAAACCTTAGCCTCACAATTGCAACTTACCAACTCATTTTCCTCTTGTACCACATGATGGCGCCAACAACCAGCAGCAATGCAATAAGTAGTAGCGCTGTAATTGTAGCAGAGGTAGAGCCAACTAAAAGACAAAAAACAGAGCCTTTAAACTCAAAAATAAACAAAGACATTTAATAAATGAAAGAGTCGTTGCATCCGTACCGCTGCCCCAGCCCTGCTCCCAGGAAGAGGCAGCATCCTTACAGCGGTGCCCCGCCCATCCCTCATGGCACCTGCACACATATAAAGCATGTACTGTGCATTCAGTTGGTGTGCTAATAATGCAGGTGTGTCATAGGTGTGTGGAAGCGCGGGGTCTGTCTCTCACTGGCACTCTGGTAGTTCAGTGTCAGGGTCCATAGTACAGTTCCCGTTCGCACAGTAATCATCACATGTGAAGCAGCTTGGTCGAACCCTACCGTCAGTGCAGCTGGAGACAAAGGAGGAACAGAAGTCAGGGCAAGAGAACCAGGAAGTCAGGCCTGGACACAGACAGACATCCAGTGCCAGCAACAAGGGGACACACTTGCACATGACCCCTCCACTGGGCCTCTGAGGGCTGGAGAGGATGCAGTGACCGCTCCCGCAGTATAGACAGCCGTCCACCTCACAGAAGCGTCCATGAAACCGCATGGGACACCGACACAGCAGAGAGCCATCAGTGACCTGCTGACATATGCCCTTGTTCTTGCAGTAGCCATCACATGTGCCTGCAGGACAGTTAATACTGTTATCAGCCATCAACCTCTCAGAATGGAAACATGCAGAACATGCAGAACACTCTATAAAACCATTTTTAGAACCTGCAGGCATCAAACATCTCAAAGTCTTGAAGAATGACATGATTCACTTTTTTTTTCAACAGATCAGTCATCAAACTAATAATGGTGTCCAGCTTCTGCAATTCATAAAGTTTTTCTGTTTGTTTTGCATTCTGTGGTTGTTCAGAGCAACATATGAGTAAATGTTTCATCTACTGTCTCACACGGTTCAATGCTTTGGCACATTAGACACACTCACTGTACTGGCATTTGTCCCCCAGGAAATCAGCACGGCAGGAGCAGCTGGGCTGGTTGCCCAGGGTCACAGAGCAGGATCCCCCAAACAGGCAATACCCCTGGCAAGTATGGCTCTCACAGGTGGAACCAGTAAAGCCAAGAGGACAGCGGCAGCTAGGTACTCCTGGGGGAGGAGAGTGGAGGACAGCAGGAGGGTGGAGAGGTTGGCAAAAAACAAAAGAAAGAGTAACAGAGGTGGAATTTCAGGTTCAGAAAGTGAAAATCCAGACCAATATTTTGGTTCAGTTGAATACTCTATGACTGTAACTCTTTAAACTCAACTGGTTTGTTGAAACCCCCCCCCCAACCCCCTCAGCAAATTTTATCAACATAATTTCAAAATGCTGAAACAGTGTTGCTTTTGAAAATACCATATACCATGGTGTAATGTCTGGACAAAAATGAAAAATTAGATTAGTAGGTAGGTACCTTCGAACCTCCTCATCGGACCCAGACAGTTCAGGTTGGGGGAGGGGCAATTAAAAATTTTGAGTGGGTAACTCATGGGCATTTTCATATTTTATGAATTGAACTGTTTGGGAACTCTACATTATGCTTTCAGTCATCTCTCTAATCTACAAAGAATATGATTACTGTTATTAATTACTATTACTGTATGTGTTTCTGGGGACAAAATTTATGTTGAAGTGCACTTGGAATAGAGAAGTATGAATTGGCCTTTAGCCTTAAGTAAAAATGTGTCCCTGGGGCTTCACCTGTATGGGAGGTGGTGCACACCCCTCCATTCTGGCAGTAGTTCTGGCACTGGTCAATCTCGCACCTCTCGCCACGGTAACTGGCCAAGCAGTGACACTTGGGCTTCTTGTGGGCATTGAGGAAGCAGCTACCACCATTCCAGCACTGCAAGCTGCAGGTCCCTGCAGGAGGCACTAGAGACATGAGAATCATAGGGGAGATGAAGAATCAACCACTTTAACATACTAAAGTAAGTGAATTTCTATAAGGATATTATGGTAACAGAACATTCTGGAATTCTGGGTACATATGGGAGGCAGAAGACTGTCAGTTTCGAACCCAGGGTTTGCAGTGCAAAATCACCACTGGGCCCCTGAGCAAGGCCTTCAGCCATCAACTACACCAGGGGCTCGGGGAGCCTGCTTTCTCAAAAAAAAAATGCACACTAAAGAGCAAAAAAATGAGCCAGGGCAGCAAGGAAATGACAGGAGAGAGTTTAGAAAACCAAGCCTATGTTTTGTGCTGAACCCCTCGGCGAGCGCAGAGAGTATGGTCTGAAAGACCCTTAAGGCTCCTCAGGATGGGGTGGGGGCAGGAGTAAGGGAATGGTACTCACAGGGGGGTGTTATCATGGGGCTGGACGCCACACAGGCACCATTATCCAGAGTGTGGCCATTAGGGCAGGTGCAGACAGGGCCAGTGGGACTCAGCAGGCAGAGATACCCACACATCCTCCACTCACATGGGTTCGTCACTGGAACACAGGAACACGTGCTTAGGGGCTTTGGGAACCTCAGATCAAGTAGTACAATAGACAGGAGTGATTCTCACCTTCAGGCTGCTTATGGCGGTGGTGCAGCGCGATATCGGTAGCATGGTTAATGCCAGTGGTCAGGTTCTCCATAATGCCCTTGCCAAACTTGTTCACCCGGAAGATAACATTAGTAATGTAGGTGACACCGTAGATATAATCCTCAAATACATCAATGCTGAAGGGATGAAAGAGCTCTGTATGTAAAGAGAGAAGATAATCAAGTCATCTCATCAAACGTCAGCACTGGTTGCTGAAAGTGTCAGCAAATCCCCAAGCATCTTTCAGTAGTCCTGCTCCTTCTGGGTGACACTCAACTGTTCTTCAGACCAGTGACAGCCACCACAGGGTCTTGGCCAGAGAGTCGCACGCTGCCGATGATAGAGAGCTTGGCGTCGGCCCAATACAGGCGCTCGTTGAAGTGATCCACAGCCAGACCTGTTGGGAAAACTTTTAGTCTGTAGTGTTGAGGATGATGACACTACAGGAAAACCTATATCTGAGGAAACACAGAGATAAACACCTGTTGGCCACTGTATGTTCTCCTGGATCAGTATGTTTCTCATGGTTCCATCCATAGCTGCAGTTTCTATCTTCGGGTGATTTCCCCAGTTTGCCCAGTACATTGTTCTGTGGATAAAATTTAATCAAAGGGGAGGTTTCCAGTCATGACACAACTGTGCACAAACTGAAGCACAATTTAAGGGAGTCTATAAAAAAGCTAAGAAAATTCCAGTGATCTAATCTAAATCTGGAATTTACTTCTCCAAATATTTCCTGTTCATTTCTTCAAACTGCACTATAGCAGAAGCCATTATCTTCTGACGCTGACCTGTATTCGACTGGTACAACTGACCTTTGTGTTTCTCTAAAGAGTCCTTAAGCTCTCACCCTCTTGGGGGATCCACCACAATCACGTAGGGCTTCTCAGTCATGCCTGAGATCAGGGTTTTCCGGTACAACCCACTTATCTGGGCAACTTCAATTACACCCCGAGCTGAATCAGTCCAGTAAATGTTGCCAGCCACCCAGTCCACTGCAATGCCACGAGGCATCTTCAGATCAGGAATCTAGAGACAAGGTAACAAAAACAAATATTTGTCCTGGTCGGTCTCCAGAGATTTGCTTACAAAGTTGGCTATAAAACTAAGGTATGCCAGAAGATGTATTGGCCAGGTCACCTTCAGGTCCACCACACGGGAGTCACTCTGGCTCCTGCTTTGTTGGGGCACTGATGAGATCTTAGTGGAACTAGGCAGCTCATAGTAGGAAATGCGATGGCTGTGCCAGTTTGTCCAGAAGATCTTGTTGGACTTCATGTGTAGGTCGATGGCACCTATGCGTACACTGGAATCGCCCTGGAAAGCCTGCTCATACTCCCACATCCTGGGGTCTAGGCTGCGAACCTCTTTATCACCAGCAATGTAGAGCACCTCTCTGTCACTGTTCAAACCTGTGGTTGATAAGTAATGTTGAGGGGCTGTACAGCTCCAGAACAGCAACATACAGCAGGACAGAACCCTTTCATTTGTTAGGAATCACAGCCACTACTGAGCACCTTCATACGGAGCACTCACTGTCGGCCTTGCAGGTGTCATCGATCTTGGTGAAATACTCATGGCAGCTGCACTTGTATGAGCCCTTGGTGTTCAGACATAGGTGAGAGCAGATTCCAAACTGCTCACATTCATTCTTATCTGCACAAAAACACAAAGGGAACCATATAAACACAAAGAGAATCACTGAAGAACAAAATGAGCCACATAAGCAGAAAAAGAACCATATAATCACAAAAAGAACCAGATAAGAACAAAGAGAACCATATAAGCGCAAAAGAGACAGAGCAGCCTGAAGAGCAAACCATGGTTGATCATGCACTCAGGTGCACATGTCTGAACATCCTTCCTGCAAAGTCATCATTTATCACTGGATCCATGTGAGTGAACCGTTTTTAAATTAAAAATAATTATTGTAAGACTACAAGTATGTAGGTAATTATGAGGAATAAAGGTGAAAATATAACATTTTTCAGAGAACTAATTAAAATTAGGGATGCATCGATTGCATTTTCCTTGGCTGATCTCGATTGCCGGATTATTTTATGCCTGACCTGCCTAACTCATCCTGGCTGATTCCGATTTTCTTAGAATAATAATAAGTAGTAAACTAAATATTTTTAACACTTCTTTAGTGAACTTAGCTTACTGGAAGCAAAATAAATAAATAACGTTTTCAGAAAATGGCTTCGCAAGTGTTGAATTAAAATTGAATAAAAATTTTTGTGCAGTTCCTCTACAACTTTTTGTTCACATCTTACACACTGCGAATGTAATGTTTCCATCTCACACTGGAAGGAAGCTCCAAACAAAAGGTTTGTTTCCCAAAAGTGTTTTATAACATAAAATTATTAGGGGGAGGGAAGGTGAGGGGTGGGGGACACGACTGTAGATGGAGAATGAGTGGGGAGGTGGGCGATTTGGCCAAAATGTCATATTACAATACGTTTGATTATAAATTATGATCCACAATATAGATCGGTATTTTTTTTAAATATATGTAGCGATGTTAATTAGTTATTTAAATGGTTAGGTTGTGTTGCCACCTGTTGCATGAACAGTACCTTTGCAAAATTTACAAAATACAGTAGATTGGTCAGATTTCGCAAAACAAACCATTTACATCACAGTCGATCTGCTAAATAAAAAGAAAAGTAAATGAAAATGTAGCATTGTACTACGATTCTTTCGATACCTCTGACATGTGTGCTGTGGACACAATTGTGACCAGGTACACTAAAATACTGTCATATCAGCCACCACTAGTTGGGTCAAAAAGTATTGTTAGTTGGTAAACTACCTGACTGGCTCATAAAATCGGCCATATTTAGATTGGCCAAGTGCCGGTCAGAGCCAATCAGGACAAATATTTGCAATTTCCAGTCACTAGCCTACCGATTGGTGCATCTCTAATTAAAATAATTAAAATTAAAAATGACCACGAGTTCTAGTACTTATGATCGCAATAAAAACAAATAAAGATATAAATAAAAATAGGATGGACTATATCTCGATGCACTGACAGATTGGAACTAGAAAGGAATTGCTTTGAGGAAATGAATGACGCGAGTGGATCATGGGGTCCTCTCACCTGCGCATGTGTTGTGCTCTGTCTTCTGGAAGCCTGGTTTGCAGGAGCAGAAGGTGTCCGTCCCATTTTTGACACAGTGTGCCTCATCCCCATCTCCACACCGGGTGGTGTCTCTCAGGCAGCCGTTCAGTGTACTGTCTGTAGGACAGCAACATAGTATGAAGCAGAAGGTAGAGATCAAGATGGTCTGTGTCAGCTGTAGGTTTTGTCCAGTTAATAGCCTTATAGCTAAGTGATGTTTTTACAGAAGTTCGTTTATAAAAAAACAAAGGGAGATCCCACAACCTGTCAACACTGTCATTACATGTGAGTATCATATCATATTATCAGATCAGACCAGTATCATTACTTTTTCTTTTGGACTGCCTTGTACTGTAAATAGTATTCTTGCAACCTTGACGACAATTCAAACCAATTTCAACAAATGGTTTTTCAGTCACACCGGCAAGATCAGGTACACCTGGGTGAGAGAGACCAGCGTGACTAGCAGTGGGCCGTGGAGGCACCAACGCACGGCATCTGCCCGCACCTTTCCTGCAGCCAATCTCATCTGAGCCATAGTCTTCACAGTCATTGAAGAAGTTGCAGCGTAGGCTGGCACTTATGCATTTGCCGTTGCTGCACAGGAACTTGTCCTTCTCACAGGATGGTGTCGTTGGGGAGGCATCTGAGAAAACATACAGATACCCAAAATCCAAATAAATTCTCCTCTCATACTTACCTCCCGTTATTGCTTTGGTTCTTTGCTGACCTCTCAAAGAGACAAACGTTTCAGACGCGAGAGAAAGACTCACGGCAGTTCAGCTCATCTGTGTCGTCCCCACAGTTGTTGATGCCATCGCATCGCTTGGCATTCCACAGGCACACGCGGCCATTGTGGCAGCGGTAGCTTCTGGCAGGTGGGCACTGGAATTTCCCTGATTGGCAGATGGAGATGATGTGAATGCTTCAGTTACCTTGGAGTTTGTCTAACTTTAATATGGAGGCCTGACTCACTGCACTCCTCAGGGTCCTCATCAGAATTATCCCCACAGTCGTCTTCCCCATCACACCTCCATGCCAAAGGCTTGCACAGCGTGTTGTTGCACTGGAACTCATCTAGAGGACAGTGTCTCGCCACTGAGCATAGCGAAAAGGCCAAGTATAAGAGAGCAAAGCAGTCAGTCAAAGATCAGGGCTAGTGATAAGGTCATTCTGCCACCATAGGTACAATGTCCTGCTCACAGACATAAAGCTTACAATAGACCCAATAGTTTATTAGTAAATGTGTCCATGCACTCACCCACTCCTCCTTACCTTGGCTGTCACAGTTTCCTTCATCACTTCCATCAATACAGTCAGGATCACCATCGCAGCGCCAGTGGTTGGGAATACAGTGGCCATTCTGACATTGGAATTGGCTGATGTCACACATAAGATCACAGCCAATCTGTGGGACATAAACAAATGATAAGGCCATAGCCTGGAGTTCTCGCTGGCTGTCACCACATGAATATTGTCCTGTGCAGCCTATGTGTCCTATACAGTCTATGTGTCCTCTGCAGACAGGTAAGGAAATGTGGGTTTCAGGTGAGATAAGAGCTGTGGCTCTGATCAAATGTACTTGGGGTTACCAGCTGAGATCATGAGAGGATTGAATGTTACCTCATCTGATCCATCAAAACAGTCATGGTCGCCATCACACATCCACCGTGCTGCAATGCAGCGTCCGTCGGTGCAGGCAATCTCATTGTGCGAGCACTGGTGGGGAGCTGGTGAGGAGTGGGAGGGAGGATTATGGTTAGGGTTAGGGCTAGAATTAGGGTTAGGCAGGGTACCTCTCTTTATGGTCAGGGGTGGGTTATTGTTTCTGGGTTCCCACTCAAAAAGTCACTTCACCCCAACCCTAACCTGGACCCTGTCCTGCTGGGTAGGTATTCCCGCTCAACTTTTCATTGGTAATACCTTGAGGTGAGATGCCTAACCCCAATCCCCCCCAAAATCTTAGGGTCAGAAATGTGGAAAAAGGTCACTTACGGCACTCATCTTCATCTGAGTTGTCCCCACAGTCATTTTCATAGTCACACTGCCAGTGACTTGGGATACAATATCTGTTCTTACAGTGGAACTGATTGGGTGCACAGGTCCTCTCCTCTATGAAAGATGGGAACAGAAAAAGGGGACAAAAGTCAAGAGATCGATGAGAGTTCCCAAAAACCATAGATCAATCAATGAATGTCACACCGCAACAATGTTTTCAAGATAAATATTAAGCACAATTGAATTATATGACAGCAAGTGAAGAAAATCTAGAACGGGGTTCATCTACTCATCAAGGGTGAGTAGAAAAAACTTTCCCATATGATGTCCTCACCACATTCCTCCTGGAGTTCATCAGATGAGTCCCGACAATCATTATCGCCATCACACTTCCATTGTGCTGGGATACAGCGGCCAAAATCTTTGCAGAGGAACTCATCCACTGCACAGACTGTCTGAGCTGTGAGCAGATCAGAGGTGAGGGTCAAATAGAAAAAAGGGGTAGAGCTACAGAGGGGTGGAGTAAGATATGGGCCCTTACTGCAGTTGGCGCGTTCATCTGAGCCATCTGCGCAGTCCATGTCATGGTCACAGACCCACGTGCGTGGGATACAGACCTTGGAAATGGTACACTGGAACTGGTTAGAAGTGCAGTTGAGATTAGCTGTAGGTTCAGGGGGAGAAAGTGGTGAGAGTCACGAGAGAACAGTACACCAGAGTAGCAGCACTGACGGACTGAAACAGGTTTGACTCACGGCAGTCCTCCTCATCCTCCCCCTGCTCACAATTGTCTTCACCATCACAGAGAAGGTAAAAGGGGATGCAGCGGTTAGTTTGTCTGCACTTGAACTGGCTGGGCAGGCAGACATGGATGTCTGAAACAGACAGATGTATGATTTAACATGCAATCCGGGAACTGCAAGGAAATTAAACATGTTCTTGAAGAAATAATGTACTGCAGTGGGCCTCATCCGAGTTGTCCTGGCAGTCATTGTCTCCATCACAGAGGTAGGCTCCGTTGATGCAGATTCCAGTGTCACACTGGAACTGACCTGGTGCACACTTAAAATGACCTGGAAGGGGATGGACACACATCTAAGTTTTGCCTGTAATACAGCTCATCTACCTTATACTGTGCATTTGTGCACCTGTTCATCCTTAACCTAACCCTCCAAAGACACACAGTCCCTCAGTATTTACGCCCTACATTGGATGCTCTCATTCCTTTCTGGCTTTTCATTTACAAGCATCCCTTACTCACGGCAGTTGGCGGGCTCATCTGATCTGTCTCCACAGTCGTCTTCTGTGTCACACTTCCACCAGAAGGGGATACACTTGCCATTCTTGCAGACAAACTGACAAAATAGTACAAGAGCAAGTAATAGAGTAAATCAGAGAAGCTTTGAGTCCATGTCCATAGTCTTTTGGAATATCTTACAAACCCGCGGCTGTTCTTAAGGCTTCAAGGCTTATATCACAGTTAACAGTAAGCAAATATGAGGGTGGTCCTGATACTGTCCTGTCCTCCTTGTTTTGTGGCCTCTATACTTTATAACTCCAGCTACAGTTTGTCTCTGAAATCTCTGAAATGGAGATTAGCAGACTAGCGAAACAACAAAACTGTGCTATAACAGAAAGACCGGAGCAAACTATTGTATGAAGAAGCTCAAGTCTTTCATGGTTCTACCAGTCTACTTCTTCTACACTGTGGGCTACTGGCGGAGCAATACCAACTCCAATGATCTCAAACACTTGAACAAACTAATCAAAAATGCCAGTTCTATAAGCAGATTCAAACTGGACTCAAGGCAGACAGAGGCAGAGAAAAGATCACATACAAAAATTAAGTCCATTATCCCTGCACATACCCTCTCCAAGATTCTCAATCCAGTGCTACTCTACTACATTTACAAAAGTAGAAGTTCTAGGAAGTGATACTGCCTGCTGCCACCAGACTGTGCACCATCTACTCCTCTACCACCTCCTTCTGCTACCATGCATACTGTGTCCAAAGCTAGCAGTAGAGACGTTAATTAATCAACACTGCATTCTCATTCATAGATATATGACATATGTACCATCTAAATGCATTTTTTCTATGTTCTGTAATGCTTTGTAGCGCTCATGCATTCTCATATTAAGATCTCATTTTATGACTGTGTGTTGCTTGTCTTTACCTCGTAATCGCACTATTTATCTTGAGATTGCACTGTCGTATGTTTTATGTTAACAATGTTTGCATAAAAATCTCCAAACTTTCCCATTTCATTGAGCACAGCTTCTGACCTGGCTGGCAGTACAGTTAGACAGACACTGGCGCCCATCGTTGGCAAGGTAGAAGTTAGTGGGGCAGGCACACTTATGGCCCCCACCTGGGGACAGCAGGCACAGGTCAGAGCAGCCACCATTATCTGTCTGGCAGGGGTGGTCGGCCACTGAGGAGGAAAGAGCCATGGCAAATTACAATGAAGTCATAGAGTCAATCAGCCTTGAAACAGTGAGACACAACATTGATCATTTTCAAGAATAATATTACACTTATCTACCTATACTTGCATACCGATGATGTTTCCAGAAAAAAATGACCTCAATAAGGAAACAACATATAAAAAGTACCTCATACCTCAGACCTGCTTTTGTGAGAGTACATGTATCAGAGCTGACCTTTAGGCTGTTTGTAGGGATGATATATATGGATGCCTGTTGGCTCATGTAGTGTGCTGACCAGCATGCTCTTCTTTGTGCCAAGAGTCTTATGGGCCCTGTTGATGGACTTGGTCTCCCTTTCAGTCCAGTAGATATATTCCTCAAACAAGGTAATGGCAAAGACATGGGGGATGTCCTGGCTCAGCACTGTCAAGGCAGATAAAAGATCCCTTTTACCACTACATAACTCACATTAACCTGAATCTTATTCCACATCATTTCAGAAACAGAGTAACATAGCATACTGGCAGGGAAATGCCAATTGCACATGGCTGGTAAGTAATGACAAAGTCCAACAGCTGCTGGTCATGCTCTCAGTTCTTGGACAGTAAGAAGAGTCATAAGTCAGAATGGAGACTACTAAGGCTGCTAACCTCTTGTGTTATCTGCCAAACTCTTGCAGCACCCCTGCCTGCTAGCATTTACTTACAGACCTATCAGGATGCCCCATCTCCAAGGAGTTTGTGTCGCAGCCCCACAGTGTGATTATAACCATGGCCACATCCTCTTGCTTCTCTCCTCTTGCATCCTTTGCCTTCCTGGCTCTTTGCACTCCCACAAAGACCCAATAACACACCCCGTCTTGTTCTTCACCCCACACAGTGTACTACTATGATATCACTCATTCACAAATTCATATACTCTCAAGGTTCGGTTTTGTTCTAAATTGTCCACTCTGCTTTCAACTCCGAAAACCTGAAAGAAACCCCAGCACCTCCATACAGTGAGCCAAACAGAAGACCTACCCGTGTGCCGGTTGCTGCCATCCAGTTTGGCAAACTCTATTTTGTCCTCATGAGCATCAGCCCAGTAAAGACGGTCATTGACAAAGTCTAGGGTCAGGCCATTGGGCAATGTGATGTGGTCCTGGATGATGGTGCTGCGGCTGCCTCCATCCATGCCCATCCTCCCAATGTGAGGATGGTCACCCCAGGCAGACCAGTATAAATACCTGTGGTGGAATAGGTTAGTTAGTAAGAAGGATCTAATGTACTTAAAAAGGAAATATTGAAATAATGCTAACATAAAACCACATTGTTTTATGGCATTATGTCACTATATCTTGGTGAGGTATGAGTGGGAATTAAGGGAAGGAGTAGTGAGTAGAGGATCACTGAGTAAGAGGGAAGTTCATACCCGTTACGCACGTCGACAGCTATGGCATGAGGTTCTCTCAGCCCAGTGTTGACTAGGACCGCGCTGAAGGTGCCATCAAGCTTGGACACCTCAATGGTGTTCCTTCTCTTGTCACACCAGTAGAGGTTTCCTCCCACCCAGTCCACAGCCAATCCATCTGCGCCTCCAAGAGAGATGTTGTGGAGGACCTGCTAAGGCAGGGGAGGCCAATCATAACCAGAAAGGACCGCTGTGTATGCACAATTTTGCAGCTTAATTAGATTACTAATTAGAGGACTGATTGGCCAAAGAGTCCTCACAACCAGGTCTGAACAGCTGATGTAAAGGTTATCCAAAAACCTGTACTGGCCCTTTGCAGATAAGATTGGCCACCTCTGCGCTAAGGTATTGATGAGATTACCACGCAATTGATGGTCACTACTGGACCATCCAAAAGGTAAATATCAGTGGCTAATGTGTCCCTTAATCTGCCATTTGCCATGGGTTAAGTGGCAACCGAGTAAACTTCCCTTAATTATCTGTTATAGATAGACTTCCAACATCAGTCACAAGTTCACGATGTTCATGAAATGCTCTATGAAAATACTGCTGACAATGTATGACACTGGGATTTCAGAAGAACAACTTGTTATAATCTGAAAATATCAGGATAGACCACTACATCCAGTGAGATGGAGGGCTTGGCCACACTGACCTGCACATCACTGCCACTGAAATGCATGCGTTGGATTGTGCTGCTATGACCGGTAACATCTATCCAGTAGACCATCTGCTTTTCATAGTGGAAGTCCAAAGCCACAGCATTGTCCAAGTCCTAGAAGGTGGGGACTGATGTTAGATCGCACCCACAGCCCCTTTTGAAAAATAGCCATGAATAGAAACTCTGACCTGTTTGATCAGAGTGTAGTTGGATCCATTCAGATTGAGCTTCCTCAAATAGTGACGGTCCACAAATATGAGGAAGGGCTCCTCCGCTATATGAAGAAGAAAGATAATGAGGAAACCAAGGACAGTACATGCAACAGAAAACAAAACTCACGGTTCGGATCATATCACGGTTTTGAGTCACAGATCAGATCATTGTTCAGCCAAAATAAAAGACAAATATAACTTTGCTTTATATTTAGTTCTTAAACTTAAAGAGCACTTAAAGCAAGGGACTTTTAACATGTCAACACACAACTGCTTTGTCTGTATCTTCACTGTAACTCTGTATCATACAGGAGTCCATATTGGACATCCATCTTTTTCTGTCTTATCGCGGGGAGAATATTTATTTTTCTCGTGATCTCAACGTAGCCAAAGTTCTTTTCTCAAGATCACGAGCTATTTTCTTGAGATCACAAAATAACAAGAATTCCGGGAAAAAAGTTTATTGCATTCCCACTTAAGATGTAAAATGTTACACATAAGGGGGGGGGGGATTCTCACCAATTGTGAGAAATAAATTTAATGTCCAGAATGCGTGTCCTCTACACGGACACATCACGATGTAGTAGCAGTGGCAGAAACACTGCATTTCACACTATTATGGTTAATATTTTGTAAGTAATCCACTGTTCATGAGTGCTGAACCTTCGGGGGGATCAGTACAGATCATGGATCATCTGTGATCCGTTACACCACTAACAAGCAGCAGCACATATATGGGAAGAGTTTCTAGTTCTGCTCTTATCAGACTGCATTCACCGAGTCTCACCTGAAATGGACTTGCAAGAAGTAGAGTCATTTTGTCGTGGCTCAAAGCCCTCTACACACAAACAGTGGAAGCTGCCATAGGTATTGATACAGCGCTGAGCACAGGGGTAGGTGGTCTTGCACTCGTCAATGTCCATACATGTTTTCTCATCTTTCTTTAACTGGAAACCAAAATCACATCTACACTGCAGGGAGAGTGAAGGCGTGAAATAAGGTGAATCATAGTGGCAGCTACATCGTAAGTTTGTCTCTCACACCCATAAATGTTAGAACATAAGCAGGATATTGCTTCTGCTTTGTACCCTAACACTGAGCCCCTACACAGGTCTTACATCTACTCAGTCATGGCATCCTCATATTCCTCCTACCTTGTATCCAATCTTGAGGTCTTCACACAGTTGTGAGCAGCCACTTAGCATGCTGTTCAGACACTCATTGATGAAACAATTAAGCTCATCTGATCCATCACCACAATCATCATTGTGGTCACACAGTTGCGTCTCATTGACACAGTTTCCATTCTTGCACATGTAGGCAGAGCTGTTGCAAGTTTTTACTGATTCCAGAAAGGGCACAAATCATTAAGAGGCATTCTCAACGATACTTCACCTACATTTAATGTGTACTTTAGGCCTGGATAACCAGAAGAATTATGAAATTACTGCATTTACGTCTCCTGTCTACAGTCCTTATTGTTGTGCGATGGAGCCTGACCTGAGTTATTGCAGTGAGGATTTTTAGGTGCTTCATCTGAGTAGTCATGACAGTCATATTTGCTGTCACACTCCAGTTTCTTATTGGGAAGGCACTGTCCACTGGCACAGTGAAATTCTTCAGGCCCACAGGTGGGGTATTCTGTTTGGGGTTGAGCAGTGCGTAAGAGTAGCAGAAGAAGAAGCACCAGAATAGGCACTATTGATAACGTTCATTCTTGCCCGAATCGGAAAATCATAGATACACGGAGGCACTCACCGCACTCTGGTGACTCGTCTGAGCCATCTGAACAGTCACTGTCATGGTCACACACAAACTGTCTGGGAATACACTGTCTATTCTGGCACATGAAGGAGTTTCCATCACATGTGCTGCTGAGCACTGAGGTCAAGGGAAAACAACAATAGTCACTATAGATTATCCATCTATCTTTCAACCACTTATCCACTGTGTTGGGAGCTTGGAAGAATCTGTTCCTATGGTTTATCTTTATTTAAGTTATTCGGAGTATAAAAGGCAGAAAGGGTTGAACTGCTTACTGCACTGGGCTATGGGGTCCTCATCGGCTCCACCTGGACAGTCTTGGTCTCCGTCACACTTCCAGTGTAGGGGGATGCATACATGGGAATCTGGGCAATGGAAAGACTTGGGGCTGCAGGTCCTGTTTCCTGCTAGCGACAATAAGGTAAACATGGGTACAAGGCTACACAATCAAGATCGTTACACAAAGCAGGCCTGCCATGCATAATTCTTGGGCTTGGGACAAAACTACTTCAAAAGGGTCCCCAAGGTGCTCAACCCCTCCCACCTGGGTCCTTTCCTGGGCCATCTCCTGATCCCACCCCCAGGCCCAGATTTGGGCCAACCTCCCCGGTTGTTCCACCGAGAGAGTGGCCCAACAAGTCTATCAGTAAAATGCATCTGTGGGTAGTTCTTGTCCTTAAAACCATGCCCTCAACACACACACATATTTACAGCTGGTATCACACATAGGTTCTGACACTCACGGCAACTGATGCCCTCGTCAGTACCATCCCCACAATCGTCAGCACCATCGCACACCCAGTGCTTAGAGATACAGTGATGGTTCCCACATTCAAACTGGGTGGAAGAGCAGAATTTGTCTGGTGGGTAGAAAAAAACAGGTCGGAGAGGGATTCTCTCCCAGTGTGTGCTCAGTCTTCCTGACACAGGATCAGGGATGAGCGCAATGGTTCTCACCACAGTGGTGCTCATCAGCCCCATTCTCACAGTCGTTCTCTCTGTCGCACGTCCAGCCTGATGGAATGCAGTGGCCACTGGGGCAGGTGAAGAAGCCTGATGGACATATCAGCTTCCTTTTGTCTGTTGAGGTCAACAGATGATAAATTGATGGGGGTCATCATAGAAGGAGGTGGGGGCAATATTTAAGTACTACTGGGGTGTTAAAGTAATTGCAACTATGGGTTTATCCATCTATGTGATCCTGACACTAAATGCTTACATTATGTATGTGTTTGTAAAATCTGAGTGAAAGAACATATATCTGCAAGTTTTCACCTGGGCAGTTCACCTCATCAGAGTAATCTCCACAGTCATTTGACCCATCACACAACCAAGAGGAAGCATAACAGAGGGTAGTCATGGTACACTTCTGGAAAGTAACACCCTTCACTCCAAGACGGAAGTAGCTGGAGCAGTCAGTGTCGGCTGTAAGTAACAAAATCACATGACATTCAGACAGCAGCGTCAGCCATAGTCATTAAGTCAACAGTCACCAGGGATACCTCTGCTTGCAGAACCTACCACAGTTCATCTCATCGCTGGCGTCCTCACAGTCCACCACCTGGTCACAGTGGCCGGCGTTGCCGATGCAAGCTCCGCTCCAGCACTGAAATTCATCTTCTGAGCACCGAGTTTCTGAAACACAGACAACCATGTACAAGCGTCCAACCTGCGCAGGCCTAGTTTGGTGAAAACATTCCTGTTTTATGTCCCAGCTGAAAGATTTCATGCCTCCCTCAAGGGAATGACTGGCTACTTCTCCAAATAAAAGAAGACCAACAAGAAGGATGAACACTTTTTTGTATTAGAATTTGATTTGATTTTGGCTTTGGTTTTGAATATGATTTATGGATTTATGGTATATTCAAAAACATATATAAGAAATTGAGTGTTTCAGTGGGATTCTTTGTTCATCAGCATTTGTGTATTAATTTCATGTTTAAAGCCTGGCAATCCAAGACCTATAAGATTCTATAAGAAAAACAATGCATACTAACAGGAGGGACACTATTGCACAAGTTTGCATGTAGGGCTATAAACGGTATCTCACTGTTGCATGGTAGCTCATCTGAGAGATCCCCGCAGTCATCAATGCCGTTGCACCAAAGGAGACTGTTGATGCAGCGTCCATTTAAGCATCGCCTGAAACTGCTTTTACACCTGCGATTGGCTGCATTAACATGAAAGCAGGACGTGATGTTGATACCCACACATGTAAAACTATATATAGATAATCACTGTCACATGGGCTTGTGTCAAGGGATGAAGCCCACATCAAATAGACACTCTCACGCACACACGCGCGCGCACACACACACACACACACACACACAGACCTGTACTCATATCTTTGTGGGTACCATCCATTCATTTCTATAGGCAAGACCCTAATCCCAACAATGACAACCTTAACCCCTACTGAGCCCTAACCCTAACTATAAGCAACCAAACAAAATACAAGACTTTTGGCATTTTTTGATTGCAGTCACAGATTTTTATACATCCGAATTTCCCCTTGTCATGACTGAAAATATGGTCCCCGCAACGTCAAAATAACAAATTTTTATCATATTGTGGGGACATCAGACCCAAACACACACACACACATGCACCTTCAAACACTCACCACAGTAGGCCTGCTTCTCATCTGACTTGTCTTTGCAGTGGGACATCCCATCACATGTGAGATTGTACATGATGCAGTCTCCATTCCCACACTCAAACTCATCCACAGTGTTGCATGCAGAGTCTGGAGCTGTAGACGCAAATGTTATTCACAACTGCTTGCTGGGGTTCAGCCAATGCCAGCGCAGCCTAGTGAGATACCACCACAAGAGATAAAGATACCTTCCCTCGGTACTCTCACCTGCACAGGTGTTATCCTCCAGTAGTTTGCGGTTGCCACGGCAGCTGCAATTGACCCGCCCCTCAGGTGTCAACAGACACAGATCCTGACAGCCCCCATTGTTCATTTGGCATGGAGAAGATTTGCCTGTAGGCACAATGCTTCTTGTGATCAGTGCCAGTCAACCCATTAGAAGATACAGGTGGCTGCCAAGGGCACCACCTTCTGAGGCGGTCAGCTAATTTCATTTTGTCTCAGACAGGGGGCTCTGGCGGTGAAGCTTGCTTAGGGTACCACATGGACTTTGATCCAAAGTGGTATGGTGTCTGGAGAACACACTACCAGTGTCCAGAGTTACTCTGCACAGACTCCAGGTTATCACAAGCAGATAAAATAAAATACCGATAATGATGGATGGAAACTCTTACCTGAAAGTTATATTCTGAGCTTGGATGCTAAATCAGTGAGAAGATTTACTTGGCTACATTTATATACCTGTATGTGAATGTCTTCCCTGGCAACTTACAGTTGTTGGTATCACTGGCCACAGCGACGATGCCCATTGGCTGATGGAGGATGTCAGAGCGAAGCACCTTCACATCGGCCCCAGTGTATTTGTCAGCCCTGAGCACAGCATTCCGGGCCCAATCCGTCCAAAATATATGGCCTCCATGGACGGCCAGGGCAAATGGATGTATGGGTTCCTTCTTCAGCACCACCTACAGGGAGGGCAGGAGTGGGACAAGACACCATAACAGTCAAGCAGAAATGGGGGGGGGGGGGGTACATACAAATAGGGCCATAGCTGAGGAGAGTTCAAGGACTCACATAGCGATGGCTGCCATCATACTCGCACCGCTCAATCCTGTCCAGTGTGGCATCAGAGAAGTAGAGTTTCTCAGTATGGTGGTCGATGGTTAAACCATTAGGCATGCGGACATCACTGCTGATGATGGCCAGCACATTGCCCCCTGACAGTGATGCCCTCATGACACTAGGAGATCGCTCATTCTGGTTAGTCCAGAACACTAGACTGGACAATGAATAAATAAAAAACATAAAACATGAAGCATGCAACCTCAACAGGCAGACCAGAAAACTTGGTGCAGATGGTGCAGATGATGATAATGCTTCAAAACAATGGACAAGCGGGACTCACCCCTGACACTCATCCAGCACTATAGCATGGGGGTGGTCATCTGTTGACATGGTAACCACAATGTCTTGATTAAAGGCATTCCAGCGGCTCTGGTCTACTGAATGTCGAGTGATGGTGGAAGTAGTATAGCTAGTCCAATACAGTGCATCCCAAGACCGGTGATAAGCTAGGCCTTCAACTAACCCCACCTCTGAAAACAGACAAAAAATTGGTTATCACCCAGTGCGGTCCTTGTGATGAGGTATTCATTGAAAGACTCTGCAGTCCAAGTTATCCCAGAAGAATTACCATCCTGGTCATCCTGGAAGGGTTACAAATGTATCATCCCAGAAGTGTTACCGACAGGCTATCCCTAAAGGGTTTCAAAGTGCTATTGCAGAAGGGATACCAACGGGCCATCCAATAAGGGTTATCAATAGGTTATCCTATTGTAGATGGGATACCAACAAGCCATCCAATAAGGGTTACCAACAGGCCATCCCAGAAGGGATACCAATGGGCCATCCAATAAGGGTTATCAACAGGTCATCCTAGAAGGGATACCAATGGGCTATCCAATAAGGGTTATCAACAGGTCATCCCGGAAGGGTTACTAATTTGTCATTAGAGAAGAGATATCAAGGGGTAATCTTGGAAGGGTTACTAACAGGTAATTTCAGAAGAATTACCATATGGGGTTGTGCCAGAAAGGCTACCAATGGATTATTCCAGAAGGGTTACCAATGAGTCATCCTAGAAAGGTTACATCTTGACATATTTATTTAATTTTATCTACCTTTTACTTCACTGCACCAGTCTCTATACTGCCTATAATCAATTATACTTAACAGAGACTGGGAAAGTACTGTAACACTATTTATACATTTATCAACCACAAATGTATGTTGCATATATCAACTGGACTGTATGGGACCATCATCTAGTCTTTAATGTGTGTGCATAAGTGAGCCACTGAAAACAAGAGACAAATTCCCTCTGTGTGTGTGTGGGG
>JAODLD010000044.1:1265738-1283501 GCA_026781065.1 Mormyrops boulengeri | reverse complement strand
GTTTGTTGCATCTATAGATAGGGTTTCTTATAATTGTAATATATGCTTGTGTTTTTCAAATGAAACTTTGATTTATATGGTTATTTTTGATCAATTATATAAAAGTGTTTTTTCTAAATGTATTCGTTTGTAAAGTTTATTCAAGAGATCGTGAACGAACAGCCTCAAGATGTTTGATGGTGCCCTTACTTAATGGGTGCTTCCCAGTTTCTCCATTGGAAATGGAATTATATTCTTCTACAGAATGTTAATTCCATCATCCAGGTATCTGCAGGCTCCACAGATACATGGAGTGATATGGGGTCGCAAGTGCTGGGTCACTACAGCCACTGTCAGCAAGCAAGAAAATGTGGGAAAACTCCTGCCATGGTCCCTTGTGAGTTGTGGTTGAGTGATTTATAAAGAAAGCTTTGTGCTTTTACAGGAAAGAAAGAAAGTGTATCGTGCATGATGGGGTTTGTAAACACTACCACTCCCCACGTGTGTGTGTTTGCATAGATCACATTTGGGGACCAAAAAGTCCCCAAAGTGCGGTAAAACCTGAAACTTCCTTACTGTTGGGGACACTTATTCTGGTCCCCATTTGGATAACCTCAATTTTATAAAAATCTGTGAATGCAATCAAAAAAGTAAAAATGCCAAAAGTCTTGTATTTTCGTTGGTTACTTATGGTTAAGGTTAGTGCTGGGTAGGGGTTAAGGGTGTCGTGACTTGGATTAGGGTTTTTCCCATAGAAATGAATGGACAGTCGCCATTTAGATAGGTAGACCAACATGTGTGTGTGCGTGTGTGAAAACACTTAGCCGATTAGCTTGATTCAAAAGGTGGCCACATACTTCAAATGAAATTGACAGAATACAATGACGTATGATCACCATGATCACAGTTTCGGCACACCGACTGCGTAGGGTCCCCGAGGTGAACTTTTTCATTTGTTTTGATCCCACCCACTGTCCACCATTGGCTGACATAACGTGATGCCATAGAGTTGGTCAGCAGGACTAATTATGCAGTTACTGGCATGCTTGTACCATGTGTATCTGTGGACACCACACCATGGGTATTTATATTATTTATAAATTAATACGTGTGTTTCGGTATTTAGGTTAATAGTAAATGTCGTAACTGTGTAATGTGTGTCATGGAATGCGTGTGTTTCTTTAGTGTGTAACCATAAAGGTTGTGTGAGTTGTTGGCTTCCCTGTCTGTGCCGCTTTGAGTGTTAGACCAATAGTGACTGCGTAAAGAGAGCAACTTCCATTTTAAAAGAGCTGATTTCTCCTTTATTGAAATGACTCACACTCACCACAATATGTTTATTTGCACTCTGTATGTGGGTCTGCTGCATCAAAATCATTCTGCACCCTCTAGGGTTGTGGCATGACATAGAATGAACAAGAGTGTGCCGCATTAAATATGTGACAGATGGTGTTTGATTTTAATTTTTTCCAGACGTCGTCTGAAGTGTGCGGCTACCGTAGGATCTGAGACTTTATGAGACATCTGCTTCTTGGTTTCTCCTTGCAGCACCGCCTGATGAAGATTATCCCATGGGACATCACACACCGGATTAATTGAGGAACTTGTATCTGTCATAGAATATCATCTGTTTTCAAATACTCACTCTCCACTGTGACCTTGTGACCAGAGGCATCGTCGTTGATCTGCTGGATGTTTCCAAAGTGGACGTCACTGAAGAAGATACGGTTGAAGCCTTTGCTACCGCCACCCCGGAAATCAAAGGTAAGGGCAATCACATTTTCCATGTGACTAGGGTCCTCTAAAGGGCTAATGGGTGGATTGAAGTTTCTCTCATCCCCTAGGCAGGCACTCTTCAGGGCAGTGCGCTCTGAGTAGAGCAGGTAGCCCTCATAGTCTTGGCATCCGTGCCCATCCTTTGCCAACATTCCTTGAGCACAGGCACATGTGTGTTTGCCGTTACCAAGGTAAAGACACAGCTGTTGGCAACCACCATTGTTGTTTTTGCAGATGTTTGTTCCTAGTGGAAAACAAAATACTAGTTAATCATAGAAGTGAAGCAGCAGATCATTTCTCTGGTGATATTTTGAGGTTAAATATCAGAAGTTTCATAAGACACAATTTTCAATTTACCATCGATAATTAGCATTCAGGATGTCTGAATATAGAATGAAGGGTATCACAAATTACTTGCATCTGAGTTTTAAGGAACTGCCTGGGTAAAAACGTTTACCTTGCTGTCTCGTTTTGCTAAAGACCTTGATATCTTTTAGTTCGTCCACAATGTCTGTTCTCAGAGACACCACCTCACTGGCATTATCTTTGTTACCCCTCTTGATGGAACCATTCTCATGGGTCCTGACACAAGAAACACTTTCAAAAACAGTCTAATAAAATGTCTATCAAACCTCCAGGATAGTCTATTTACACAGTAAAGCAGCATGAAGATCAAGATGTAATCATAAAACGGTCATTGCCAAAAAGGCACACATCTGGAAAGCCTTTTTCTCTATACAGTTTATTTCATTTGAATACATAAGTAAATCCCAGTCAAGGTGTAGTAGAACCTTAGAATGGGTCCTCCCCTAACAGCCACTTGCAAAATAAAGTCACCTGTCAGTCCAGTAAATGTAGCTTTCAAGGATGGAGAGTGAGAAAATAGCTATGTTGGTGTGCGCCAAAACCACCTCCCTGTTTTCTCCAGTCTCCAGGTTTATGCGTTCTATCGTGTCTGTACCCGCATCACACCAATATAACAAGCCCTCCTGCCAAGTAAGAGAGTAGAGATTACAAACCCACTTAAGTAACAGTAAACTTGCTATGAAAATTCATTGTCTAACATCCATGTATTCATGCCTGGTAGTCAACGGTAAGGCTGTTTGGCCAGCTGATACCAATGTGAACCAGAACGTCCCTCTGGGAACCATCTAAACGGGACCTCTCAACGCGTGGGTGGTGACCCCACTCTGTCCAAAACAGGTACCTGCACTCACACAATCACACAGAGATTTGGGACAGGAGTCAAAGCTGTATTTTCATAAAAAGCCCTCAGGCAGCAACCAAAAAGTAAGTAATATCCCCTCTAACCTAAGCCTTACCCTTTCTCTGGGTGGACCGCAATGGCATGGGGCTTGTCCAAACCATCAGAGATGATCACATAGCGGAAAGACCCGTTTAGCCTGGCCACCTCGATTATATCAAAGCCCTGATCCGTCCAGTAGATATTTCCTAAACAAACAGTAACCAGAACATTTATACCTTTGGGTTATGAGCCTGTCTATGGATATAAAATGACACCGAGCAGCTATGGTAAAAGTCACATAAGTAAGTCTATTGTCTCCTGTATTCCAATACCTCATCCAAGGTATTTGGTAAGAAAGTATGCACCTGTAGGCTAGTAAAAGTGCATCTGCTACATGCTGACCTGCAATCCAGTCAACAGCAATGCCCTCCACTTGCCCACCGCCACTGTTCACGATGACTCCTCGCGAGGTCTGGTCTCGCTTAATCCAGCTGATGGTGCCCAGGCTCATATCAGCCCAGTAGATAGTGTCACTCTCTGTGGGACACAAAAAGTCAACTAGTGCTGGGCAGGTGATGTGGAAAGACAGGTATGCTTTGACTCACCGGCGAGGAAGTCAACGCCGACTCCAAAGAAGATGCCTGACACGGGCATCAGCGCATCGGATTTATCCGAAGGCTCCAAAGGAATTCCCCGAATGGTATGCTGCTCTGAATATAACAGGAAGGAACCCACTCCTGCAGACAAAATTAAGAACCACGGTAACACTTTGAATGCCATGTCTCTAAGAATCGATGAACTCATTCGTGACACATTATAATGCATTGATAAAGCATTATAAACATGGCTATAAATGTTTATAAAAAGTCACAACACATTATAGCCATGCTTATCATCTATTATGTATGCTTTATGAAGCTCTCATATATAATGCAATATGGATACCGTCATAATGCAGTACATAGCATTCTTAACCCTTATATTGACCATTATAATGCTTTATGAAAGTCTCTATAGTGCATTATAGAAGAAAGCTTCATTGGAGCTTATTAAGTATTATAATCAACACTATATGCCTTATGAGTGTTAATAGAAGAAACTGTAATACTTCATTAATTCTTATACCGACTATTGTAATGAATTATGAAGGTATATTTAATGCACTATAGATGACAGTTTTAAGTAAAGAATAGTGAGATGCTGTGGATTTCCTGTCCCCCTGCTTGCACTGTCTCTGTTACACAGAGCTCCTACCTTCGCAAGTCTCCTGGTCCCTCTCCAGGCTGTAGCCGGCCATACACACACAGGACCTGCTGCTGGCCGAAGTGGGCAGGCACAGCTGGGAGCAGTTTCCATTGTTTTTACTACACATGTTACTACCTGGGAACAACATTTAGGCTTTGCTACTGTTGCTGGCGGAGGTAATAAACAACCACTGGAGTTCAAGATGCAGAGACGGCGTTTCCTACCCTTCTGTACAGTCACATTGTAGATCTTCATGTGCATTACAGAGAAGGAGCCATTACTCAAGACCTTCCAGCTGCCTCCGTCTTCCTTGTCACATGTTCCAATCTGTCCTCTACCTTGGTCAGCCCACCATAGCTTACTTCCTACACAGACACAGGTTGTAATCAAATAGGTCAAGTGGTAGGTCAAGAGTGCCACTTTTCATAATACGGTTAAACCGAAGGCAATGAATACACCATTTAACCAGTCTGTCAAATTTACATTCTTCTTTCTAATTAAGCTGTAGGCAGACACTACACTCTATACTGACTGTTTGTTCCTTCACTCTCTATATTCCCAGTAAAAAGATAAAAAAAACTTCTCACATTTTGAACAGATTTTACATATGTGCTCAGTTTTTCAATAATATTGAGACAATTCATCTACTTATTTCTTTCCTGAGCCCATAAATAAATTGTAAATATACAATAAAATGCATATTCTGTACCAGGGAGACAAATTAAGAAAACAGAACAATCACTGAGGAATGAATCAGATAAGAACAAGTAAGACCATGAGATATGCCCAGATAGGCTCATTCTAACCCTCACCCATAATGGCTAATGCTGTCGCTTTGGTTAGCTTTCCTTTGACCTTTTCCAGGACCTCTAGACCACTGCCATCCAGTTTGCAGCGGTTGATGGTGCTGTTTCCTGAACTGATCCAGTACAAGTGCTCATCATCAAAGTCAATAGATAGACCTGTGAGAAATGGACATGAGAGGTTTCTGCTAATTAGTTTTGCAGTAACGTTTCATAGAGGGGGCAAAAATAATATAGTATTTTGCTCTTACTTATGTATTAATGAATCTTTTATCTCAAGCAGTTACCATATTTATTACGATATCCGTTCATTCTGTAAACCTTTGTGAACTGAAGAAACTACTGAAGGAACAAGTAACGAAGTGTCATACTGATCTCATGTGTATTCCTCATTGATGATTCATGACACTACTATATTTGTACTTCAGCAGTAACCGAGTTACTACTCAGTATTTGTGCCCCCTCAAGTAAAGTGTTACCCTGATCTCCTAATGCTGACACAGATGCTGTACTGAAGACACATCCTCACCCACTGGGCCTTTCTGACTGGTGAGTAGAACTCTGTGGTTCCTGCCGTCCATGTCTGCAATGCTGATGTTGTCCCCATCTGTCCAGTACAATTTCCTATTCAAAACATCCTGTTATGAGGCCACATTTAGTCTTTATAGAACCACAGTCCTGACCAGTAGACTCTGTTCAATCTATTAATATGAAACAGTAACATATATCTTAGTGATCCATCAGTCACCCAGAATTCTGAAGAACCGTGTATCTTCAAGTCTCACTAACCCAAGCTGGGGGTGCAGTGTTAGCTGTTGGGGCTTATCCAGGCCCACAATAATGGCCGTTTCGAAGGAGCCATCCAGCCGTGCCACATTGATTTGCTTCCTGTTGTTGTCATGACTGGTCCAGAACAGGTTCCGGGAGACCCAGTCCACTGCCAGTCCATGAACACTGGCCAGGTCTGTTGGGAGTCATGTGGATGCGGATCCAGTAACATATCAGGCAGGATGATAAGAAGCAAATATCTGTCTCTTACACAGAACAGGGCTTATTTTAAAGTGCATGCTCAAATGATTGTTCAGAAGAATTCTAGTCTACACCTGCAAAATATGTACAAACTATGGACTAACTTATAAATCCTAGATCAGCAGAGTACAGTACCAGCAGATACCACAGTCTGGAGCCCTGTGCCATTGATGAAGGCCACGTTAATGTGCAAATCAGACCAGTAGATGCGGTTTTCAGAAGCATCATAGTCCACGACTGTAAGCATGTCGAAGGATGGCGCCGCGAAGGAATTGATGTAGTTGAAGTTGGGGTTTTCAAGGTCCACTCCCCGAATTCCAGTCTGTCCTGCATACAGGAGGAACTGGCGAGATTCTGTGAAAGAAAATTACCACCAATCATCCAATAACCCAATAAAACAACAGTCTCTCAGCAGTTGTCGTGTGCTATCAGTGACTAACACTAAAAGAGTCTCTTATGAAAACCCACAATCAAGCTCCAACCACAGTACAAATAATTCTTACACTCAGGGAGTGCTGGATTAAGAAATTCTATTATACTATGCAATGAATAAAATGCCTGGCATTAGAAAAAAATGTCAAAATAAAGAACGCACTCTGCGACCCACTGAAAATGGTCCTGTGACCCATTTTTTTGGGTCACAGCCCACCAACTGAGAAATAGTGCTTGAAGTGTAGCGCCTCCTAACTTACCATAGCATGTGTGCTTATCGGAGTGGAGCTTCATGAGGTGGGGGCAAGCACAGGAGAAGCTCTGGTTGTAGTTGATGAGGCAGAGGTGAGAACAGGAGCCCCGACCACCATGAGCTGCACAAGGGTTTGGTGCTGGGGGGGAAGCAGACAATATGGAAGTTAGAGAAGAGCGGGCGAGCGAGCGAGTGAGAGAGAGAGAGAGAGAGAGAGAGAAAGATAGAAAGATGTACACAATCCACAAAGCCAGATGACAATGCTGTTTACTGACAAGGGCAAAAATATCAGTGAAATTAAGGAACAAATCAATGGAAATATATCTTTCTTTAGAAATCTAAATTGACAAGGATATGCTAGTACACAATATAACACTACATGTTTATGATGATATAAAGAATCAGATATCAGAATCTATAAAGCATCTCTCCTGAGATCAATGACCGCTTTGGATGTGAGTTTATGTGTGCTATACCCAAAGGCTGCCAGCAGGGGGACGTACACCTGCAGGCTTTGTGTTTATGTGTGCTATACCCAAAGGCTGCCAGCAGGGGGACGTACACCTGCAGGCTTTGTGTTTATGTGTGCCATACCCAGGGGCTGTCTGGAGGGGTGGTACACCTTCAGGTCAAAAGACCGTGTGCTGCTTCTCTGTACCACCGTTACGTTGCGCCCTGTCCACTTGTTAGCCTTAGTCAGAGTATAAGAGCGCCAGTCTGTCCAGTAGACATCGCTGCCGTACACAGTGATGGAGTGAGCAAAAGGATGGGAAGTGTACTCATGGCCCCGCAGAACCTCGATGAGCCCAGAGCCATCATACTTCGCAGAATAAATGGCGCCTGACCTGCAGCGAGGGCAGGCGAGGGAGTAAGGCTCAGTATATTCATAAGTCTGCAGTGAAGGGTAGATTATGAACCTACAAAGGGGGAAAGGATTACAGAGCAGGCCACAGACCTCACATGGTGTCACCTACCGAGCATCAATCCACAGGACACGGAGCTCCTCATAGTCTACAGTGAGTCCATTGGGCCAGCCTCCCCTGCCTGTCTCCCTGTGGATAGTGTGCCGATCCTCCCCGCTCATTGAGGCTGCTTCGATTCTGGGCATCGTGGCATCAGAGTCAGTCCAGAAGAGGATACTGAGATGAGGAAAAGCAGACAGAGGTGTACAGAGTAGAAGGCTGCACGCGCATGGGGGGAAAAATAAAAATATTCCTGCAATAACAGCAGGAATGGAGATGATCTTTGTGGTATCCCTGCAGGAATGGTGAAAAAATGCATGGTACCACCGTGGTGTCGGAAATGAAATTGTTTGTGTGTCCTTATGTCTGCTGTATTAATGATACGTCTTTTTGTTCTGTTAAATTATTTGTTCTCAGTCCAACACCACCGAGTGGCAGTGTAGCCTGGGCTGTACAGGGCTGTTAAAGAACAATTTGCCTGAACACACGAGAAAACATATAAACAAATAAACAAATATAGTAGCTACTTGAGACAAAAGATGCCTCATAATTCATTAACGATAAACAAACATGAGATCAGTATTTCCCTTGTGTTATCCATTACTTGTCCCTTCAGCAGGTTCATAGTAGCTCCTTCAGTAGTTCACAAGGGTTTACAGAATTAACAGATATAGTAAGAAATAGTGTAACTACTTGGGATAAAACATGTGGGGCCGCTTTGTGGGGACATTCATTAATGATGAATGAACATGAGATCAGCATGTAACTAATTAATACATAAGTAATAGCATAATACTACTATTATATGTGCACCTCAAGTAAAGTGTTACTGAAATATTCAAAGGCAAATATAGACACTGTACTATCAGTGTGTTGATGAGCATGGGGATGGGGCAGATTTCATGCATGCAGTGATGGAGTAGGGATGCTTTTGGTTCACATGACCTGGGCTGGACTAAAATAATACCACTGCACTCCATGAAGTAATGCAAGGACTATGTTGTTTCTTCTTTTTCAAATAGCAACCACAAACAACAACACCAATGCTCCAATCCAAACTTCCATACATCCATGTCTTCAGGGAAGGGGTTCTCCTTCTGGCTCACTTTACCCGTATCTGGGATCCAGGGCAATAGCACGAGGGTGATCCACTCTTCCAGCCATCAATGTGGTCCTCATGGAGCCATCCAGCTTAGCCACCTCAATCTGATCCAGGTCGCTTTCCACCCAGTAGATGTTGTCGGCGATCCAGTCGATCGCCAGGCCCTCTGGAGTGGCCAGGCCATACTGAATCACAACCTCGATGCCAGTGATGCCTGAGAGGCATGGGGACAAGAAGCGCACAGGTGAGGTTGAAGGATATGGAGTCTCAAGGATCTGACAGTCAAAGTGCTGGGCCTGATCTCTGGCAACACTGAGAAGGCCTGTCTGGAGGAGATTAAAAACCTGGAGAACTGGTGCCAGGAGAACAACCTCCTCCTTAATGTCAGCAAGACAAAGGAGCTGATTGTGGACTTCAGCACGAAGCAGGTGAGGAGCTACCAGCTACCAGCTCAAGCGGTGCTGGACCAAAGCCAGGAAGATAATGAAAGACCTCAGCCATGCCAACAATGGACTCTTCTCCCTGTTGAGGTCAGGGAAGCGTCTTCGCTCCCTCAAGACCAACACTAAGAGAATGAGGAGGAGCTTCTTGCCTCAGGTTGTTTGGGTTCTGAGCCAGAACACCACATAGGACTGGACTCAGATCACTGCCCCCCCGTCTTCCACCCCCCCCACACACACACACTCACTGTACTGCACTACACTGCACTTTACTGTACACCGATAATAAAAATCGGACATTGTTGCTGCTAATTGCACATTGTATTTTATTTGTACATATTTAAAATTCTATTTCTATTTTTATGCTTAACAGTTTACAATTTATATCTTTATATTTTATATCTTTAGATTTTATCTTACATTTCATTCTTATTTTCTATTTTATTTGATTCATTTTTCTTATTCCATTCAATTCTTAATAGGATGTGCACTGCAAATACATTTCACTGCATGTCGTACTATGTATTATTGTGCATGTGACCAATAAAATTTGAATCTGATTTGATTTGATTTGAAGTGTAATGTTTTTAACACTGACAGTACTCACGCACATGCCAACAATGGTTTTCCAGAAACCCTTAACTACTGATCACATTTAAACATCATAATTTATCTTTGGCTTCTAGGTAGCAGAAGAGAACATTTTAAAGATGATTTTGTTGTCAGACTGTTGTGTAAAAAATTACAATGTCTTCTGTGTCCGTCAATTAAATGTGTCAAGGAATGAATGCAGCGTGTCAGCTTCTATCCAGAGAAACTCCCACTTACTCCTGCTGTAATAAAGTACTTATCAATAAATTGGCCATACAATTACTTTTTTGCCAATGCCATCCCTGTGTTTTAGCACCTGCCTCTCTCCCTGTTCAGCGAAATGCAGTCTCTGCACATTTTCTCTGTATATTTCATCTCTAACATTTTCTTCACCCACAGAATTGATAGGATGTCAGGAAGAACTCACTGCCATTCTCAGACAACTTGCTACGATAGATCTTGTCTTCCAACACATCTGTCCAGTAGAGGGTGCTGTGGCGGAAATGGAAATCCAGAGCGATGGCGTTGAAGAGTTCGGGGACTAGCAGGTCGTATTTGCCCCCATAGAGGTCAATGCGTCGGATTTCATGCCGGTTGGAGAATATGATAAAGGGCTGAAAAGGATCTGGGGAGAGAGAAGATAAAATAAGAGCAGAATGTCCCTACAAAGTAAAAAAAAACTGTTATTTTGACCTTTTGGGACATGTTTTCAATCCCTACAAGGGGGTCGAAAAAAAAAATGTTGAATGCACATGTTGGGAAGGATGGTTTTTATACATGCAGGGATGGGGGGGGGCAGATTATTATTAGTCAGTACCTCTCATGAGAGTCTTTGTGAGATCACAGTCTGCCCGGCGTCCCCCCATAGACCAAATAATAACAGAAGCACACAAACCCCTTCATTTGGCTACAATTATAACCTCTCGATATCTCACCCTGTCACCCCCTTCACACTTCCTTCTCAGTGCTGCCCCCCAGTGCTCACCAGTGCTCCTGCAGGTCTCCATGTCAGCCTCCAGGGCCCAACCCTCGTAGCAGGAGCACTTCACCCTGAACTTGTGCTGCTCACAGCGCTGGCTGCACCTCAAGTGCTTGGCGCAGAGGCTCTGAATTTGACACGTCTTGTTATCCGAGCCCAGCTCCATGCCCGGGGGGCAGGTGCAGACGATGCCCTCATCAGCAGCCGCCGTGCAGTTATGGCTGCATCCACCATCGGCCACAGAGCACAAGTCTGCGGGAAGATGGGGTCAGGGGTAACCATGGACGCAGTGGTCACATGTCAATTGCAGTCAGGTGTCTAAGCCTAACTCTAGCCCTAATCTTAACCCAACTAGTCTGGGGCCTGTGGTGTGCAGAATCTCACCACAGAGCCACTCGTCGGACCCGTCAGGACAGTCGTCAACACCGTCGCACAGTTTCTCAGCTGTCACGCAAATGGAGCTGTTGCTGGCGCAGGCGTGGGGGGCGGCCTCACAGGTTCCCTTTTTGCAGTCTTCCTCATCAGAGCCATCCTCACAGTCTCTGTCCCCATCGCACATCCAGGCTGCCTGGATGCAGGCCGCTGCAGGAGGGACATGATGACCATCAGGAAGCACCTTCCGTTCACATCAGATATACGCAGGTGTCAGCCGTTCCCTGTTTGTAAGGCTGCGTCCACACGGCAAACCGCTCGGCGCAGGAGAAAATTCGCTCCCCTGTTCACGCGGTCAGCGGCGGACCACTGAGCGCTCGCAAAAGGTGCTGGATGAGTGAACATTACGTGATGAAAGAGCCCTTGCCAGAAGAACAAGTGCAATTGTAAAGTGTTTTTTGGCTTCAAACAAAATGAGCGACATTGTTGATTTACACCAAAAAAGGCACTTGCTCTCTTACTGTTGGACCAAAAAGTGCATTTATAAATAGATGTACTTTAGTTTCATTAGTTAAGTATGCTTACTAAAACCAACCTGGTAACCCCGTCTCTACATCTCCGAGCAGAATTTGAATTAAGTCTCAATATGATTTTAATGTGACATTAAATAATTCGGGGTACTGGGACACTACACTCCTCCATGTTTCTAAGTCTCCAAACCCACCCGTCACAAACCGAAGATTATACCTGATTGGATGCCGCTTTGCTAGAGGTCAGTGAACAAGGTGAAGGTTCAATCGATTCAAACTTTTAGCGGCGCGGTGAAGAGGCAAAAACGGAAAGTGGCGCTGTTCTCCCCATTGACATACAACGGCTTGCCGTGTAGACACAACCTTACAGAAATGCTCTCTGGGTCATGTGGAGTTGAAAAGAAGGTGAAAAAAAATCACTGGGTAATTGGTGACAGCCTTTGCCTTCAGCATTTTAGAGAAAGAGAGGAAGGCGAAATTTTCCTGACCAGAGTCCCTGCAGCGGAAATGGTAGGCAGGGTCGCACATGTGCGTGACACCATCACAGTGCTTCTCGTCACTGAGGTCCATGCAGTCCGTGTCCCCGTCACAGCGCCAGTGAATGGGGATGCACTGGCCATCAACATGGCACTGGAAATTGTCTGCGTCACACCAGCCAGGGGGGGAAAAGTCTGCAGAATGGGGGGGTGGGGGGTGGTTATTGTGCATCCGCATCAAAGGAAGGCTACCAGACTTATGCTGTTAACCTAGATATTTTTTAGATGTGCTACCATAATGGCTGTCACTTCAGGGAATGTGAGCGGTTATCTGTCTCACTGTTTACATCACAGTATGTGTATTTCCCCTTTGAAAGCTTCATTATCAGATCATTCAGGTAATACTGACACAATTAATAAGACAACAGCATGACCCACAGTATCGGTGGCATGAGGGCCAATAGGTCCTATTTAGGGGCATTTATCACAGATTTATTTACTTATTCACACCTGGTATTAACATGTGTCCTGGGTGATCCACTCACAATTGGATAGCACTAAATACATCATTTCACACCTGGCATTAACATACGTCTCCGCATGCGTCCCGCAACTTACTTAAATAAGCATGTAAATCACTTCCGCATGCAGAATCTGCTGCACATTAAAGTACGGAGAAGAGGAAATCAAAATCTATTGGTGCATTTCATGGTAACCAAACCGCCTAAGATGTTGGTAATGAACTCCATAATACTCAAAATGAAATAAATAATCTATAAACACATAAATGAATAAATAAATATTTCAATAATTAATATGTCACACCCTGCCTTACTGCCCTCATTCTTTCCCAAGTGTGTCTCTAAGGAGCCAGATCTGTTATTAATCTGTCTTATCTCTCATTTCAGCCCTCGTGTGACTCGCTCCAGCTGCCCCTAGTCTGCTCCCTCGTTAGTGGTGTATAACATGCCTCCCGGTCTTGAGCTCCCCAGTCCAGTCATTGATGTTACTACCTGCTTGTGCTCCTGCGCCTAATGTTCCTGCGTCATCCTCATCTCCCCGTTTTGACCCCTCGTGCTCCATTTGATTTGCCACATTGTGGTTTCCTTTAATAAAGTCCCTTTGATTTCCCCTGAAGACTGTCTTCGCCTTTGTTCTTGCCCTCAACGTCACAAATGTGTCCTTTTATTTTCAAATAAGTCTATAAAAAGGATTATATTACATAATGTGTCTTCTACATATAATCTTTAAATTGTATTTCGTAATAATGTTGTGATTTTCATTAGACAGTCATTAATATAATTTAATATTGATTTAAAAAATTCAAACTCTATTTCATGATAAAGTTCTCACATTGTAGACATGCATTTTTATACCGCGTCCACAGTACAAATGTACGTATTAAAAAGGTCTTTCAGTACTATATACTTAGGACAGGCTAATATCTATTTTTATATTCATTGTTGCAGATTCACTGCCTCGTTGTAACCTTTAGTAGGGGAAAAAAAAGAGAATTATTATATGTAGCTTTTCTCTTAAGGGTGAGGGTGTAACGACCCCCCAGGGATAGTTTACTCCCTATAGTGGGCGGATGTTCTGTGGGGGTGGGGGGTCATTCTGTTCCTAGACCTTCCCATTGCTGCATCACCTTCCCCTCTGTTTTGATTGGCTGGTTTTTCTCCTGTGTCCTATCATCACTTCCTTTATAAGGACTGTCCAAGCCAAGAACTGGAGGCCATTTGCTTTGTGATTTGTTTGGTACTTGCTGTATGACTGATGATTTATTATGCTTAACTCTTTTTGCTGTTTGACCATTGATTTCTGCTTAGTTTCCTTTTGGATTTGGTTGCTGTGGACTTTGTTTAGTAAATATCTGTAAAAATCTATAAATACTTGCACCCCTTTGGGGTTCACTGTGGGTAGCTAGGAAAGTTGGGAGCGTGACGCCATTTTGCTTTGGTTAAGTTTTCTCACTGTTTTGGAGTTAGTTAGGGAGATAGGTTAGCCTTGTGTACTTTTGTTTTCTTTTTATTTGGGTTAGGTAAGAAGTATCTCTGTTTATTCCAGGTAGAGGTGTCTTTGTTTGTTATTTTGGCCTTGTCGGCTCCTGAAGTGGTTCCCACTCTTAATAAACCCACTAGAAATACCAAAGCAGTGGTCTCACTCCACTGTTTGTTGTGCCTGACCCTAGACCGGGACGTAACCATTGTTGAAAATAATCCACACATCTTTTGATTTTGCAGTCAGCTTATAAGGTTTTGCAACATGGACCTTATATCCTGATCACTGTGTTAAGTGTCTTGAGAACAGGGCATTTTGTTCTAAGAATTGCACAAAATCAGCTTAGAAACTGAGAAGGCAAACATCAACTCTAATCCTGTATTAACCACAATGGCCCAGATGTAATTGTACATATAAATACTGAGTTCATTGTTTCCAGCCATCTACTATCATCTCTGGGACAGAAAGGAGCACATTCAAATAAACGATTGGTCTGTATTACTTAAAGATGCAGATTTGAAAGCAGGACAGGTTCACATTCCAGGATGAACCTAACCCTAACCTAACCCTTACACAAACCCTGAGTTAGGCTGCACAGCAAAGTAAATAATCCAAGGTTCTTCATGTAACTGGTTCACCTTCAGACTGACAGTTTTGGCCTACAGCACTCATACAAACCCTGTAAGGAGCAGTTGGCGTTGTCCTCATCACTATTGTCCCCACAGTCATTTTCCCTGTCACAGGTCAAGGCCTTAGGGATGCAGCGGCCGCTATCGCACTTGAACTGGGTACTGGTGCAGGAGCGACTGCAGCCGACCTCGTCGCTGTTATCCCCACAGTCGTTTTCTGCAGCAGCACAGATGCAGTTAGATCCTCCACCATAGCTCAGACTCTGCACCACCACGGCTGGTATTCATGGAGAAAGTTTATGCTCCTTCGGCTGCTAAAGCCACAGATGAGCTACGATTCATTTCTGGAATGAAGACCTCATGAAATTTTGCAACTTTATCGTGAAAACCATATGATAAAATCATGGGGACTGTAGGAAATGAGGGATCTGTCATCGGAGGGAGAGTCAGGTGACCAAGGCTTGATGTGTTTCAGCTGTCTCTCATTTCCAGAAATATGTGCTAGTCTGGTCCAGTCTTTTCTCACACAGTATAAAGCACCATCATTCATAACCAGCTGGTGCTTCACTGAACAATATCTAGGTCTAGGCTGAGGGGAGAGAGTGCATTGTGGTCTGGTTGCTCATTGCTGTGAGGGTAGCACATATCTAGAAATGTCCCTCAGGGGAAGTCGAGGAGAGTATACCACAGACTCACCATGGTCACAGTGCCACTCGACATTGATGCAGCGGCCATTGCGGCATGTGAACTGAGTGATGGGGGAACAGGTCGGATAAACTGAAGAGACAAGATACACACAAGAGAGTTTACTCGCTACACATATCAGGCAACGTGCAACGATCACATGGACCTGTTGACATCATTAGGAAATGTGCATCAATTACATGGACCTGCTGACATCATTAGGACATGTGCATCAATCACATGGACCTGCTGACATCATCAGGACATGTGCATCAATCACATGGATCTGCTGACATTGTCTAATCACATCAGTACAGCTTGTATCATTCATCCGTCAGTATCTGTAAACAACCATGTGACAATATGAAAAATGTGATTACAGAAAAGTATCAAGGAGCTCCTTCATGATAAAGAGTAATCTTTGTGATAAGAAACTGTTCTTCATGATAAGCGAATTATCTCACTGCCTGATGTGTCATATACTGGACAGGAAACTGATAAGTTCTGCACTCACCACAAGAGTGAGGTTCATCAAGAAGGTCCCCACAGTCATTTTCCAGATCACAGACCCAGGAGAATGGGATGCAGTGGCCCGAGGAGCAGTAGAACTGCTTAGGAGGGCAACGGTATGCTATGGAAGCATGAGGAGGACTGTCACATGTCACACTGAGACCAATAGCAGAATGTGAAACAGGAACACATGAGCATGTAGAAACCTCAAACCCTCTCTGATCCCTATCATTAATGACTCCTCCACCCCTAACCCTAATCCTCCACCCTTAACACTCCACCCATAACCCTAAACTTAATCCTGAACCATAACCCTTCAGCACTAGTTAAAAGATCACATATGGAGGCTGATAAATGTGAATGAAACTCCTCTGCCCCACTGGTATTAGTCAGCATAACTCCTGAGCTCACGGGATGATCATGTGCTTCTATTGTATGATTTAGGATGGTGCCATCTGGAATAATAAAAAAGATAAACCGATGTCTAGCTTAATTAAAATCTGAGGTTTCTTTTGATTCTGCATTTGCACCGTCTTTGTGTAAAAGTGAAATCGTGTTCTAGCCTTTGAATTGTCGTGTTTCTCTTTCTGAGGCACAACAGCATTGTGGGCCCATTAAAACCCTGTGTGATCGGGGTGCAGCACAGTGTTTTAGCTCTGCAAGTATGGTGCTGGATTAGAGTAACCGCATTCCCTGTGAGTGATGGTGTGTGGAATGTAAGTGTTCCTCTCCACTGCCTATATCAGCATTCTGAGTTATTAACTGGAAATGTGCAGTCAGCTGCGAGGTCTGAAATCAGTTGGAATCATGGATTTGATACTGAAGGTTTTGCTCGGGGAAAAGTTTTTTTGTACCTAGCAATTAAGCAACATACTGTATGTGGCATCTGTTTGAGCCAGACTGTGTAAGATGGGGCAGAGGTTTAGAGGCGGCGGCGTGGACTTCCCATGGCTTGAAGACACTTCAGCTGTGTCATAGTATTCCCAAACACGAGTTCTTTACAGTACATGACCACCGGACCTGTGTGTTTTTTTCCATATTTTCCCGATATACATTGTTTGGCTGTCTCTTCCTTTCATTGCTCTCCCTGTTTTATTAAACCTACCTACACTCCTGTGCCCCAGTAAATCCCAGTGTGTGTCCATTCCCCACCCTGCCTGGTGGAGGTGATACAGCACCTCACTGCCATTGAAGTGAAATCACTGAGAAAATACCACAGGCCACAAGTCAAGTTTCTCTCATATACTGCATTGATATTCCCCAATGATATTCCCCAGTGTCTGGCTCAGATGCCACATACAGTATGTTGCTTAATTGCTAGCTCCAAAAAAATTTAAAAAACAATACTTTAACTCCAAAAGAGCTCTAAAAGCAGAAATCACTAATCTGCAGGATAGTAAGGGTCTTATTATTGATAATGAAATTGATATTGTAAATTAGTATAATGATTATTTTACACGGGTGTTCACAGTAGAGGACACGGGTAACTTACCACCATTTAGTACAAATACAGCCTCGTCTATGACTAATATATCTATAACTGAGGCTGATGTGGTACTAAGCCTAGCTAAGCTCAAAATAAATAAATTGCAGGGCCCTGATGGCATCTCACCTATAGTTTTAAAATAGATGAGGGATATTATTAGGCAACCTTTAACTTTACTATTCCAGAAATCCTTATCTGCTGGTGTGGTACCTTCTGATTGGAAGCATGCTAATATAAC
>JAODLD010000044.1:1248531-1259497 GCA_026781065.1 Mormyrops boulengeri | reverse complement strand
TAAGCGGCAGACTGTGCAAAATTGTCTTTCCTTGGTAACTTTAACTTCTCCAATTTCGCCTGCATTATAGTCCCCCCCCCCCCCAAAAAAAAAGACTATGGACATAGACCCAGAGACAGACCCCGGACACAAACAGAGCAGAGACAGAACTGTCACGGTGGGGCATGACGAAAGACTGACAATCCACATAGCGGCTTCAACAAACCAGGATCTAATGATAAAACAGGACAGAATCAGAAAACAAAGGGACTGAGAGGGGTCAAAACAAAACTAGTAAAATAGATACAGGGAGCAACACCAGGAACAACAATACTAATGGCAAGGAGGAATACATGAAAACTACAATAACTAACACAGGATAACTATCATGACTACAACTAACAATCACAAAAATTCACCGGACAACAGCCACAATGAACGACAGAAACAAAACAAAACCAGGCACATAAATACACTATTAACAATACTAGAGTAAGGACAGGTGAGAACCATAACTATTTAAACAATCACAAAGCACTCGGGCCAAATGGAACAGGTGGGGCAATCGGACACAAAGGGCCAAATACCAAGGGAAACTAAAACAAGGAAAACAGAACATAAAATAGAACAGGGAGCAGAAAATTAAGGAACTGTAAGTGAAATACACAAACACATGAACCAAGAAACACTAATAGTGAATGGTAAATAATAATAGGCGAGTCGGGATGGTGGCCCCAGAAGAGGAGAGAAACACTAGGGTAACACCAAACAGGATTTTGGCCAAATGGGGAGAAGACATATGGGTCAGGACCAGACAGACACTGATCCTGACACAGACCCAGGAACACAGACCCAGAGACACAGACAAACCCAGGACGCAAACAGACCAGGCACACAGACCTAGAGACAAAGACAGATCCACAGACAAACCCAGAGACACAGACAGATAAGGGACACAGACCAAGGGACACAAACAAACCCAGGGAGACAAACAAACCCAGGGAGACAAAAAAATCCAAGGAAACAGACTAGGGAGAAAGCTGAAACACTGTGGGGAAGTGACAGAATGAACAGAATGACAAAATGACAGAATATCAGAATGGACAAAGTAATATGATGGACAGAATGACAAAATGGACAGAATGAATGAAATACGTTTCTGGGTTTGATTTCTGTTCATCTGACCAGTGCTTCAAAAGTGTGGACAGGGAATCCAACAGAAAACTCTGACATGCATCTGAAAAAGTTGCTGTAGTCTAAATAAAAAGCAGGTAAACGCTCACCCATGTAAGGGGTCCACCACGATAGCACGGGGATGGCTCACACTGCCCTCGATGAGGGTCTTGCATGTCTGGGAAGCGTTCGCCAAACGTGCCACGCTGATGCTCTTGGATTCATGGTCAGTCCAGTACAAGTTGTCAGCCACCCAGTCCACAGCGATGCCTTCTACTTTGCGGACTGCTGGAGGTGAGGATCAGAATCAGAATCAGAATCAGGATTAAGATGTTTGTACTTCTGCACAAACACAGGAAAGGTTTTTTTCTTTTCACCTCCCAAATCCAACACTTCAAAGCTATTGTGTTCTTACAAGAGATACCATTCACTTTTTCATCTTCCTCTACCAGGAGGCGCTCAGTGCTCATTATCCTGCCAGTGTAACTGGGATTCAGTAGCTAACACCTATACTACATCTATCCCTACCTATAGGCAGGATATCTTCCCTCTCCTCGCCATCGATCTTTTGCCGGCCAATGACATGTCTGGTAATGTCGGCAAAATAAATGAACTTGCTCTTCGCATGGAAGTCCAGGGCATGTGGAGTCTCGAGATTCTCAATGGGGATCATGGACTCTTCAGGAACCGTAGCGTTGATATCCATTCCACGGATAGTACCAGGACGACCTCTCGCATACACAAGGAAGAGCTCACGATCGAGCCCTGGAAAGGCAGGGTTTATTCATCATGCTGTGAACAGCTGGAATAGCAATCTGAGATGGTACTCACACTAATAACACCGTTTATTTATTTTATTATTTAGCAGGCATTTTTATCCGAAGTGACACACAACTGAGGCAGGGTCAGATAGTTTCTGAAGAAATTGGGGGTTAAGGGCCTTGTTCAGGGGCCCAATGGTGACATCACTCTGTGCCCCTGGGATTTGAACTGGCAACCTGCCGATCACAGACACAATGACAGGAACGGTAGGCACTTTACTCAATATGTAACCCAGGTTTCTGCTTCTAGACTACTCATTTTCACAGTGTTTTCATGCTGTGTCATAGTGCCGGCTTGTGCTCACTCTTGCAGGATTTCCCATCACTGTCCAGCTGGAAACCCAGACGGCAACGGCAGGTGCGAGATTTATGGCTGTTTCCCAAGAGACAGATGTCCGAGCATCCCCCCGCTTTCCCCAAGTGGTCCGGCTGACACGCGTGTGTGCGTACTTTATCCGTGAAGAAAAAGGAGGTACAGGGAGAGAAAATGATCTCTTACCATGTGACAAATTTAAGATGACAAAGCACACAGGCAGAAACACATCACAATACTTCCTGGCAGACCGCACCAGTGCGTAAATGGGTGCTGTCTTTACCTGGAGGTTGGCATTGCTGGTGGTAGACGCGCAGGGCCCTACCGAACTCCAAATGGGTTACGACCTCATAGTCAGAGCTATTGAAACGGTTAACTCTCATCACACTTTTCCTGGGCTGTGACCCGGTAGTTTCTATGTTAGTGCCAAACAGATCATTCTCAAACAGTGTGAGACTGGAAAAATATTCAATCTGGAAAAAAGGATAGGGATAAGGAAAGACCAGCTATGATGCCATATGATTGGATAAAACAAATGCAAATGTGATATAAATATAAGAAGGATGTTCAAAGGTGTGATATATAAATTATAAAGCCTGTTTTTATACATTAAAGGAACGTTTTGATCCTGTGTAATCTGACAGTCCTGTATCCTATGTATTTGTGGGAATGTGCATGTATTTATCAATTTTAAACAGTCTGTTTTAGACATGGTCGTGATTAGGAAACACAAAAAATGATTACTAACTCTCCCTTAAGCCTGACCTCTCAGTCCCCTGTAGATGCGTTAAAATTAACAGTTTAGTTCACCACTTGAACAGCAGGGAGATGTATGGCATGGAGTCTTTTAAAAGTATCTCCTGGTGGTTTAAACTGTTGTTCCTCTCTAGACAACCGGCCTGCCACTTTGCAGCTCCAAAATCTTGATAAAGGCTGGAGAATAAGAACTGACCAGAAAACCCTGGAAGATGCTGCGCCGGTTCCTTCCTTCATAGTCCACCACCTCAATGTGGTCCAGGTAGTGATCGGTCCAGTACACCAGCTTACTGACCAGATCCAGCGTGATGACAGAAGAGGAGAATATCTTGATGTCCACTAGCTTGGTGTGATTCTGCCCGTCCATGTCACAGCGCTCGACTTTGGGAAGCCTCTTGTTTGTGAAGAACACCTTCCTGTAGAGTTTGACAAAACTGCTCAATGGAAAAAGCAGCTTTTTCAGGTCAGTGATAACGAAAGGCAGAAAAGACCCAGAAAAAGTTGAAGCTGCCTAAGTTCAGAAAGAAACTGTGAGGCTGCAGTCTTGAACAATCATTTTAATACTACAGCAGAGTAGCTATTCTGACTGCATGAACAATAATTACCTCTGTTTACCTGTGGTAAAGCCAACATGACATTTCTGAATGCTGCTGATCGTGCCTTAGCAATGCCAACGTTTCATTCCAGCGCCTGGAACAGAGATGTCCTTACCCCATGATAGGGTCCAGGGCAATCCCTTTGGGACCGAGAAGCTCCTTATTCAGGAGTGTGACACAGGTATCTCCATCTTTGTTACAGACAAATATGCGATCATTGTGATCCACAAAGTAGAAATTTCCAGTCAGCCAGTCAATGGCCATTTCTATCACATCTAGTCATCAGAGAGAGAAACAGAGAAAAGAATGCAAATGATGATTATGTTTGTGGAAGCGAATTCATGTCTTTAACTAGATTATCTGAGTCCCAGTTCTGACAACTATCAGCAGATACATCTTGACCTTTTATGTGAATAGTTGTGCACAATAGTATGTGAAAGCATGTTGTGCTTGTACAGTGTATGGCTGCTTGATGCACATTCTGAATTTTCTTTAATTCTTGATAATAAACGTCAGTTCTGCGTGGTTTGGTTAACATGAGGGTGTCTCAGCTGGGGGTGTGAACTCACCCTCCAGGCTAAATGAGGTATTGATGGTCCTTTCCTCTGCGAAGCCCTTCAGGTTGGGGATCCGAGCACATCTGAGTTGGGTGCCATCGTGCGCGTCATTATGACCATTGATCCAGCACACGGTCTCCTCTCTGTAGATAAAGTCCATGGCAGTCACAATCCTGGTGCTTATGGACAGTAGGCTGTGGGTAGAATTGCTGTTCAGCGACCTGGCCTGGATGTTACTGCCGTTAGCGATGAGGAGCATGGCCGGGCGATCTGGAGGGTCTGAGGCAGGAAGCGGAGGAACACATCACCCACAAAAGAGCTTGGAGTATCATGAGATATTTCAGGATATGCATATACATAAGTGTGTATGTCTTTTCACATCCTACTGTATATGGGTTTTCATGACTATTGTACACACTCTCCAAGATTTCATGAACCAAGATCATGTCAAGCTGAGCAATTCTCAAATATTTCACTAAAATGATGCACAGGAAGCTAACATAACTGAGTGAAAGTGAGATTTGCACCCAAAACTTAAAAGGTCCACATTTATCCATCCATTCATTCATCCATGTTTCATTTCACTTACTCAGGACAATCCCCAACCCTGCCAGTAGATAGATTTTTCTTTCATATTGTGTCTGTCTTTGCCATGTAGAGTGAGGATATGTACATACATAATCTGCACAGACACACATATCCAGTTGGATGGATGTCATGTTCAGAGCAGAGTCTGGCTGAGCTAGCCTCACCGTTTATGGCTTTGCAGGAGCGATTGTCTGCCTGCAGCAGGTAACCGCTCACGCAGCCGCAGCTGTAGGAGCCCTCGCTGTTGGTGCAGATTTGGCTGCACACGCCATACGCACTGCACTCATCGATATCTGGAAGCACACGCCACAGTCAGCCTTGACGCCGGGGCCCGCTGAAATGATCAGAGGGCCGCAAATTTCCTGGCTGCTCACCTCTGCATGCTTTCCCATCTGGACCAAGCTCAAAGGCACCTTGGCAGTAGCACACGGGTCCGGTCCGTGCCACGGAACAGCCAAATTGGCAGCCCAAGTGTGTGCAGTTAGGGGCAAATTCTGCAGAGACACCAGGACATGCTGCGGTCACGGTGACCGCTGCAGGCTCCTGAATACAGCAAATCTGTTCCCCATCTTTTAACACACTCCGGTTCGGGCACTGCCGTCCAGGGGCCCCCAGGCTGTGACCTCACCACTAATAGCTCACAAACACAGCTGTGTCATAAGTCTGAAGGATCCAAGGCATGGGATTCAAACCTGAGATATCCTAATTACCAGGCGCTACCACAGCACCACCTTCCAGGACGATGATTGTGCAGGAGGGAGGGAAAGCTGCAGAAAAGGAGGCGCCATTCTTGTGTACCTCGACAGTGCGGCCCCTCATCCCAGCCATCGGTGCAGTCGCGCACCCCATCGCACAGCTTCCTCCTGTGGACACAAACCTCCACACCGGGACACTGCTCTTCGTTAGGAGGACATCGAGGGGGGTGGCTGTATGCACCTGTAATGCACCCCCACCCACAGATGCGCACATGAATGTTTTAACGTTAGTAATGACATATAGCAGACAATCTTTTCATTCACTTCTGCTCACACTGACCTTATTTGGAAATATGATGAGGTGTGCATTAACAACACCGTAATGCTTGGAAGAGTTGGAAAAGGCAAAATAATAATAATAATAATAATAATAAAGTCTGAAAAAGTAGTATATTAAAAGTAATGCACTGGAGCACACACAAGGACCACAGCATGTCAAAGAAGCGACACAGACAGTGAAAGGCTCAGTGAAGGTCCACCTACTGTAAAAGCAGCCAATGTACTCCAGCTTCTGTGGACAAACAGTAAATCGTTGTCTTTTTCGGTTTGCTCTGTTTGCTCTTTCTTCATAACTGACCAGAGGCGACTTTGTTCTTTTACCAGCAAAGTCCGGGAACTAGCTAAATTTCTGTTTAAATACCACGTCACCGTGTGGTAGCCAAAAATGTAGTAACTGCTAATAATGTAAAAACTGACAATAACATCATGATTTTCCAAACTTAATGTAATAAAAGTTGATAGTATAACTTACCAATAATATAATAAAATTTCTGAATCAAAAATCTATATTTTTTGTGTATAATGTAATAGTTACTACATTTTTGGCTAGTGTAGCAAACAAAGTAATACTACATTGATTTATTAAAAAATTATTACATTATTAGCAGTTATTACGTTATCGGCAGTTATTAAGTTAATTTGCAGATGACTTTTAGCCAAAAATCAATGATTTTACATTGATATATTTAGAGGTTGATACTTCAGGTCCATAAAGTAAAAATCCAGACCAGGATTTAATTTCAACCAACCAGTTGAGTATAAGTATTGAGTCACAATCACAGAGTACTCAGCTGTTTGGTTGAAAGAAAATCTTGGTCTAGATTTTTACTTTCTGGACCTGAACTATCTACCTCTGGATGGATAATGACCCTTGCCATTATATGCTTGTTGAGATAGAAGCCCATCTTTTAATGAGCAGCGTAGAGAGGTCATTAAGGCCAGCTTAAGGCCACACTTTCATGTGGAAGGCCTCAGACCTGCTTCTCACTGTTAGAGAGTGGTCTGTGCCCAGTGGTGGCATTTCTCATTGCTCAAACCACCCTGAATCATGCAGAAACCTACGTGCTGCTTATGCAATTCCTTAAACTCTATTTGAAGCACTCAGTAAAGTCTGATCCTAGTTGCCTGCCAAGTCAAATTTGTTTTCCTTTTTTTATTTGCTCATGCAAGAAAACAGGTCAAACTCCTCTTGTCTGTGGAAACAAATGCAGCTTTTCTGTTAGATGATGATGATTACAAGTCTATGCAAGGGGATCCTGTATACTACGTCTCTCTGTTTTGTACCAGATTGCCTCTGACTTTGTACCTCTGCTGTTCTGTTCAGATGCATGCTATAGTGGTTTTTCAGCCTGTTACTAAACTATTTATAGCTGTTTTACGTTTTTCATTTACATTATACATATTGAGCAAATGCTATTCTCCAAAGCGATTGTACATTGCAAACATTGTGTTGACTCAGCATAAGTGCCAGCAGGCTTAGCTTCTGGTGAATGCCCAGGTGCAAGTGTGAGCAGTATTGCTACCCAGCAACTTTCCTTTTACATTTTTTGCCTGTAATTTTTGAATGATGTAACAATATTTTACATTTTTTTCTCTGTTTCGTCAGAATACAGATAATCTTTATTGGAATTACAGGGAAAAAATGGAAATTACATACTGTTAAAATGAGACAATCGTTCAATGAAGCTCACCGCATTTAATCTGTATTTTTACATAAATTGATACATTTTTTTTAATGTTTTTTCAGTATTTTACTGTAGTAAAATGAGTTGCATATATTACTTCATAGCTGCCCACCACATTTTTCTGTATGTTTACATTTATTATATTACATTAAACATATTTTGTCTGTAAAACTGAGATTTTACTGGTCTAAAAATTGTTACATGAAATTTTAACCAAGTGTAACAGTTTGACCTATTTGAAGCATTTGTGTTTGGAAGTACAAAAATCTAATTTATTTTAGCACTTAAGCATTTTTGCCGAGATGTATACCTATAGCAGTACAGTTTTAATTTTGATAAACTAAATTTTGAACATTTTCTTTGACAGAAATATACAAGTTGCTAAATAGCTTCAGAAAAACACTTTTTCGGGTGGGCTGAGACAAAAAAATATGGTGGCTGAAGCCCCCTAAATAGCACCTAGAATCGTGTATATGTAACACAAACATCTGTGAGTAATAAATGACCATCTGTATTTGGTGGTTAAGAAGTTCAATTAAAGAAAATTATATTGTGTGAAATTCAGACCAAAATAGTAAAATGCACTTGTACTTAAAATGTAATTGAAAGTTAAAATTAATACAGGCCATTTCAGAATCAGAATGGTTTATTATTGCCAGGTACTTTTATATAGGAGGAATTTACTTCGGGTTGTTGTGCCAAGCAAGGAAGACTAAATCAGGACAGGCAATATGACAAATAACATTCATAGATGACATAGACTAGGATAGCAGTTCCACCTAACTGTGGCTAGTCTTAGATTTGAAGTAAATTTCTGTAATACGAGTATAACTGCTGTTATTCGTTAGAACCATCTTAGCAGTAGCTTCCACCATTTTTAAAGACAACATTATGCCATTTTTGACAGAGAAATAACTTCAAATGATGGATATTTAGTGTTTAAACAAAGTATTATTACAACTTTATAATAATTTTACAAAAAATTGCTAAGTTTACTTAAAGCAGTCATCATAATGCATTACAGACACCTTCATCATGCATTATAATGCATTCATAAAGTATTCAAGGCTCAGGATCAATCATAAACTGTGCTGAATGTTTTCTGGTACAATGGGGGAATTTGAGCCAAAACTATATTTGCCTTAACCGAAAACAATATTTCTTCCTGTTTTCCCAGCAGAAATTTGTGGGAAGGTTCTGGGGACAGCCACAGGTCAAAATATAGGCTCACACATAAACACATACAAGTATGCCATAGCAGTATTTTTAATCTTCTTTATTTCTGTTCCACAATAATTTTCCATCCATCCAACCATCTTTCTACCTACCCAACCTCAAACCGCTTATCTTGACCACGGTCTTGGGGTCATTGATTTCCTAATCCAAAAACTCAAAAATCATCAACAAAATAATGACGACAAATAAATGAATCAGTCTTGTGGAAACACTTCCTCCAAGTCAGTTTAAATTTCGACAGAAAAAAAACACCACTCTAATGAATGAAATGTTGGCATTAAACAAAATAAACTATGAGTTTCTTTGAAGAGCCAAGAAACATGGTGCAGACTGAGAGTTATACTTACAAATCTCTGGTGCCTCGTCAGAACCATCAGGACAGTCCTTGCTACCATCACAGAGCCAGCTCCTTGAGATGCAGGTCACCTGGTCCTTACACACAAACTGACTGCTGTTACATGTCTTGGGGGCTGGAAGAGAGACACCGCAGTGATTGGTCAAGTCCTTTGACACAGTTACTGGTTGAGTGCTTTGATACAGTGACTGGTTGAGTTCTTTGATATAGTGATTTGCAAGTCTCTCAGTACAGTTGCTGGTTGTGTCCTTTGACAGTTGCCAGCCAAGTCCGTTGACACAGTTACTAGTTGAGTCCTTTGACACTATGAATGGTTGAGTCCTTGGATGTTTTTCAATACCAAAAACACTAAGATCACAGGTGTGGTCTCGGCAAGAGCAGTCTTGTTAACTTGCCTCCTTAGAGTGGCCTTGTTTGGCAAAAATGCATCCGATGCAAGAACGATATCCAGGGATTTTTACTGTCTTCTCTACTGCTCTTCTTAGCATTGGAACTGGTCTTTGGCAATGGACACATTGTGGGGACCATTTTTTTGTTCTTTTGTTTATGTTCTGCCTGAAAATCTTCATATGAATGTTTGTATGAATGTTTCGAAGTATGTTCTTTGTACAAAACCTTTATAAGTGAGGTCCTACAACCCTGAATTGTGGTAGGAAAATTCCTCAGGAAGCACTTGTCAAGCACAACAACAACATAATCTATGCAGGAACAGACGACCTGATGCAATAGCAGCTGGCCACATGCCTTATATTTACCTTTCTAACTTTATCATTTGATGTTTATGCTTTAAAAAGCACCATTTTCTTAAGCACTACTTCACTTTGTGACGTTTTCCTTTAAAATAAAACGTCATATCGTTATTTCTGTAAATTGTGCATTTCTTACCAAAGCATTTATCAGAAATACAGTTGGAAGATGGAGGAAATATGTATGTGTCGCACTGCGTGTCAATTTAAGTGGTGCACAAGTTTTGTGCTGGTGCTCCTAAAATTTTCGGTAAGGAGCACCAGTGCTACTAGTACAAAAAGTTAGTCTGGAGTCCAGTGACCTGAAGAAAGGCTTAGCTCACTGAAAGCAAACATATGCAACATGCCCTGTGATCTTTGAAAACAAATGTGGAAAAAAGAAGTGAATCCTGGAGATAAAAATAACACATAAAATGTATGTATGGACAAAAGGAGAGAAGAGGATGAGGACTGTTTCTAAGTCCTGTGCCAGATCCTTGAGCACCAGTAAATTCCCTGCTGCAGTTACTAAGGTTAAAATGCTAGTTAAGACTAAGTTACCAGTTAAGATGATGTGCTATTTAACAGCTTCCTTCCTTCAAGTTAAGCTATGTTCCTTTTTAGATGTTCCCATTGCTCCCCAACTAGCTCACTTTATGGTATATTCCCACATTTTTAATGTCTGCCGAATTTGAATTGATCATTTGTATACACATTTTTCAAAATATACAAAATCTAAAAAAAAAAATATTAAATCTAGCTACCATTAATCTGAAAATTATTTTTTAACTACACCACTTTTACTGACGTTTAACTGGCCAGCAAATACAAAGACAACGCAATTACAAATAAATTAGTGCTGCTTACCATCAGTAGCTGTGACAGGAGACATAATCTTCAAAGTCTTTAATGCGTCCATAAAAATCACCACCGCTAACACCACTTTTGTGGTGAAAGCAAACATGCTTAATTAAAATGATGACAGTTAAAATGTAAAAATTGCTAGAACCGTTTAAACCTCTGAGTGATGAAGCGCTTTAGGCTACGTTCACACTGAAGGACAAATGTGGTCCAAATCCGATTTTTTGCTCATATGTGACTCAGATCAGATTTTTTCATGACAATGTGAACAGCACAAGTCACATGGA
>JAODLD010000044.1:1220475-1238415 GCA_026781065.1 Mormyrops boulengeri | reverse complement strand
GAATACCTCCCCTGTATCCCAGCGACACACCTGCACCTCAACGCCCTACATGTGTGTTGGTGTGATGGAGCGGGAGGGGGGAGGCACTTAGGGATGGGGAGGGAAGGATTGTTGTTCATTGTTGTCTTCTGCCCCATAATCCCTTGCTGCAACTGGTCTGTTGAGTGCCCTCCTTGTAACTTTCCACCGCCTTGTGTATTCCAGTTGTTTCCTTCTACAATTGTCCATTCTGCAAATTGGTATACAAATTTATGATACAAATACAATCCTTTCTAAAATTCCATGCTGCTCTAAATCATAATCTTGTATTTCTTATTAATTTATTACTATATGCGTGACTACAGTTCATTAAGCATTATTAATTTTAAAAGACTGAGATTGCTGAAGGCTCTCTATCAGTTTGGTATGTAGCAGATTTAATTGACCAGGACACGCATATCAAACAAAGGTGAGGTCTGATCATTTATTCTGAAAAATACTAAAGACACTGTTCAGCCTGATGTAGCTGTCCATTGTTTTTGGCAAATATCTTAGCGGTTTTACTAAAATCTGTTTGATCTTCAAGAATCTAGGGACAAATGAAGATGATATTTTAACTAATTTAAACTGGTGGAAACTTAAACTTCTCTGCAGAGTTCATCGTTCCTTTCTTTTGTTCCACACTCAGTTCTGTATTATCACACTGAGGAACATGACAACCAGGAATTAGACACTGGTCGGACTGAAATTATCCAATCCTATGAGGCTGTCAGCATGTTGCCCAGGATAAACTTGGCCTCCCTGGTCTAAACATTCATAATGCCCTTTATTGTTGATATTTGTATTATTACTATTATCATTATTATTATTAATAATAATAATAATAATAATAATAATTTGCTTTTAGCTCTGAAATGCAAGCACACAGTGAACATAATAATTTGTTAAAATATGACAAAAAAAATCTGAATCTGACAAAATTGCAGCAGAGACAAACTTATGTTTTGAGTGTGGTCTGTTTGGAATGGTTTGTTTTGCATAGTTTATTATTTGTTTTATTGTTTAATTGTATTTGATATGGACATCACAGTAGCAAATGAATCGTAACACACATTTATGCACAAGCACCAATTGCGAAACGGTAATTTACAACGTTCAATATACGCGTAGTGTTTCATGTTTTTACGTTAATGTTTTTATAACAAACACAATGTAAAATGATGGTATTCCTGAAATTATAAAGTCGAAAGAAAAACGAGAGGGAATTTTAAACGATATAACATCAATTATATGTTGCTCGAAATTGTTAGAATCATTTACGTTTCCTTCCATTGTAAGTGCCTTTATTATTGTAAACTGTATAAACTGGACCCACGTCGTCTCGTCTCACTGTTTACATGTTTATAGCTGAGATAATAGTTTACTTTTACGTTGATGTGCCAGCAGTAAAACTTTTCGATCAAGAAAGCCCACTATAGAGTGGGTTGTTCGCCCCTGGCCGGCTCTTATTGCTCAGCCAAATGATCCAGTGTTCTGTCATTTCGTCCTACCTATCGAAACCTTCTACCAAAGGCTACTGCGCACGCGCACGGCCATTTCAGTTTTTTGTGGCTGCACGCCCATAAATTCTTCCTACCGCCACGTGTTTTTCGATGATTAGCAGCTAAGTGACAGCACACTGGAGCAGTGAAACACAGCGCATGCACACTTTGTGCTTTTTTTTTGGCGGATACTGAGCAGAGCTTACTCAAGGTACCAGATATTTCCGAAACAGTGGCCGGATACATTACAGACAAGGATTTTTTTATAACAGACAAGCAGTAACTTAAGTTCTGATATCGCCAGCATGGTGACCCACCCTTAAAAAGCAAGTCCAATGATGGGACACACCGAAATATGTCCACTGGGCTACCAGCAGCAGCACATTGCATGGATCAACACAGAAACCTGGCCTTCACACACCTACCTTTTAAATCCATTCTGTTCCAAAGTCTATGCCAATTTCTTACCCTCTGTAGTGTTTGCGATAAGGGAGATGTTACCGTTTGTCATGAAATTCATTATGGTAAATTACCTCACTTAATGCTCTGAGATGTTCAGCTTAATTATGGAAAAAGATCTTTGCATGCACAAATTACCAGACTGCACACTGAGTTTATATACTAATTTACTGAAGATGTTGGATTTTAACGTATGACATACATCAGTACTAGTGCTTCTTGAAGAATTTATTTCTACAAAGAAATCTTTTTTTGGATACAAAACTGATAAAAGGTACAAAATGTAGATGAAACATACTTAACTTTTACTTTTGTACATACAAAAGTTTGTAAATATCCTGCAAAAACCTCATAAAAGGGCTGTAATAAAATAATCTGTCCACAAATCGCTTCAGTTTCATCTCCACATTGAGTCAGTTAAAAATACATGAGCTGCCAGACACTGGCTCTGTTAACGAGCTGACCCGTTATAACCTGGTACAATTTACCATCTCCAGCTACCCCAGCCACACCCAGTGACAAACCAGAAATAAACAGGATGACTGTAAAATCCAGGAAGCTCCATGTCCAGTGGCGTACACTCCCACAGCTTGCTGGTGACAGGGAACTTGACAGGGAGCTTAGACCAGCCGCGTGCCTGACCAGCTGGGGGCGCTGTCACTGCGGCTTACAGCCCAAGCCCATTTTCCACATCGTTCCCAACTCTACTGCACGCTGCCAGCCTTAAGAAAGGAAAACCGGGGCATGGCTTTGGTGTCAATGACAGACATGGTTCTGTGCGTTTAAGAGTGCCGAAAAACGTTGAATTTGATGAAGTGGGTAATGAAGTTGGTGCGGTTATATATATATATATAATAATAAAAAATAAAAAAAAAATTTAAAAACAGACATTGAAGGTGCTTCAGGGTGCCGGAGAACAAAAAGCAGATAAATGAGAAACAATTGAGGTATTTCAGCTCATTTTAAACACCTTAAATAAAGCAGTAGAGATGAACTTTTGTGTGTAATGAACTTGTCCAGCAAGGCCAGTGGCCTTATTCCCCTGGGGGTTCCCAAGCGGTCATGAACTCCAGGTGACGGAGAAGATGGTTGCCGTGGAAGGGATGGCAAGTTGTACAGGTGCTGCTGGAGACGGTGACTCCACACAGGAAGCCCTCCCATGTTTCACAGCAGCTTCCTGTTCAGGATCTCCCAAACCATCCGCCTCCGGAAATAGGGCATATGTTTCTGTGAGGGAAAACGAAAGCAGCAGACCAAAGCATTTCAGTAAGCACAACAATGACCATTCGTACACCATCCTGGCAACCTCACTGAGCATGCTCACCTGTGTGAACGTGATTGGCCTGTCTTTGGTGATGTACTCGGCATATTTGCATGTAAACATCCCACAGTCGCTGCCGTTCATCTGCTGGGGAATCTCCTACCATAGCATAAAGTCTCACATCAGAAGCCATTGAAAAAAACTACTATTAAAGGCAATTAGGTAGCCTTCAACCCCCATGAAGCCGTGCTCACGTTCCCATACAACACCTACATTACGCTTCTTGCTCTCTAGAACCCAGGAGGAGGTACCCAGCTGCTGGCCTTTTTTATCGTGTCTCTCCTGCTCTAGGTACTTCCTGTGGAGGGCAGGAAACGAAGATCAGCTGATACATCTGGATGGAGAAACATGGGCCCGCACATCATCAGGGCGACAGATCCCCAATCCCAGACACTCACAGAAGGATCTTGCAGGCGTCATCATTGCTGCCCCCCATGGAATCGAAGTAAGTGATGCTCTTTTTCCGGAAATCTACCACCTGGCAAAGTCAGGACAAATATTCTTATAAAGGGTTGAATGGTACCCTAAAACATTTCCATAACAAAGGCAACATTTTAGCTGCAGTATTTCAGGTCACTGCACGAGATGCTTCTGGAAGTTTGGTCTCTCCTACATACAGATAAGCACCAGTGAACCCCCAAGTGGATGGGGACCAGCAGGATGTCTGAGGAGAAGATGTCCACTTTCTTGGTCCAGCGTCGCACCGCGGAGAAGCCAGAGCTGCGCAGCTTTGGGTAGAAGAAGGTGTTGAAGGTATAGACTGACGGCAGCTGTGGCTGTCTGCTTCGTTCCACCAGCAGATTCATGTAGAAATTGATAACCTGAAGATGTGAAAAGGGAGAGGTGGGTCTGGAGCACCACCTGTGGACAGTGTATATAAACACACTCCGAGTCCAGGGCCGTCTCTACCCTATCAATGCCGCCTCACCTCGTTCATCCTGAGCTCGGGGCTGTCTCTATGCTATCGATGTCTGAGTGAGGCTCACCGACTCCACCACATCTAATCGTTCGGCCTGAGGTCAGGGCCGTCTTACGCTGTCGATGCCTCACCTCGTCATTCAGCCAGTTGAGGTGGCTGAGTGTCTGCAGGTCCTTACGGGTGATCGTGAGCCGGAAACCTTCACTGAGAACTTCATCGAGGCTGCCCCCTCTGAGGGCCCTGCTGATCTCCACCTCCATGGCCTGCAAAAATGTGCACCATGCATGCTGCAAATCCTGCATGGAATCAGAGAGTCTTCTGGCACCCAGCCACTTGACTCACCTCTGTCAGTTCGGGGAATTCTGCTTCCACCTGGCTGGCCTTGGCCTCCTGGACAATGGGAGCCAGGGGGACCTCCTTCTCTAGAGGGACCCGTACCTGCAGCTCCACACCCCCGGGAGCCACATGACTCTCATCCGACAGACGCTGAGGAAAAGAGAAGAGAGGTTCTGCTCAGTCTGAACACCAGGAAGAGAGCAGAGTCATTGTACTTGGAAAGCTGAAGTTCTCATCCATATACAGCAAACGCAGTGACCAACATGAATGGCTGTCAAACATCAACGCTTAAAGGACTTCTCTACTGCATTAGGTACTGTACTTCTGGCACAAAAAAAATTGGTACCTTCCCTTTTCCATTGATTTCTGTTCCGGTACCAGTGCCAAAAGTACCAAATCAGTAGGGGCACTTTTTTGGTATTTTGGGGTGGGACTTTTGAACGCTTTCATTGTCAACAGGTTATGCAAATAACTTGCCTCGCAAAACACAAAATACATCCACCATCCTCACAAAGCATAGTTATGAACTCAGAATGCGACAATAAATTAAGCAGAAGAAAAAAAACAAGACTAGTAATGGATGTGTGGACAAATGAAGACTGCCATGTTTTCAGTGCAATCTGGTCAGAATCACAGATTCAATGACATGTGGAGGGCATAACGAAAGATACGGTATTTGCTACAATATACTAGGGCTGCAGGGTATTAGAAAAAAGTTCAAATATCATAGTGTGATTTTTATGCAATAAATATTGGGGTATTTATAAAGTAGAAAAAGAGTTAAATTCTCACAAACCCAACTAGGAATGATCTAAGCAGAAAGGATGAGAATGATTACCACTAGGGGGCGCATGCAGCACTCATGCAGAAGCAGTGGAGGGAAACCGACTTTTTAAACGTATACTAGATAATCCTGAAAAGAAGCGATCGGTAAAATGGCAAAACTTGCTAAGCTTCCAATGACCGAATAAAAATGTTTTAGTGCTATAATGTCCACAGAGTATGAAAAAGTCTGATCTCTAACCAGCTACCCCTCTCCCTGCCATGTGAGAATGGCATGTGCATAACATGCAATGTTGCTATTTATACTGCATAATGCCCAGCCCTATATACTATAGCCATTTTTTTTTTAATTCAGTACAAAATACCCCGCTCATGCTGTGATGTCATTCAGCACCAGTATCAGTTTTTACACCAGCAGAAAACCTGCACAAGTATTGAACTTTCAGTATGAAAAGTATGGTACCTTGTACAAATGCACTTAGATGCCACATTAAAGAAGTGCAGGGGTAAAGTAACCAATGGCAACGTTTCCTCCAAAAAAACCTAATTGATGCTTTTCTTCCTTATTTCAAGTATAAGAAGCAATAGGAAATTACAAAAGTGAATTCCAGATTAATCTAACACTGGTCACAGACTAAACTGCAAAAAGACTTGATGGATTCTAAAGCTACAGACCATCCAGGCACTCAGACAGAGAGAACAGCCTGTCAGAAAAGCCGGAGTGAAACGGCACCCACCTGTTTTAAGAGGCGTGCAGTAAGGGCTTCCTGTTCCTCGATCAGTCTCCGCCGCTCTCGGGCCCGAGAATCATACAAACTGGTCCTGCCGTGTACAGAAGCAAGTACACCGTCAGTCAGGCAAGAACGTCCGATGGTCTGAAGTCATGATCAGACTGAAGGCAGGAGCCCCAAGCAGTACAGTGGCTAATAAAAGAGGGAGTCCATAGGCCACACTCACAGCTCTCTGATCCACAGCTCGGCCTTGAAACAGGGAATGCTGCACAAACAGAGGGATTCCACCAGTCAGAGCATGCGAAAACAGCATCACGGATACGTAGCGCCGCCAGACGTCCGCCCACCTCCACTGCCCTGCTCTCACCTCGAGCCGTCGGCTTCCTTGCCCTGTTGTTCCTTCACAAATATCACAGAGTCTCCGTCTTGTGCTAAATGGAATTAAAAAGAGAGAGTGGCTGAAGAGTCCAGTCTGTGCAGATGTGAGAATCTTGCAGGGCGACCATCTGATTTCTGATGGGTGTAAACAGCTGCACAGACACCCAGCCAGTGATGAATTATGTGAATGTCCCCCAGCTGTCTGCTACTCACCTAATGACTGTGTATCCTGGGAGGACGTGTCATGAAGGGCAGCTGGGTTTGGACTCGCAGAGCCCACATCTGACAGGGGTGCCTGGGTCTCCATCCCACTTGACCCTTCTGCAGGGCTGGGAATGTTACTGGAACTCAAACTGGACTCGACCTGAGGACTGAGAGGGGCACTGGGGTGCTCCCCAGTGCCCAGCTGTGTCTGCTCTGCAGAGTATGCGCACTGGAGGAGCCGACGACTGGAGGTGAGGAAGCTGGTGCTGCAGGACAGTGGAGACAGAACCGGGGAGACAACCATGAGCAGCCCTCTACAGTGTACAGTCACACGTACACGCAGACATTATCAGCCGCCCACAGTGCGCAAACCCAGGCACATGCAGACGCACACAGACATGAGCAGCTGTCCACAGCATGCAGTCGCAGATACATGTACACACGTACAGGAATTTAGAAAGGTGTGATGCTCACAGGTCTCGGTGAGAGCGGAGAGGAGTGTAGGAGCTGCCGTCTCCGAAGAATGGGCAGTGACCCCCGGACACCACGGACAGTAGCTGCCTGTAGACCTCCTTCTCCTCTTCACGTACCGACTGGAACAGCAGCCAGAGAACCCAGTTACACTCAATGCAAGTAACCCCGGCACATGAGGGTCTACTGGCGAGGCGAGGGGTAAGAAGCAGAGCCTGACCTCCTGGGCTGTGCAGAGCGGCCATCTTCGGCGATGGCAGGGGGGGCTGAGAGACGGGCGCTGCATCCCACGCACAGGAAAGGGCGCCTCGTAGGCGCTGGATGCAGGGGAGGGTCTCACACCATCCTGCAGAGCAGACAGCTGGCTGCAGAGCAGATATCAGGAGAGTTTGCATGAGCATATCACTATAGCCCTAACCGGCCTTGAGAGACATAGCTAGGGCGCAGTTTACATCATCATCATCTTCCCTCACCTGAGGGACCTTCGCTGTCCCAAATTCAGGGACCTTCCCAGGCGAGGGCATGGGCAAGCTGGAGGGCTGACAGAGTGGCCATTGGTTTTGGAAATCCTGTTGCACTGAGGATCTGGGCGGACCTGCCTTCTGCAGCTCTTTAAGCTGCTCATAGGCTTCTCCACCCTCAGCGATTCTATGTAGGAGAAGGCAAAACACTCAAAATCAGCAACACTGACTGCACGCTCCCCTGAAACAGGTCGTTTTATTAAAGATCATGTACATACCTGTTTTAGAGGAACACTTTAACCCCACATCAGTTGAAGGAACAACAAAAAATTCATGTGAAGAAGCTGTCTTATCCAGATGCTGAAAGTGAAAAGGAGGGAGAGAGATGTATTCAAAAAAAAAAAAAAAAAAAAAAAAGTGAGGCTTGTCCCAACAGGAAGCGAGTCGTGATCCGACAGAAAGCCGTCAGGGAGAATGAAGTACCTCCCGGTCTCTGCAGGTAGACCTGGATGGAGCTGGAAAAGATGAGAGGTCCACTGAAGGTATGGTGAGCGTAGAGCGAGCTGGGGGGGACAGGATGCTGCTCAGGGACGGGCTCATCACATTGGTGCGCATCCAGGACGCCACACTGGAGCTCTGGTTCCTGACGCCCTCGGCGGCGTTCTTCATGGTGCCCATTAAATCCACTGCAGGGGCAGATCAAGGACAGCGAGCTCCTACTTGCTTCATTCCATGGTCTCCAAGAGACTCACTGGTAGCTTACAGACTAGACATATGTGAGGTTTCAAACACGGGTGTACAGACGCACATTTACACTACACTGTCAGAAAAAAAGGTACCTTTGCTTGTCACTGGGGCTGTACCCTCGAGGGTTTGCCAGCTGTACCCAATCTGTAGGTAGTTGTACCTTTTGCGATACAGAAATAGACTATGAGCAGGGGTGCATGTAAGTGCAGAAGTACACAAGTATCCATTCGCTGTATAAAGCGATACGAGTGGCAATTTCTTGTTATAGCAGCGCAAATTCGTATTTATTTAATGTGCATTTGCACTGTTAAGACAAGAAATTACCGTGGATTTTGACGTTTATGTGGCTAATCTGTTCTTTTTCTAAACCAGTTATGTGCACCACTGACCATGAGGAACATTCTTGTACTACTGGGGGTACATTAACGTTGTTTGTACCTTGGGGATGTTCCTCAGAGTCCATTTCTGTACCTTAAATTATAGATTAAAGGGTACATTTACCTACAGTTAGGGTACAACTGGCAGACCATTGAAGGCACAGCCCCAATGACAAGCAAAGGTACAATTTGGTACTTTTTCTCTGACAGTGTATGTTTTGGCATTTAAGTCATCAGTATCACAAAACCAAAATGGCACATCAAACGCAATAAGAGAAGCACACCCATCCTAGACTTCTTCGTGCTCCTGTCCTCTTGGGCAGCTGCATCTTCATCTTCCACACTTTTGGGAAAAGCAAATGCACATCATTGCGTTATACATTTCACAAGCCAAGAAGATCTGTAATTAATGATCAGCTTCAATCTAAAAACAATACTTTAGACACCCCTTACATCTTCACGTGATGTTGTGAAACAAGCGTGACAGCGCACACTGCTAGTTACAGCACAGTCCATTTGAAATGGTAACTATCATCCATCCATTTTCTCTACCCGCCTGTCCTACTGAGTGTCACGGGGCGGGGGGGCGTCCAGAGCCTATCCTGGAAGCTAAGGGTGCAAGGCAGGGGACGACCCACTCACACAGCATTTAGTCGCACATGTACAACTGTGGGCAATTTAGTATCTGTTTCTGGAATGTTTTGAGACTCGAACCCCGGTCCCCAGTGCGTCGAGCCCAGGTGAGTCTCGCCGAGTTACCGGCCATGCCTTGTCAGCGGTTAGTACTGCTTAACTAGTCGGTTAAGTAACATACGTCCCTTGCGTAAGTCGCCTGAGAAATGAATGTCAATACTGAATACTTAAAACCAGTTAGTGCTGCTGAAGTAGCCGGTTAAGCAGCATACGCCCTGCCAGTAACTCATCTGAGAAATTATTATTAATTAATATATTAACACGGAGAACGTATCACCGGTTAGCTCTGCTTATCTAGCTGGTTAGACAGCGCACGTCCCGCCCACCTCGACAGCCGGCTCCGGGGCGCCTACTTTGAAATTAGCCCATTTTTAAAGGTACGACAGCGCTAAGAAGGCCGGCGGACAGTCGGCGGCTTAAGTCACCAGCTCATCGGTCTTTTCCTCTTGGTCTGTGCGTCTTGCCGAGCTTCTGGTACCGGATGGTCGATGGAAGCAGCGCCGTTGCGGAGATTGGCGAAGCCTGTTCCGATCCATTCGTAGAGTTTATTAAACATATTCTGAAATCATAAAACAGCGTATACGGGAAAAAATCTGTGGATATAAGTTGAAACCCCTGTGAAACGGCGCCAACCAAGCTGTCAAAGCTTGCCGAAAGTCCGCTTCCACTCACTCTGAACTCGCATCGCTTAGCTTAGCTTAGCCTAGCCTAGCCTAGCCTAGCCCAGCCCAATATGTTTCCCTTGATGTAGCTAGCTTATTGGCTAGCTAAGTAGCTCGTCACGTTGAGGTATATAAAATATATCCCAGATATTTAATCGGTCCTTTGCTGAACACAGCTCCGACTTCTTCTTTTATGTCTGCATTTGATTATCTAATTTCAGCAGGGTATATGTCGGTGAAAATACTCAAAAAACCATTTGAACAGAAAATACAGCAAAAACCGACAACCTCTCCCGCTTCTTCCTCATTCAAACGCACAACATGGCTGAAACGCATTCGCCAGCAAGGCCGATTTCCATTGGCTGGGCTAACGCGGTGTCGCGTGGTTACGCCAGTATTCGTCAGGCTGATTGGTGAAACCTCAGGGAGCGTTTATTACCAGCAAACGCGTTGCAGTGCCGTGCGAGGTTGTAAAAATCGCTGCTTAAGTTTGGAGAAATATTAGGGAGATCCCTAATTAGAAGTAAACCGCGGAACAGATTCATTAGTCGCCATTTAATGTGCAGGCGTATGATGTAATATTGTCTCAATACAAAGTAGAGGAGTTTATGAATGCTCTTGGTATTTTTACAAATAATGTTAATATGATCTTAGAAATAACGAATTAACAAATTTTAAGAAGTAACTTTTGATATATAGGCCATTCCCCATTTGGAGTGGGGATTGAGTTGGAAACATTTTAAAGAATTAGTTTCTTTAATCCCAAAAGTAAACCAACTTAATATGTCTGTTAACATGTCCCATTATCATACATTAAAATTAAGAGTTTAATTACATATATATTTAATGTAAAGTACAATGCAAACTTTGTCATAACTAAACTTAACCGAAGTATAGCACCAGTGACACATTATGTAACACACGTGACAGAATAAGCTATTTTATTTTATAAATTGGGCAACTTAACAGAAAACATATTAACAAAAATATAAATTTCCGCATGAATTAGCTTTTTAATCGTTCTGATCATTCATAACATTAACATTTGTCACCGGTGTCACGGATACAATGTAACACCTGTGACTGCGACATCCTGACTAAAATTGAAGTTTTTTTTTTTAATGGCTGCCCAATTAAAGGTGACCTTGTTCAACTATTTAAAATTAATTATTTACTCAAAAATTCAATGGCCCAGCCTTTACAGCACCTAACACCAGTGACACGTACAAGTTATGTGCAGCCCAAGTAACAAGATTTTGTAAATGTATTGAATAAATTGAGCAAATTTGGACTCGCCTTCTCAGATGCTTTTCTCTAAGATGACTATTAACCCAGAGGAAACAGTTTAATAAAGAGCTACTATGTTAACATGTAATTTTAGTGCCTCAATGCCACCAGTGACCGAAATACCAAAATGTATTTTTAAAATAAATTTCATTTTTAAAATGTAGTACAATGCTAATGATGTATATAGTAAAATCAAACTCTTTTATACAATTTCATAAGTTATACCTTTAAAAAGTATTGTTTTATATTAAAGACATTGAAATTTGGTTGTGTGGTGAGCTGTTTAGCTTATGTAGCTGAACTCTGAAATGTGTGAATATACATGGAGCTGTGTGCAATACTGTAAGCATATTTTTAAACCCTGCTACCTCTGTGACGTGGTTTCCCGCTCCGAATTGAGAATGACCTGTAGAACATTCTATGATTTCCGGGAGGAAAATGAAATTATACATTATATGCTAAAATCAGACCTTTATGCCTGATACTTTCTCATCTCTCATCTTGAAAATGCTCCTCAGAACCAGGACAGCTATAGAGCTGTGAAATTACTGAGCCAAACCACATATTCAGACTGTAGCACATACTATGTGTGTCTGTGTTTATGTGTCTATCTGTGTTTCCTAACCAGCTGCACTGAGTATTGTCTGTCCTGTCTGCACTCAAGTTGTACTGCATGCTGTTGCACTGTCTGTGTTTTGTATTGCATTTATTATATAACTTAATATGCGATATAGGTATTTACTGCGCACATATACAGTGTATGTTTGAGCATGTGACAAATAAAACCTGAAACTTGACCAATGTATGAATATGGACTATATGGACAAAATTATTGGGACACCTGGCCATTACACCCACAGGAACTTTTAGGATATATAAGACATTTTGGGCAATTCTATGCTTCCATCTTCGTGGGACAGGTTTGGGGAAGGTCCTTTTCTGTTCCAGCATTGGCGGTGCCCCAGTGCACAAAGCCAGGTCCATAAAGACATGGTTGGGTGAGTTTGGTGTGGAAGAACTTGACCGGCTCGCGCTGAGCACTGACCTCACACCCATCAAATACCTTCGGGATGAACTGGGATGGGGATTGCGAGCCAGGCCTTCACGTCCAACATCAGTGTCTGACCTCACAAATGCTCTTCTGGATAAATGGGCAAAAATCCCCACAGCCACACTCCAGAATCTTCTGGAAAGCCTTCACGGAAGAATGGCAGCTGTTACAGATGCAAAGGGGGAATCAACTCCATATTGATGCCTATGGATTTAGAATGGGATGTCATAAAAGTTCCTTTAGGTGTAATGGCCAGGTGTCTCAATACTTTTGTCCATACAGAACAAATTCCTTGTACATACTTCCACTTATTCTGATTATAATCATTAATAATAATTAAGATTCCTTTGGAATACAATACATTCGCTAATTGATATGTTGATAATCTTCGGCATTCTAAACCAGACAACCAGATGATTTTCATAAAACTCATTTGCTGTACCAGCCATTATTTATTGTATTGTGGACTGTAAATATTTTGCTCATATTTAATATATATCTCATAACTATACAATACTGACTGTACTTTTCAATTGTAAACACTTTATACAATGTATCAATTTCACCTTATATATATTGCTGCTGTATACATGTGCAAACTTACATGCACATGCCTTCTTGCACATTCCACTTTTTATAACTGTGTATTTTGTGTAAATGTGCAAATGTCTCTTAAGTTATATTTACACATATTACACATTTATACCATATACTGAATCATGTTGAACTTAGACAATAAAAGCTATCAATCTACCTATTGAGATAGATACTTTTATTGATCCCAAATGTAATTTACCACTTGGGATTAATAAAATATTAAGAACTAAATGATGATGATTAGTAGGGTACCTCCTGCAGACAGGATGGTTTTGACATCTTGCTTCTAGAAGACACTGGACCTTTGGATTTTACCACACAAAAATGTTCTCAGTGAAACTTTAAGATATTTTCTTCTTGATACTAAACTTCCTACCAAGCAAGAGGCAGAGAAGGTTCAGTTCTGATGTCCATTCACTGTGAGCACAGGAGGCTGCCGCTGGAAGCAGAGATTTCACACTCGTTACATATTAATCATGCATACTTCATTCATTTGTACATGTGTGTCTGCAGTCATGAACATGCTGTTGTGAAATGTTCAAAGCCAAAGATGATCGTTCAGGAACTGAGATGAAGAAATCGATGCAGAATTATTAAGTATTTCAGAACTACAGTACATATTTTGAACCCACAGAAAAGCATTAGTATTGCGAATAACCTGAAAGTATGATCCTACTTCATATCCATAAAGTCCACAGACACAACGGCACACCATTCAGTGTGGAAATCGTGCACATTATCAGGGTTGCCAAATTTGGTTGGCTGGCTGGCGTGAAATTTTCAATTTGAGACAAGTCTGCACATGCATACACATGCATATACATGTATGTAGCAGTTTTATTACACTGTAAATAATCTGTGTGGTTTGCAAACGACCCCAACACTTTTGATGTAGCTAAGTTCCAGTTTACAATGGAATAATATAGATTTGCCGTAAGATTTCTTGCATGAGCATGAGAGTCTGAAAGTGTGAGTGTTACGCTAGATGGGTGACAGTTGGCAATCCTGCATTATGGTTGGTTGCAGTTAATTTTTCCAGTGAAATTTAAAGGTCAGATAAATTCATGGTTGTACACTGGCAGTTTACAGTAGCTGCTGTGGTAATAAATAGAACATAATGTTCTATTTAGCAATCAGCAGAGCTTCTTAAACATACCGTGACACTTACGCTTTCATTCTCCTGTACTGATCAAAATATACATGATTCTGTTGGTTAGAACAAAATATAAAAAAATACCAGTATTTGTTAAATACTTTCAGCTCTAATTTTCTTAAGATGATTAAGTAATTATTAAATTAACAAACATCTGAGTCTGCAATTTGTAAACTGAGGACCACATTTCAAGAACTCATATAACCCAACAAAAAACTTTTGCTAAATTTCCAAAACTTTAAGTTCACTTAACTTAATTATGAACCAATCTCCTCCATGTATCCCATGAACTGGGTGAATATATATATATAAGATGAAGAATGAAAGTTGCATTTATATAGCACTTTTCAAGATACCCAAAGTGTTTTACAGAACCAGTAAGGAGCTACTTCAACCACCCCCACTGTGTGGCCCCCACCTGGATGATGCGACGGCAGCCATTCTGCACCAGTACGCTCACCACACAGTAGCTACGTAGGTGGTGAAGGAGCAGGAGAGAATTCACCAATTAGATATAGGGGATGATTAGGAGACCAGATCTGAAAGGGCCACAGTGGGCATTTTTAGCCAGGACATCGGGGTACCACCCCTACTCTTTCAAAAGGTGCCCAGGGACCTTTTGTAATCTCAGAGTCTCAGGACCTCAGTTTTATGTCTTATGCAAAGGGCGGCGCCATTTTTACAGCACAGTGTCCCCGTCACTGCACTGAGGTATTGAGATCCACACAGATCACAGGATGGGCTGACCTGTTATCCACACCAACACCTGCTCCAGCAGCAACCCAGCTTTCCTAGTTGTCCTCCCATCCAAGTTTTGGCCTGGCCCAGACCTGCTTAGTTTCAGGTGGATTACCTAGTCTGACCTGCAGGTGGTGTGGCTGCTTTGGTGATGGTACTAGACTGAGCAGGTATGGTGTGATATGGATTCCTTAGAGAAGTATTCATGGTGCACCAAACAGCTTCCGCAAAAGAAGGGAGGTGTGTAATTAAAACTCCTCTATAGTCAAAAACTACAACTTGTGAGTCTCACTCTCCACTCATAAGCAAAGAGGCCTTACGAGACTTCATAAGGCTGGATGAAGAACCATGAAAAATATGTTTGGTCGATTCCATGGCTATTAATTGTTTTCCTTTTTACAAAAAAAGTCAGAATTCAAAACCGAATAATCCTATGTAATTATTTCTATTTGATATTCATCGAATAGAATAGAATAGATTAGGTCATTGCAATGAATAGCTACAACCAAGGGCAATAACATTAAACAGCTATCCCTAGGAAATTGTTTACATGCAGAACTACAGATCGGAACAGGCACAGTTTGAATAATTAAACTAACTGCATGTTAAATAATTATACTTAATTTGGAAGCCAATATCTAGCCCTTTATAGGATCCTGATATTCCAATAAACGACTCGACCACTTCAGTGACGCAATGAAATGATACTTTATTTGCCATGTACATAGGAATTCTTTAGTTTTCACATATCCCATCTTACTCTCCTATAAGACGCAAATATAGAAGTGAGAGCAAAGCTTGGGGTCTGAGCGCAAGGTCAGTTATCTATCTTGAGCCATTTTTGGGGTTAAGGACCTTGTTCAAGGGCCCACCAGTGATGGGATTGCTCTGCCGGTCCTGGCACCCCAGCACATGAGAAGCAGGTGACGGACATTCGGGATTCCAAGTAACTGAATTAGTCGTGCTGTGACCCAAAGAGTTGGAGAATGAAAGTGAAAATGTAGACGATATCCAGGTAGATGTTCAGTGCTGCGAAGACGTATTCCTCAGGACTGATGGAGTAATGTTTGCTACCCATTAGCAGCTGGGTGTCAAATGCCAGGAACTAAAGGAGAGTAGCGGAGAGAGTGAGCGATGTGTATGGAGCTGGCCACCTAGATGTCTGACGCAAAGCCGGCATCCTTACCACGGAGAACGCCAAGGCTCCCAGGGCAGCATAAATAGCGTGTAACCATGGCACCTAGCACAGAAAGAACCACAGATATTTACACCAGGGCTACTGTTAAGTATTGTTGAATTACAGTAAGACAGAATAAATTTAGGAGATTCACTGTGAATACTTACATATCCAAAAGGCAGCACAATAAGGAAGATTAGTCCGGAGAATAACAACACCATGCAGAGGACAAAGAGGACACCCTGGCAAGATGTCACGTCGATCTGGAGGAAGAGAGAGGAAGACTGCGAGTGCTGCAGCCAGCACGGTGAACAGGAAAGTCTCCGCATGTCCTGCAAGGTCCTCATGATGTCGTTTAAGGTCGCGTTCTGCCACACAACCCACGACGAGTCCTACGTCTCATGACACGTATCCCGTAATACGTTCTGTAATGTCTTGCAACATTTCATCACATTTCCATTGTTACATTGTTTAATTTCTCATGTGCAGCGCAGTCTTCTGGCAGAAGAAAGCTACATTCGTACAGTGATATACAACGTTCCACCTGAGCATGTGGATTAAATCAAGCTCTTTCTCACCTTGGTTTGGAAACTAAAGATGGTTACAGACAGACAAACCAAAGCCGTGATACCAAGACAGATCATCACAGATTTGGTGTTATAAAAACTAAAAGGGAGAAACAGGAAAAATGTTACATGTGATATTTTACGTGTGATGCAACACATTGTGTTGCAGGATACATCACAAACAAGGTGGATCAAATAACAAAAGCACCCAACAATATATTAATGTCAAAGAACCGGTAAAGAAGAGTCACCTGTGCATTTAGAACTGCTTCAGTTTCATTTGTAAATTAATGGTTGTTAAAGTCCATTTTCATGCGATGTTTCTGCAATTTGTCCACCCCCATATATAATATATGGACAAAAGTATTGGGACACACTGCCCAAGCATTGAATTCAGGTGTTTCATTCAGACCCATTGCCACAGGTGTATAAAATCAAGCACCCAGCCATGCAGTCAGGTTATTAAACATTTATGAAACAATGGGTCGTTCTGAAGAGCTCGGTGAATTCAAGCGTGTTATTGTCATAGGATGCAACCTTTGCAATAAGTTTAAGGAAATTATTTCCCTGCTAGATATTAAACGGTCAGCTGTAAGTCGTATTATTGCAAAACGGAAGCATTTAGGAACAACAGGAATGGCCACAAAGTGGCAGATCACGAAAAATGGCAAGTGCTGAGGCACGTAGTGTGTAAAAATCGCCAACGCTCTGTTGACTCATAACTGCAGAGTTCCAAACTTCCTCTGGCATTAACTGCAGCACAAAAACTGCGCACTGGGAGCTTCATAGAATGGGCTTCCATGGCTGAGCAGCTGCATGCAAGCCTCACATCACCAAGCACAATGTCAAGGGTCGGATGGAGTGGTGTAAAGCACACCGCCACGGGGCTCTGGAGGAGTGGAAACGTGTTCTGTGGTGTGACGAATCATACTTCTCTGTCTGGCAGTCTGGTGGACGAGTCTAGGTTTGGTGGAAGCCAGGAGAACGGTACCTGCCTGACTGCATTGTGCCAACTGTAAAGTTTGGTGGAGGAGGGATAATGGTATGAGAGTGTTTCAGAGGTTGGGCTAGAGCCCATAGTTCCAGTGAAGAGAACTCTTAATTATACCAAGATATTTAGGACAATTTTATGCTTCTAACTTTGCCCATAGCACTTTCATCCCTGAGTGAGCAGCAAACTCTGAGAACAGCATGCAAGATTCTTCAGGACCCCCCCATGCTCTATTACGAGTTTGAGTGGCTCCCCTCAGGACGACGGCTCCGCTGTCCCGGCTGCAGGACACAGAGGAGGAGAGCGACCTTTGTTCCC
>JAODLD010000044.1:1205688-1220375 GCA_026781065.1 Mormyrops boulengeri | reverse complement strand
TTGACTGCAATTTTGCACAGCATCCTTCAAATACTGTTGCACTTTATGTCATTGTGTCCTGTCCTTCTTCAACTGCCTTGTGTGCCTTTAATTGCCCCTCGGGGACAAATAAAGTTATTTGAATTGAGTTGAATTGAATAGATTTAGAATGGAATGTCATAAAAGTTCCAGTAGGTGTAATGGCCAGCTGTCCCAATACTATTGTTAATATACTGCATGATAGCAAAATAACTGCCTCCTGATGCAACATAATTTACACAAATGGAAATTAGACACATTGACCTGACAGTCTTCAGCTCTACAATCTAAATCTAAAGTCTTATCTAGCTCTGAAATATCTTTCAAATGATACAAGATTCTCTGAGGCCATCTAATGGTTATTCTGAGAACAGCATTAGAGCATTAAAGGCCATTATTTAGGCCATGTTGAGAATCTGTGGTATGACAGCATGTGAGCAGAGCAGACAGACAGAAAGAGCTGAAAGAGGCCAAACAGCAGAGGGACAGTACCTGGACAGCATGCCCGTCATATAAGAGAGGCAGAGTGTCTGGAACAGAACATATACAGTTAGCTTGGAAAAAAAATAACTTCAGACTTGAGAACCAGACCTAGGCTGCGCATAAGGGAAAATAATTTCTATAATATATGAATAACTGTTTATGTAAGACCAGGCAAAAGTCTGGATACTCCTGAGTTGGCTGTTTTTCATAATAGTAATTTTAGCTAAAAACACATGTTGAAATGCTGTTTTTCCACATGACGATGACCGCCAACTCCCCAGGCTGTCTGAGAAGGAGAGTGATGAACCCTAATGAGGAATCTTAATGATTCTGCTGAGAGGACGCCAAGAGGTTACAAAGTGGTGCCTATTCTGGAGAATCTGACATTTACGATTGTTTTGATTTGTTCAGCACTTTTTTGGTCACTTTGTAGTTCCACGTGAATTGTTTTGATATCTTCACTGTTAAGGTAGAAAATAGTGGAAATAAAGAAAACCCTTTATAATGAGTGGGTCCGAACTTCTAACTGGTATTGTGTAACATTCATAAAATTCATGTGTTTGTATAGTAAGTGGATTGGTATTCATTGGGGTGGGCACCTATCTGTAGTATACCTGAGCAAAAATTTACTAGAGCAGCTGCATAGTCTCCAGCTGCATAAACTGCACAAAATATGGTACAATGTGACATTGGGTGACATTCAAATCATCTGCCGAATGGCAAAATATGAATGAATGAAATGGTAAGTGGCCCTTGAGTGCTTGAGGGAATCTGATCTCCACCTCATCCTCAAATAACCCACAGGTCCAGGTATGGAATTATATCCAGACTAAAGAAAGTCAGGATCAGGTACTATACCTCCAAACGCTCATAAAGGAAAAGCCAGCGTGCAGATGAGTACTCACAAAGATTACCAGGAGGAGGAGGTTCCAGGGAAATCTCCGTCTGCAGTGGGGGAATGGACGACGCAGTGAGGCCCAAGGCCACAGACAAAAAAAACAACATGATCACTACTTTGATGTTCCTGCTCACCTTGGTTCAGCACAGCAGGAGAGCGTCAGGTATGTAATGAAAAATAACACACTATTGACCAATAAAACAACCACAAAATGAAACTGATTAGTAGTCTGTGTAGGCAGTAATGAGCAGGTAATACAGGGAATGTATGTGAAATCACGGTAAAGTGGCCACTTACTACGATGCCCAGTACCACCCAGGATTGGCCTGGATATAGATCTTTACTGGTTCACTGTAAGACACAGTTCAGGAGTTACTGGTAATCAAAGGCAGTGGGTTTTCCTGGAGAAACCTGCTATTTAAAGATTTCTGCTTAATTTGATTCAGATTAGAGATCACTGAGTTACTGGACCAGTTGACATCAAACTGCAGTTATTAGCAACACACTTTGATGCACTGATCTTAAAGCTTATCGAAGGTGTCTTTGAGTTAATGTCGTATGTCATTTACTTATTGCAAAGGTGCATGACATGTAGGTGCAGATCTGTGCTGAGGAGATACCAGCACTCACCAGAAGGTGAAGAGGACCACGATGGCCAGAGTGACCAACAGCTGGATCATTATGATGGTGTAGACCTGTAACAGTGTGTGAGACGTATTCATCATGGGAGAAATCATACAGTCAATGGCATTAGCATTAGCATTAAGATGTACTTCAGGAATCACAGAGGGAAATTCTGGTGCCCACACCAGCAGGAACACAGTGCACAAATGATGACATACAGTACTAAACAGACAAGGTGCAAATTCAGTACACACAGCCCACATAAACAACATAAGCAAACAAAAACAAAGAGGTCTGGCAAATGCAGCTTTACATACCCTAAAATGCAAGCTAACAGATGCTAATGTTAGTTTTGCTGATCAGTGGATTAATTTGGTACGTTAGTACTTGTGTGAATTTGACAGATGCCAGCACTGCTAATAAAATATAGAGCTGTAAGACTAATGCTTTCTGTCACTTCCAATAAAGTAATAATGATGTGACTTTCATATGTGTTACCATTTTTAAAAACTAGTGATGGGCAGAGTTCTGCTAACCGCTAATTAGCAAAGCTAACTTTCTGTTTAGCAGATTAGTATTTCTGCTAACTTTGATAACTGTTAACAGACCAAACAGCTTTCATTAAATTTAGTTCTGCTAACTGTAAATCTGCTAACATTTTTTTTGCAGGTAAAGTGGATAAACCCTAAAATCATACATCTTTGTTCTTGTCTGTTGTGTTTGTGTCTGCAGCAGTCTATCTGGCACACTGTTGGCTGACTACATGTACACACAAGATGAGATTGGTTGGTAACTTGTTGGACTTAAGATTTTCTGGGCTAAATGCAAGTGAACAAAGATGAAGTCCATTTAAACTTTGGTACCCTGAACTAAGCAAAGAACTGGGGGTTGTAACGCCAGATTTCTTGCTTAGCTGGATAACTTGTCAGATGTAAGATACCCTTATAGTACCTAGTGGTTTGCTGCACCCACCACTGCTAAAAACTCAGGGTTATGGATGGAAGATGTGAGATATGAAGAGGACCTTGCGGATGAAGACTCGCCGGATGTTTCTGTCATCCCAGCCAAAGCCTGTCAGCATTTCAGCATCACGGGGCCCTGGAATGGTGCAGGAAGAATAGTGTCACCTAAGTGACCTTTCACCTTCATCATATGCCTCACATGTGTACCAGAGGCTAAGCCTCCATGCCTGTGATTGGAAGATCTCCGGTTCAAGCCTGGCCTCGGCACGTCTGTGGGCCTTTGAGCAAGGCCCTTAACCCCCAATTCCCTGGGCGCCACTACGGGTGGCTACCCTTCACTGCCAGGCTTGCTCCCACCTACAGAGAGCAAGATGCGAGGCGAAAAGAGAATTTCCCCACAGGGATCAATAAAGTGATAAAATACCTGTATCACAGGGACACCTAGCCGACCTTTCACCTTCATCACAAGGACACCTAGTCAATCTTTCACCTTTATTACATGGCTCACACGTGTACCTGTATCATAGGGACATCTAGCCAATCTTTCACCTTTATTACATGGCTCACACATGTATGTGTATCACAGGGACACCTAGCCAATCTTTCACCTTTATTACATGGCTCACGTGTGTACCTGTATCATAGGGACATCTAGCCAATCTTTCACCTTTATTACATGGCTCACACGTGTACCTGTATCACAGGGACACCTAGCCAATCTTTCACTTTCATCACATGGCTCACACGTGTACCTGTATCCTGGTAAATATGCACTGTTGTTACCTGCAGTGGCCTCCTCATAGCTTGGGGGTGACACCCGCATTGCCTTCCCACCTTGCTGTCTTGTTTATAAGAACCGTCTAGAACAAAAACAACAATCAATCATTTGTCAATCAACCACCTATTATTTAGTAAACTATGCTTTGCAGGACAGTTACCTTTTTGTTTGGTTGACTTTGTCACACTCTTGGTGTCACACACGTTTCTTGCACTTGGTTTGTGTCCTTATAAAGTCACAGTTGTCTCAATGCACTGCATTTATCAGTCAGAGGTGCTGCACGCGGCTCTGTGAAGCCCTGTAACCAAATCCGTCCCCAGCTTCCTCGCTTCTCACCAACTTCAGCGTCTTCTTCAGCTTGGCTGCTTCACAAACACGCCCGCCTCGGCCGAGCTGCACTCAAAGCCCGTTTTGTCTTCTCAGAAAGCTGCTCTTTGTTTTCCAAAAGCTGCCTCTGTCGTACCAGAGGGTTCAGTTTGAAACATGGAAAGATAGTACAGTCGATGCCCATTTAATTGCACATATAGTATGTACAGTAATTTGCTATATTTATCTGAGCACTGTTCTCAAAAACTCACACATACAAAAGTAACCAAGTAACAATTTATCATCAATCCAGTTAGAGGTCCATAAACATTCATTGGTAATTAAAATGCAGTCATACCTATATTTTTGCACATAAAACTCTGACAAATGTCATGACAGCTAGTCATCACAACATGACTCATTCATCCAAGAGTGACAAAATGTGTGAAAAAAACATTTTAAATCCATACAATGCAGGATTCGGGGTAAATGGATGTTGTAATTACAGAAACTCAGAACCTGTGTAACAAAAGATACTTTACCTGGCCTGGGTCATGATTCTGGCTCAGATGCCTGACATTCTTCTTTAGGTTGTGTATTTTCCTTCGATTTTCTTGAGATACTTGGTCGGAATCCTTTCTGCTGACAGAATAATAACAGGGGGACAGAAAATCTCGAACAGACTGCTTGGAAAAGAAGCAACTGTCAGCCAGTGAGACTCAAATGCTCTTTATACTGCGTGGACAGGCTAATCCTAATACATAACAACATCCCCCCCCCCCGCCCTGGGATAAAAGGACGTTCTGACAACATCTAGGTGAGGGAGGCGGGGACCATACCAACTGTCTCTCTACCGGGGGTCTGATGCTGTCTTTATCCAGAGAATCTAATTCCGTTGTATATACAAACGCATATCACCCCTTCTTGAGAATAGGGACAAAAACTTATATGGTGGGGGTGGAAGGATCTTTATTTTTTACTCTTCAGTCATGCTGTGAAAATATATTTTGAAAGATCAAAGTCTTGGCTATTAAACTTTGTAATGGGCCAACATTCCAGTGATTCCGTTTTATCTTAGGCAGCTGAAGGCTTGAATTTTGTCAACACAAAAATTCATAATAATATAAAACACATTTCTAACACAAATAACACACAGTAGGTGTACAATTTTATTTACATGAACATTGTTATATATTTCACTTTTACAGCAAAGTCTTAGTGAGCAGCCAGTTTATTTTTTAAAGTTCTTAAGAGTTCTCTTCATGCTAATCAAAATATGAATTTTTAAACCATCATTTTTATTTTGATTTAGAAGGCCTACGGAGTTCAACTGTTATGCTTGAGACACACCTGATTCAATATAATTTCATGAATTTCTCAAAAAAAACAAACAGAGAGCTTACCGGTGCTTCAGCAGTATTCTCTCCATTTTCGAAAACAGGAAGTGAGACAGGATCCCTTACATGTAGCCGATTATTTAATTCCTGATTAAATTATTTTCTTGTAGAAAACTGATGGGAGTCGACAAAAATCTGAACTCTAAAGGGCCAAAAATATTTTGTAGTTAATCATGCAGTATGTTAAGACTGAGTTTCTTTTGGTGGGACATGATTTGATGTGTCAGCGTATTTGATTAATTAAAATAAACTTCCAAATATTACTATATTATTTTCCCATAAAAGATTTGAATTAACATAACTTACACAACTTTTTAAATCAGTTTAAGTAACTGGACATTTACATACCAAAGTGATTTGGGCTAAGAATCTTGCAGAAAGCTGGTATGTTGCAGGATTCAAATTACATTTTTTCAACAAATTCAAATTTGATCATTTGTGCTGCTTCCACCCTCGTGCAAATAACCAGGATGGAAGAAGGTAAACTAGCAGATGATCGTTGTGTTTCAGGCAGAGTAAAGATCTGAAACCTTAGGGCATGCTGGGTAAAAGCTGTCAAGCCCTACTTTTGGTCATTAAATTATCCTACACAAGCAGCATAAAGACAAGCATCCTGCATGAATTTAAAGAAAAAACACACTCAATTTCAGGCACATTTTATTTTCACTGATATAAAACAGTTTCCATTGAAACATGTTTTAAAATGATAAACACAGCTGCTGTCTAAGGACTCTGATCAGCCACCTTTGTGTTTTGACTAACAGCTTCACAGAGAGCGTAGCTTTCGGATGGCGCGCGTGTCGCCGATGCAACCTGGGTGCCGCAGGGCCTCTCTAGAGTTCGCTTGAGACGCTAAATGAGTCATCGTCAGCCTTTTCTTCTAATGCTGGCGACTTCACAGTTGCTGCAACCTCCAGTGGGGAAAGGAACAGCGTGGTCCAGCTCAGAGGAGGAAACCAGAAGGGATCTGAGTGCTGGGGGTCCTTTCCGACGGGGAATCCAGGATCTGAAGGTGCCTGCTACTGAGAATGAAGCAGAGCGAGATCCCCCACCATCCAGTTCCAAATGTCATGTGAAGAGAGTCTCAAAGTTGCTTAAATGATTTTGCCATATTTACATTGCAGTGCACAGTCTGTGCTCCATACAGCATCCCCGCGGGGTGCGGGGGGCAGATTATCAGGAATCATATATCTCCTTCTCCCCGAACTCCCTCCAAACGAAGGTCACTGTCATGCCGACTTAGGGTGAAGAGACTGATCACGGCCAGCAGGGCGGCAAGCATCATGGCCGCACAGCCTCCAAACATGTGCCTGGTTCCGGCGCCGCCCTCACCTCCACCCGTCCCGGAAACCTCCCCGTGGAGCGCCAGCAGACCCAGACATGCCAGCAGGTGCAGCGGCAGGCGGAACCAGGTCAGCACGGCGGTCCTACGCTCCTCGGGGATGATGCGGCCCTGCAGGAAGCTCACTGCTGGGAAGTACAGGCCGCAGGCCAGCTCAAGCAGCAGGAAGGCCAGGAAGGACTCGCCGGGCCGTGGCTGCCCAGGCACTGTGGAGAATGTCAGCATGAAGAAGGAAAAGAAAGCCAGCAGCACCGCCAGGCACAGCAGCTGGCCCGGCTGCAGCCGGTAGCGGGCTGAGGAGGCCAAACGGTACAGCGACGATCCCGCCATGCTAGCTGCCATCAGGCAGGAGAAGATGATGCCCAGCGGGGGGCTGTGGGGGTCCAGGACTGGGGTCCACAGAAACACAAAGATGTAGAGGACACTCTCGAAGAGGGCCTGCACTGCCCCGAGCAGCAGCACACGCCGGTCAGACAACAGGCAGCGCAGACCCTCCAGGCAGCTGCGTGTGAACCGAGCCTGGGTCGGGCCTCTCAAGGGTGCGGCACTCTGTGCCGCCAGCAGGGGACTGGGTTTCTCAACCTGCGGCCCTTTCTCCCGCTCCTCCTGGCCCCAGTGTGAGATTATTACCCAGCCGCAGGCGGCAAGGCATGGAATGGCCAGCAGGAATGGGGCCACAGGACCCAAGCCAAGCCACTCCGCCAGCAGGTTAGCCACCAGCCCCGCAGCCACCGCCAGCCCGTGGTTCCAGCTGGCGGCCTGGGTGAAGGTGCTGGGGATCCACTCTGCGGGGAAGTCATGCACCTCCAGGTGACGGTGCACATACCAGGCCTCAAAGGCAGTGGCGAGCAGAGAAGTGGAGAGGCCACCCAGGATTCGGCCCAACAGCAGGACGAAGTAGCTGCGGGAGAGCTTGGTGAGGCAGCAAGCAGAGTAGGCGATGCAGAAGAGCAGGCAGGTCCGCCGGTGACCCAATGCCTGTGGCAGCCAGGCCGCAGCGGGGGCCAACAGCACGCAGGAGGCCAGGCCGCACACATACAGGATGGCAATCTGTGATTCCAGGAAGCTGTAGTGCCGGTACAGCTTGTAGAGGTAGGGGCCCTGCAGCCAGTCGGCCCACAGCGCCAGCAGGTAGCCCCTCAGGAAGAGTGTCTGGAAGCTACGGAAGGAGGGGTTCGTAGAGGCCGTTGGCACGGGCTGTGTGGGCACGGCGCGCCTGGCGGTGAGCTCCAGCCCCAGGCAGAGGGCCAGGAGCAGCAGGAATGCGAGGTAGCTGGTCACCAGCATGGTGCCGCACTGACTGGGTACAGCACTTCAGATCGGGCCTCCTCAGCACAGGGCCAGCGCCCCCACCTGGAGGTGTGAGTCAGAGTGAGAGAAAAGCATGGATGCTGTCTGAAAGTTGGGGATCCCTTTGGCACAGTGTCATAACCTGCAGAGCCATACTCTGCCCTATGCCATCCCCAAAAAGTTTACATACATCTATAATTAAATGTAGTTTTGCATGGATCCTGTGAAATACGCCTTACTGCCTTCTTTAATAACCCCAATACTGCGAAGGACGGCTGATTTACAGTTTGTTTTAATATCCGATATTGTAACTGTATCTCACGGACAGACACGCTTGGCAAAGACGTTTAAAATGCGGTCACTTTCTACACAGTGTAACTACACGGTATCACTGTCGGGCTATTTCATCACGGGGGCGTTTCGGTGCAGGTTGGAGCCACTGCGAAGGCGGGTGTCCGAAGCGATCGGCTCCGGCTCCGCGGATGTTTACACCGCGCAGACCGTGAAATCGGCCGCCCTCGGAGGGTTGAGGCCAATTCATACTTCACTCACCAGCCTCGCCGCAGTCCCGCCGCTCCCTCGGTACTGCTCTCCCGCCTTCAGCTGCATTTAATGGGAACCAAAATGTACTTCACGCGACTTTTAAGTTATGTATAACCTAACCAAACCACTTCTTCATAAAGTATTTTTCTCTGACATAAGTGGCAATCGCCCAAACTACAACGTACACACTTACTTCCGGCTACACGCTCATGGCATGTCATTTCCGCCATACACTCACTTCCGGCCACAGGCGCATGACACGAGGACATGCTCACTTCCGGTCACAGGCCGGTGTTACGGGTAATTCAGTTCTCCCATGGTCCCCCGGTCACCCCCTATTTTGCTGCGGTAGACAAACAATTTATGCAAGAACATCGCCTGTCTTTTCGATATTTGTTTATTCTTTAAACATAATAAACTATTTAAATCCTTGGTAATGGGTACTTGCTGGTAAGCTAAGAAAAACGGTAGTATTGTCTTAGGCCATCGCGTATAGTATGCGTGACGGTCGATGTAATATTGTTTATTCTATTTTAACTTAATTGTAGGCAAGTTACTCCTTACATTTATCAACTACTGCTGCCGGTGATGTCTTTGCACCCATTGAAACATAATTAAGTTATATTAAAATATCGTGATGCATGAATTCCTATGCTAACTCACAGATACAGAAACTGCAGGACACCAAATTAGTGATACCTCTTTGCATGTAAAGACATTTGTATCTGAATGCCTTTTTCAGCCATTAATCATATGTTTGTGCATAGATTCTCTAAAATTGAGATATAATTAGAAATTAATATCGTCACGCATACTGCAGGTTAAGTCTTGCAAGTAATACTACCGTTTTCGGAATTTACACAGGAAACAACGAATACCAACGATTTAAATCATTTCAATTATCTTTAAAAACACAGAAACATGGAAAAGACATGAGATGTTTTCGCAAATATCTCTTGTTCAACATTTTCGTAGAAAGATATTAAAACGACATAGAAACCGTATAAATATATATCGGGTGACAGGGGAACGTAGGGAAACTGAACTTCCCGTAACACCGGCGTGTGACCTGCTTCCGGATTTCTTCAGCGTTTACTGATGTTCTGGGTCATCGCTCGTATCTGTAGTTAAGGGGTTAAGAATTTCTGCAGTCTAAATCACAGCTGGGTTAAACTGAAACCCGTTGTCGAGTCCGTTTATAAATCACATACACGCCGCTAGAGGTCACTTTTCTGCTGTTTATCTTAAACTTGCTATGTAGGTGGCTATCTTGCAGTTTAAGAGACACTTTTTACCTGAAATTCGTCGTCATATTAGATATTATACACGACTTCAATCCCAAAAATTTTGGCGTATGTAAGCAATCTGTATCAAAATTTGTATATGGTATTAATAACATTTGAGAGAACTGAAAGGGCGATTAAGAAATTTTAAAATAACCCAGTTTTGTCTTGATATATTGAACTTGATAGGGGTTAGCAAAATTCATGCTTCTGCTTGCAGAGAAACTTGGTTAAACGCAGGACTGCCAACTCTCATGCATCTGGCTTGACACACACACTTTCAGACTCGTAAGCTCATGTTACTACAAATCTATATTATTCCATTATAAACCAAAAATTAGTTACATCAAAAGTGTTGGGGTAGTTTGTGAATCCTACAGATTATTTACAAGATAAAGAAAGCATTACATACATGTAAATGCATATGCATGATGTGCAGACATTTCACAAATAAAAAATCTCACGCTGGTCAGCTAACCAAAGTTGACAACCCTGTTAACTATTATTATTATTATTACTGTTATTATCATTATTATTATTATTATTATTATTATTATTATTATTATTTCTCCCCTGGGAAACTGCCATGCACATTAGTTCATATCTGTTACATCATTATTATTGTTGTTGTTATTGATACTGCCGTCGTTCGTCGCTTTTTTGTAGTCGTATTAGTAGTAATCAAACTTTTGTATTGTAATAACCTAATTTTCATCTGAGGTATTCATCTACCGCTAGGAGAGGCCCAGCGAAAGAGTTTGGAACCGATACGTTATTGATTAACACCCATATGCAGTTTTGTGCGGTTTGTGCTCGACAAGGGGGCACACCCCACACATATAAACCTTGTAATTAACCAAGACAAATATGCTTATAGTTCTGTTATAGTTCTGTCAGTTGATTTTATTCAATTAGAAGTAAACCGAGAATGTAGATTATATACTATAGCTGTATCATCATCGTGGTAGAGAATCCAAAACTGAGTCGTTTTGAACAGTCTTTCTGATATCTGCTTGGGTCATGTTGTAATGGGATTCCCCACCTTAAAATGAGGGTGTCGGGCAGCCTTGAGATCATGGCAAAGGGTCAGGATTTTACTGTCTTAAAAAATTGTTGATGTTGTCAATATTCATGCTTGGGTACCACATACATGCGGGGGGGGCGGGGGGGGCAATGTGCATGAAGAAACCTGGGAAGGTCCAGGAATAAGAAACAGACAATCAGAGAGATCACTTCAGCTTCATATTGTACCTATGTAAGGAGGTCTCTTATAGTACTGTATATACAAGGGGATGCCATTAAGAAGAAACAGTCTGATGGCAGGAGGGTCACACAAGCCAACAAGTTTGGCATCTTCAAGTTCCAGCAAATATATGTTGTTTGACAAGCTGTGGGATTCAAATAAAGGATCCTCCTGGTTTTGGGCTTCAGTCCAAGAAATACATTCATTTCCACGTTTTTGGTTCCTTCTTAATGTCGCAGGACCGGAAGTCCTGCGTTCTTCCACTCCCACACAGACCCCCATCAGTGGTTCTGTTGGCAAGTTGGACCTACGCTTCCAGGTTTACTGATTAAGACTGAACATTTAGTACCACATTATTTACAACAGCAAAATCAAGCAGAAACATACAAATCTCAACATGCATGAGATTAACAACTGGAAGACTGGAAATGGTGGGGGGAGACCTCAGGCGAGAGACCCGCAAACTGTATGTATGCTTGTAATAGAGAGCAAGAGAGATTTGAGATCTTTAGCCCAGGTCAGTCGTTCAATAAAAAGCAGTTACTGTAACGTGTGTGATTTCAGTGTAATCATGGGTGATTTCAGTGTAATCATAGATTGCCATTCTACTCTTTTTTTTTTGTTTATAAAATTTCTGCAGGGTGGTGCAGTGGTTAGCACTGCTGTCTCATACCTGTGGGACCTGGGCTCAAGTCTCCATCAGGGTTCTGTGTGTGGAGTTTGCATGTTTACCCTGTGTTGTCATGGGGTTTCCTCTGGGTACTCTGGTTTCCCCCCCACAGTCCAAAAACATGCTGAGGCTATTTGGAGTTCCCAAATTGCCTGTGTGTGTGTGTGTGTGTGTGTGTGTGTGTGTGCCTGCCTGCCCGGTGATGGGTGCCCCCCTCATCCTGGCTTGTTCTCTGCCTGGAGTCTCTGGGATTGACACCAGACCCCCTGTGACCCTGCATAGGACAGGTGGTTTCAGAAAGTGGATGGGTGGATGTTTTGTGTGCATGAATCAGACAGCCGTGCACATAGAATAACACAGTATAAATGAGTGTTGTTCACCAATACGTGAAAAACATACACATCTCCACTATGATTCATCATGGCCCTTCCATCCATAATGTGTGAGCTCTCCTGACTAAAGATACACGCTAAGCTGTCTGCTCAGTTACTGGATGAACTGGGAGTAATGAGAAACTGGAAAGGGGGAAAATCTGTTACTGGTTTTCAAAAAAACTCCCTTTTCTAGAGGAGGTGATGCCAATGTGAACACATACAGTGGGTCAGAAGGCTTGTGGAACACCGGCCAGCGGCCCCATCGGGGTTCAGTGAGTTCTAGAATTTTCCTGATGCATGTCCTGAATATACCGAGCTGTCTCCTTTTCAGGTCGGAGGTGCTGCCGCTGCTCCTTGTGGGGGATGTTCAGGCGTCAATTCGGAAGGCCAGCAGTTTTTCTGAGTGCAGGTCATTCAGGGTCCGCAGGTCAGGCAGAAGCAGCAGAAGCTTCTGGAACAGGGTGCTGTCCTCGGGATGCTGCTGGGTGACGAGGGATCGCAGGGCCCGTACCAGATCCTCTTGCAGCTGCTCTACAGCCTTGGCGTTCATCATACTGGAGCGGTCTGAGGAGGAATGTCACAAGGCAAAGTGACCCTCAAGATTTGGGGATATCCTCCTGAGTACTATGTGTGACATCAGGAGTATCTTCTAATGACCTGTGTTCTGGGTCTAGTGTTTTTCTTCTGTTATTCATTTTGGTTCACATGTAGGCAACGCAGTACTGTGGGAGCATATACACTGAGTATGTATTGTTAGATGAGGTGGAAATTCACTCTGTTCACATGCTGAATGGAAGCTCAAGCTCTCACCCGCAGAGACCAGCACCACGGCCATGAAGAGCGCCATCTCATCAGCTTTCAGGCCTAGAGTAGCCAGCTTCTCACTGAACTCGAATACGGCATCCAGCAGGGGCCCCATGCCCAGGGCCCGCAGGGTGGGCAGTGGGTATGTCTGTCCATTTAGAAATGTCACCATCCGGCCCTTGGGGTCGAACAGCATGCAGAACCGCACCATCAGAACCTGAGAATCAGAGACAGATTTTGTATGTGTTGAAACAGAAGCCAAGCTTCTCATGTAGTACATTCACATGGACAGATATATATGATATAATATGATATATGATATATGATATGATATGATATGATATGATACGATATGACATGACATTATAATATGATATGCGTGAAAGGACAATCAATTGTCTTTTTAAAAGGATCTGAATTGCTAAAGCACATTCAGTCATTATTCATTTACTACGCAAAACTATTTATCACTGCTACCTCCCATGCAATACTACTTAGTACTATACAATCCACTGTACAATACTATATATTTCTGAAACGTTATGACATATTTTTTGGGAAAGTATCCATCCATCCATGCATCACGAGGGCTGGCTGTACCTGGAAGGTTCCGGCTTTGAGAAGCATCACCTGGTCATGCTGGCTGAGACTCTGGAAGCCGGGGATCCCTTTGGCAAACTCCACCACCTCCCGCACTGCGGGGGTGAAGCTCTGTGAGAAGGCATCCCACAGCTGCTGGCTGGACCACCCCACAGGGGGCACGGGGCAAGTGTTCAGGGGACATGCCTGTTGGAGAGGCGGGGTAAAGATGACAGAGAGACTCCGTGAACAAGAGCAAAGACAGGAAACAGTGTGAAGCTGAGGGAGATGGGGGAGAAATGCAAAGTATTCTCACCAGAACTTTGGTCCCTGCAGCCAAACTCCAGGAATGCTGACTGTGGGAGGCGACTGTGGCTCTGGTGAATGTGGACGTGGGCAGTTTAGGGAAGGGGTCTGCACTGGTCAGAGAATGGGGCTGCTTGATTAGGGAGGGGTAACCATACTGTTTGTTATCAATAAAAGGTAGGGACATGCTATCCTGGGGGCTCGCAAGGTGCCAGGCATTAGCTGGGTACTGCTCACGCTGAAAGGGGCTGGATCCCTGCAGCAGGAGGCCATGGGTAGGAGGTTGTGTGCGGCTGGGGCTCTGAAGGTAGCGAGGCTGAGCCAGTCTATCCTGGTTGTTCACAAAGATGTCACGATAAGCACGAGAAATGGCCCCTATGGCCTCCTCTGATTGGCTGTCTCCTGGGCTGGGTGGAGCTTCTCGTGAGGGGGAGGAGCCAATGTCCATAGAGGGTGATGATTGGTTGAAGCTGTTCATGTAGCTCTGCATTTCATCCAACAACCGCTGCTTCTCACGCTTTGGGATGCGGCCAAAGCGCACAGCTGGGATAAAAAAAAAAAATACAAACATAAAAGAGCTGGGCACCAGCGCTGATGAGAGTAATAATACAAACAAAACACAGATGAGGCACCAGCATCCGCGCTGAATAACAATACAAACATAACAGAGATGAGGCACCAGGGTCGGCAATGATGAGAGTAACAATACAAACATAACAGAGATGAGGCACCAGGGTCGGCATTGATGAGAGTAATAATACAAACATAACAGAGATGACGCACCAGG
>JAODLD010000044.1:1169625-1188627 GCA_026781065.1 Mormyrops boulengeri | reverse complement strand
TCATGTATCAGGCAAGATTGGGACAACATTTCACTTTCAAAACTCTAGCAACTGGTCCCCTCAGTTCCCAAACATTTGCAGAGTGTTGTTAAAGGAAGAGGTGATGCAACACAGAGGTAAACATGCACCCGTCCCAACCTTTTTGAAACCTGTTGCTGACATCAAATTGAAATGAAGCATATATATTTCTCGTAAAACGATAACGTCTCAGTTTCAACATCTGAAATGTTGCCTTTGTTCTATTTTCAGTCAAATAGGGGTTTATATGATTTGTAAATCACTGCATTCTGTTTTTATTTACATTTTACACAGCATCCCAACTTTTTTGGAAACAGGGCTGTATTCGCACTGTTTATGTAAATGTCGACATTTAAATACATTTTGCATGGACAGAATCTTGCAATATGCTGACAGTTACAGCCTCCACCCATCCTCCCGTTTTAGACAGGCTCTCTCTGATGAAAGGCAACTGGGATCCCTGCTTATAAAATACCCACAGAGGGTTACTAATCGCTCTACTGGTCACTGTAGGCCTCTGAAATTACTGCTGTGCTCATGTTAACAATAACGACAGGCTAGGCACATTAATGTAACACATCATACCACATGACTGTCATTATATTAAGCAGTCAATAGCATATATGGGTAACATGACACCGTGCATTAAACGGTGCTCATTATACAGTGGAGTAACTCTATGAACAGCATTCAAAATGCCCAAACAGCAGTAAAAGTTCAACAATATACACAAATAAATAATGAACTTGTTAGCTGAAAACTTGCAACAGGTGACTGGAACTGGTATTAAACATGTTGGCTTCAATTACTGGTAAATTAAATGAATTTAGTGTCACTATTGAGCATACAAGGTGGAGTGGTGGCACTGAGGGTAGGGATCTGTGCTAGCAATCGGAAGGTTGCTAGTTTGAAGCCGGTGAACGCCCAGAGTGATTCAACTCTGTTAGGCCCTTAACCTGCAATTGCTTCATCCTGGGTATGATGGTGATCTACACCCAGCCCTGCAAGGAGGTCCTCCAACTTCCAGGGAATATTTGTAGGTTGGTGGCAGGATTGTCACTCCAGCCACCGGGGAAAAAAAACTCACACTGATCCTTTCGGACTAGTGTGGCGCTGAGGTGCCACTCGGCTGCACGCAGGTTCTCATCCCTGAGGTGCTTTGTCGGGTGATGGGTGCGGCAGCGCGCTGCAATCCGCCCACGCTCCTTATCTTACCTCAATAACTATATAAGCACAGTACCGCCGTTACGCGATATATGAAACATGATCCTTACGATCGTCAGCGATGCGTACATATAATTCTGGGACATAGATACGGTTGCTTGCTTAGTATAACATTACACAAAGCACACTGCTACCGCCTTTCTTTTTTAATAAACAAAATACATACAAACACTGTATGTACTTACGAGCATACAAAGACCAACACACGGTGAATATCACAAAATATACTGTAATAGCGTAATTAATAAATACGTCATACGTTTTTACAGCCTCATTGTTCTTAATTTTATCAAGTGTGGTGCCATAGTTTTTTAAGTCTTGAAAAACCACGAAACCACGTTTCTCTGCATCGCCCTCCTCCTCCTTGCACGGACCCACAATCCTTTGCACACACAGGTGCGCTCTTAAAGCTATAAGGACCTCTTACATAGTACATCTCCATCTTAATTCCACCATTCGTGAACAAATAAGCACCTCCGCTAGAGGTAGCTGTTTCCCCTCTCACCGCGAAAGAGCATTACAGTCTCTTAGTTGTACATTCATCCTTCTGAAAGAACTACAGCCCCAGAGATGGATATTCTCTACAGATTGGTCAGGAAATCGATTGACTGAGGTTACATGAGATGAGTTGATATTAGATTAGATTAGATTAGGTTAGGGCAAACGGACAACTGCCAACATCAACATCCAACCGGTTAAAACGATTTGCTAGATAAAATTGCAGTGCATAGTTTTTCCACCAGAGGGAACTATTGGCAAATCCTACCTCCACACAGAATGCATCACCATGCAATTGTCTTGTCCTGTCAGTCTTCGGAAAACTGTTCCAGTCAGTCAGGTTACCGTAACATCAAAGCAAATATGCGTAGCAATATACATCATATTACTTAATATTTATGTTGTCTTCAGTATAAAAGCATATTTCACTATATACATCATATTGTTTCATTGTTTAGTTATACTTACGTTAGCCGCACTACTATAGAGTAAAAACTAATAATATTTGTTTAAATATGACAAATTCTGCAAACCCTTAGAGCCCCCACGTGAAGAAGGTTACATTTTTTGGTTGAAATTATAGTTAAGTGAAAACCGTACGATCCAGAGACAATATCACATATGATCAGTGTGGAGTATTTCAAGAGAAAGCGGCGGTGTTCGCTGGGCAGAGCCGCACATGTTATAACAGCGAGCCGATAATTAGAGCGAGCGCGAGGCGGCTGCCAAACGGCGCACCTGCGGAGCGCACAGTGCCCGCGGCGCGGCTCGGCGCCGCTCGGTTCGGCTCGGCTCGGTTCGGCGGGATAGATGGACGGACATCTGTGATGTGAGCTGCGCAGTCCCGTTTGCTCCACGCACTCAAGGACCCTTAAATCAAAGAAGCCATTTAAAGACTAAATGAATTGGTCTGGTACGAAAACATTTAAATTGAGAGCACTGTTAATTAAATTAGCTCTTTACTATAGAACTATTGGAGTAGGCGTGGTTGTGAAATTCAACATAATAGTTGTTATTAAAATGAGGTGAGGGGTAAATGAGATTCGAAGTTTTATCTCAGGTTGTCCTGGGACACTGGCGGCCTACTCCATGTGTCCTAGTCCTGCTGTTTCACAAACTGCACCTAACTGTAGATACACAGATAAATGGTGTGTTTTTTTGGGGAGGTGACGCTGTGGCATTAGCCTACTCTGTCTGCACGGGCCGGGAGCCTCAGCTCAATCCGCAGCTGTCAATGATTCACAGAGATATGCCAGTGCACCCCTCCCAGCAGCATGTGTGGGGCAAGGGAGGGGGCAGCAGAGCCCCCCTCACAAAGGCAGTGTTGTTTGGGGGGAGGGGGGATGCAGCCCCCACCACCTATTCTTCACCCCTCTCCTGAGCTCACAGTTTTGCACTAATTAGACAATTATTTCCACATGTGAATCTGTGCCTTTCAGCCACTGAAACCTGCTTCACTCTATACCCCTTCCAACCCCTCTCCTACGCCCTTCCCACTCTCCCCCTTACCCCGTCTCTTTTTTTTTCCTTTCCTTACCCTTTTGTCTGTTCCCCCAGAACTGCCATCAATTTCGAAACCACTGGTTCAAAAAAAGTCTGACTTAATCAGAACAGCCTGGCATATTTTGGCAGAGTCGTGCAGCTGTGGTCATTCAGTCAGGGAGCCGGGATTGAGGGAAGATTGAGAAAGAATTCCACATAAATTGGAGAAAGAGGGAGGGAGGAGGCAGAGGCAGGCATGGAGAGAAGACGAAATAGAGAAGGGGAGAGAAAACGAGCTGGAGAGGGAGCAATGTTGTTTGGCAAAGCCGGGTTCAGGCAGGGTTCATGGTGACATCATAGCTGACTTTGAGGAACATTTATACGAGCTGCTCACCTTTCATTGAACACACATGTTGGGGAACACGCTGCGCGTATGACTTTAAGAACATGCCGACACACGTGCCGAAAGGCGCAGACAGTGCTGCTGGGAGCGCACACTCGCACACAGAAATGTCTTCACGCACTCTATGGGCACAGAAGCTCTTTCTCTGCTCCATCACTTCTCATTTCGCTGGAGGTCGTGTGTTTTTTTTTCCACCGCTGCTCCGGTATAAAACTGAACTCTGTAGCCGGCCTGGTCACCGGGGGATGAATGAAGCCCTTTATATCACGGTGTGTGTTTAACTTCATAATCCCAAACTGACAGCTCTTACCAAACGGGCTTCGTCTTACTTGCTTTATACTGCCTGTTTTTTTTCACTATTTTCTGACTTTTCTTTATTCCCTACATCTTCTCTGAATGTCTGCCACCACTGTGACCAGTCAGAAGATCAGTGTATTCTCTTTGCAGATATCACAGAGCATAAGGCCTTAACTAGTTACATGTGTTTCAACACATCAGCATTTTTCTGTGAATTGGTGTGTTGTGTATGTCTTATACGCTCTGTATGTGTCTGCTTATGCACCCTCTGTGTGTGAGGCTGGCTTTTGTCTCTCTATTTGTCTCTTATTGAAGCACAAACTTCACATGACATCAGTCTGAACGCAGGGAAACAGTGATCTCATTACCGCCATCTTGCCCCAGATTAAAACCTGTCGTAGCCACTGAGCCCCCAGCCCCCTTTCCTGTACTCCTAGCTGCTCTAGGCTCATATTGTACTGCGGTTTCATTAATGCAAACTAGGACCTGGTTTTATAAAATGACTGGGAAAAACACTGCTGTTTATTATTTGTGCACCTGCTTCTATTTATTCCTTGTTTTGTCCATCCTTTTTGCTAAATTCTGTTCAATTTACCCCTTCATTCTTCCTTTGGCTGGTTTTGTCCTCCCAGTTAGCCTCGTCCACTCTGGTAGCCTCGTCCTTTCTGTCAGCTTCATCTTTATTGTCAGTCTTGTCCTGTCTGTTAATATAATCCAGTCTATCAGCCTCATCCTGTCTGTAAACCTTGTCCCGTCTGTCAGCCTTGTCCTGCTTATCAGTTTTGTCCTGCCTGTCAGTTTTGTCCTGCATGTCAGCCTTGTCCTGACTGTCAACTTCATCCAGTCTGTCTGTCTTATCCCTCCTGTCAGCTTTTTCCTCTTAGTCAGGCTTAATCTCATACCGTGAGGCCATCCAACTGAATCCCTGCTGCCTTTATCTGTTAAGAGCAACAACCACAGGAACTATGATTAATTGATATATTTTATTCTATATTATAATGTAATAAATATCTACTGTAGGCTGGGGGACACCCTGGACAGTATACTAGTTTCAGAACACATACACTACCGGCAAATTAGAGATGGCAATTAGCCTAACTGCATGTCTTTCAGCTGCAAGTGGAAACTCACACAACACAGGGAGAACATGCAGACCCCCGTTGCCTTGCGGAAGTGCAAGGCAACAGTGTTACCCACAAAGCCACCCACCAAATATATTATGGTAAAAATGAAAATTATCATTATAGCAAAAAACCAGATTAGATCAATGGGAACCTATGGATTGGTGTTATGATGTCATATCGTCAGAGGACTGATGTCACTTCAGTGATTTAAGCTGCAGCCTTTTGTTTGGTGTTGTGATGTCATATCCTCAGCGGACTGACATCACTTCAGTAATTTAAACACGAGCCTGTTGTTTGGTGTTATGATGTCATATCAGATGACTGATTTTACCTCAGTGATTTAAACCGGAGCCTGTGGTTTGGTGTTATGATGTCAAAACCTTAGAGGACCTTAAACAGGACTCATCAAACATCAAAGGACTGATTCCATAGCATATTGGGTGCTGGTATTTTGGAAGACCTTTAACTATTGACAAGCAGAGAGATAAAAGTATGATCTGTCTTCATTACCCCTGAGCCTACAGTCCCACAGATGCAAAGATCATAAATATGCCCCACCAGCACACTTCACTGACACTGAAAGACAAACACTGGTGACCCCTGACCTCCCTACTGCTACTCAGACAGATAGTGAAATCCACACACCACAGAGTCACAGATGCACTGTATGAAATACATCTACAAAAAAATGCATCTTTCATAACCACTTTACAAGATGAGAGTGAGCCAGGAGTGTGTCCCAGTAAGCACAGAGATATGCTGACATGATTCCAGTTGATCACAGAATTAATTACCAAATAACTGTAATTTACTTTTTCCCAGTAGTACTTTTATCAGATGAATTGCTCTGATTTATCTGTCCATCCATCCATCCATCCATCCATCCACCCATCTTCCATATCTATTTCTCCAGTATTTCTTCAGCAGTTTTTTGGTACTGAGGCTGAATCTCCCACTTGATTTGAACATGGCATTACAGGGAATGTGACACGTTTTAGTGTTAAGCCAGGTGTTTTGACTTCTGTGATTTCTGCTCTTTGTTCTTGTTGTGGTCAGGAGGAGGTGTGAAGAAGCAGGGCTGGTGAAGGGTGTCTGCACGCTGAGGTTTGAGCTGTTAGATTTAGAGTGATAGAGCGAGAGCGCACCCAGAACCAGATCACCTCCACAAACAACAGCAATGCTCAGATAAAACGCCGAAGAGTTTTTGCGGGGGGGGGGAGCACCTTGGCACCCCCATCCCCCCCCGTACTGTTTTTCATCTTCGTGGGGGACTTTCCAGCTGGTTGCCACTGACTTTACAGGGTGTGGAAACTGCCCAGAAACAATAGATTAACTTTAATTAAAGGCAAATGCTGTGCTAGTCCAACCCACACATTCCCATATTATTGTTAACTGTCTCATATACAGCACATGTATGTGTCAGTCTTGAGTCATATGGAATCAAAATTATAAATCCTTTACCACTCAGCCGTCTCACAAATATTTGTCTTAAACCTGTTTTCTTAGCGTGTGTAATGGGTGGGTTACATTTAACAATACATTTTTGTTAAACATACACTCATACAGAATGTGCGTGTCTCTCACAAGACCTGTACTTTGTTTTATTTGTTCTTCTGTCTTTTTAATGTGTAGGTAAATGTTATTTCCTTAACTCATAGGTTAACTCATAGTTAATTCATAGTAACTACTTTCATAGTTTGATAAAACAAGGTTTTGAGGGGAAACGTTTAGTATCCATATTTATCATAAATGCTATATTTTTTCTATGGAAGCAGGTGATGATAGGTTAAATGTCTGCAAATATGACAATACACTGAACATAAAAGCACAATATGAACGGATATATAACATGTAGTAATAACAATGATAAAAGTACCGCTAATAAACTCCAGCACACTGTTACTTTCTTTAAATTTGACGATTGCATATGTCCGTATTATGGTAATACCTCAGACTGAGCCGTCAGCATGGGTTCAGCTCCAGCCATGTCAACAGACACTGGTACCTGCAGAAAAACACCTGGACTGTGGCTTCCGCATGCGGTCAGAATGTCAGACCCAGCTGCCCATTCAGAGGAATGTCACTGACTTTAATATGGTGACATTCCTTTAGTGTTTTAGAGATGTGTTAGTACCAGTGTATTCTGTATACCCGGAAAGTCACACATGGAGTAAGTATCAGTGTTTTTTTTGGACACAGTTAATGAAAATTGCACATGCGGTCAGTATCAGAGGTCCGTGAATGCAGTCAAAACCCACTGACCAAGTCAGCATGACTGTGCTTCATATAGCTGGTAGAAGTCACAGACTGATCCAGTATCAGTGTGTCTGGTTAATGATAGTCACAGACTGATCCAGTATCAGTGTGTTTTGTACACAGTTAATGAAAGTCACAGGCATATCCAGTATCAGTGTGTCTTGTACACAGTTAATGAATGTCACAGACTCATCTAGTATCAGTGTCTTGTGCACAGCTAATGAAAGTCGCAGGCTCATCTAATATCAGTGTGTCTTGTACACAGCTAATGAATGTCACAGACTGATTTTGTGTCAGTGTTTTCTCTATACAGTAATTAACAAAAACATATATCAGCGAATGTGCTCTCTTTATGCACATTTGCATTTTTATTCACACACACAAACTCACATATGCACTCACACAAACACACACTTACTCACGCACACAGACACATGCACTCACAGAGACTTACACGCAGAAACACACACGCACAGTTACACACACACACACACACACACACACAGTCACAATGTAGAGATTTTGATTTTTGAGAAGGGAGGGACAGCAGAGAGTAGAGGAACGAAGACATTAAAGGCAAACATTGACAGGCAGATAGAGTGAGAGAAAGAGCGAGGGGGGCAGAGCGAAGGAGCGAGCAGCAGAGGGAGGGAGAGAGGGAGAATTAAAAACAGAAACTTTAGCTGGCTGACTCCTTTTTTTCTTCCCTCCAGGCTTCTGAGGCTTGTGAAAAAATGTGCTGTATATTTGAAGTGTTGGGTCATGTGACACAGCTTGGGTTTATGAATCAAAGTGCATAATGATTTCTGAGTGAGGCGGACGGAGAGAGGGAGAGTGCGGAGGTGTACAGGCATTACGGAGGACAGAAATATACATTCTGCTCTGCCTGTGCTGCTGAAGAGCTTCTGGAGAAAGATACAAACTTGTTTCAGCTTTCTCTTCTCCCCCATTGTGGCCACTGAGTCCATTCATCCATTCGGCAGATCTGCTCTCATTTGGTGAGTCTCTGTCACAGGCGACTTGGTGATTCGTTCACATGTTTAAGTTTAATTTTTATGGTCTGTGGGCATCTGTAATCCCGACCGACAGAAGGAAATAAGCAGTTTTTTGAATAAAAAGCAAGTTTTAAAAAGCTGTCAGTAGCTTTAACTGAAGACAGAAATTTCACAAAGAGGAGATATAGAGAAAGTTTCCATTTTGCAGTGCTGGGGCACGTGTGTGAGTGTCTCATGTGCTTTTGCATGCGTGTGTGTTTTATCTGATTTTGGTGGCGCTAGTGTCAGTCGCATGTCTCTGAACTTGGGCACCCCTAACAGTACATTAGAGAGTGTGTGGCGCTTTGCATATGTAAGAGACAGCAACCCACAGACCCACTGGTCTGTGGAAATAACTTTCTAATTTGTTTTTTTTCTGTTTTCAGTTAAAAAACTTAGTTTCAGTAAAAAGCTGTGCTCTCAGGGACGCGCTTGTTTTTGGTTAAAGCATGGCATCTTAGGCAGGTTTTAGCGAGATTCCCACAATTTTTTTCGTAGCTGGAAGTCATTTTGTCTGTGAAACGATGGTGTAAAGTTCTGTTTGGGTTAAAGATGAATGATAAACTGGTTCCACTTGTTAGAGAGTAGTGTTAATAAAGCAGGCGGTCTTTAGTGCTTCCAGAAAAACTGATGTTCTGAGACATGCAGTTTGAATAGTGTTTTACAGACACTCTCAAATGCATGTTCATAAATCGAATGTTTTGACATTATTATATATTTTGCTCTGTGTGTGGGAGTACTTAGTGGGTTAGTAGGGCAGAGATACTGACAGATTCCCCAGGCATGAATAGTATTTGAAGCTTTTCAGTGGAATTTCTCGAAAAGCATCATTCCTCTTTCATAACAGAACAGAAACAAAGACCATGCTTATGACGCATGCGGAGAATCCACCTCATGGACGCAAAAATGTCAATAAATACAATTCACATTGTGCACAAATGACCAACAATTTAATTAATCTTAATTAACAGTAATTTCATTAATTAGTTTAATTATAGTAATTAGCAGCTGTTGAGTAGTCTAACAGCTTGAGTATAGAAACTCTTTCTGAAGTTTGTGGCTCGAGTGCCGAAGCTTCTGTGCCGATGCGTCCGGGAGGAGGGAGGATGTGGAGTCTATGAAACCTGAAGGTAGATTTTCCAACATCCAAACCCACAGTGTGCCATAGTATTGCAAAACAGTGGACATTTTCGCTATCCTCAGGCAGCTGTGAATCAGACGTGGAATCCTGAAAGGCCGTGTGCAGAAACCAAAAACCGGGCAGGACACATATTGGGTAAGAAGCAGTAGAGCAGACTGGCACCTAAAGACAGTATATTCAATGCAGTCAAAGAAAACACATTAAACCGATATCCTGCTTCACTGTTAACAACGTACAGTATCCCCTTCACATTCCCGAGGGTTAGGGGAGAGAGTTCCCTGCCGATGTGAAAATCCCTGCCCCGCCCCCCCACCCTCACCCCATAACAGTCTGCTAGCCTGAACGATTCAGTCAAAAGTATATTTATTATTCATTTCTGTACGCTTTGCATGCCAAATTGCTTCGTCATTTCCTATCTAGACCTTTTTACATGATATACGAAACATCTAAAATGCGCCCCTCTAAGTACAAAGTTTCTACTGTACGCACTGGGATCACTTTGTTTTGGACCCATTATTAAAAATGCAAAATTAAGGCACCAAAAAGTTTAAGTTACTGTGAGGTTCCACGCTCACAGAGACAGCGAGGTTGGCTGCCTAGACAAAGATGCTCAGGATACCCAAGGCAAGATGCACAGATCCCGAAGTGATGATTTTTTTCCACCAGTCTTTTTATATTCAAGATATGGTGTGCACTTATACTAACAAATATTGCATAACACTTATGTTTATATATTTTGGGCTTATGTCTTGTCTGTGAGTTGTTCTGTGCGTCGTCTGCGAGTTTCTTTGACAATCAAGTTTCGGCGATCTTTTGCAGGTTCCAAAAATATTCACATTTAATTGTTCACGGCCACCTTGCCGATAACCAAAACTATGAACGTCAAATTCGATAATTTGGAGGGATGACTGTAAAACTCATTCAGATATACAAGCAAATTAATTTATCTAGGTTTGAAATGGTGCAACAGATTGAATGACCTCTCAGTGGAAAATACGCTATAAATGTCCCATCAACGCCGCCTATTCTCCAGTATCCATTAGTCCATACTGTCCTATCAGCTCCACCCATTATTCAGTATCTGTCAGTCCATACTGTCCATCGGCACCACCCATTCTCCAGTATACTGTGTCAGCACCACCCATTCTCCAGTATCAGTCCATACTGTCTGTCAGCACCACCCATTCTCCAGTGTCCGTCAGTCCGTACTATCCCGTCACCTCCACCTATTCTCCAGCATCAATTAGTCCATGCTATCCCATCAGCTCCCCCCATTCTCCAGTATTCATCACTCCATACGTCCGTGAGCTCCACCCATTCTCCAGTATCTGCCAGTCCATACTGTCCAATCAGCACGACCTAACCTCATACAATTCCATCATCACCACCTAGTCTGTAGCTGTGTAGGGTCTGAGTTTCAGTAAAGTGTCTGACTGACAGATGAATGTGTTTCCACGTTTCTCATGTGTAATTTTGTGCCAGTGGGCTGCTATTGGGGTTTGGGTGGAGCCATTGCAGTGAGATACTGTGGTTCTTCTGCTGTGTTTACACCTCCTGGGGGCATGTTTGGAGCACACTGGAATGCACGGTGCTGACTAGCATGCAGGAATTTTTACCTGCGTTGTTTTGCCTTTCCTGAACCTTCTTGTACTTTGGCATCGAGCTCAGATCTGCTGACAGACACATTTTCACCGGTGGTTTCTGCAGGGCTGGCAGCTGAGGGTGGGGTCGGTGCGGCTGTTTGGGCCCGAGGTGCCACGACGGGGGCTTCCCCTGGCCCTGCTCTGTAATTAAGCAGGAAGCCATCAGGACACTGTTTCCTGTGTGTGTTTCTGCAGGTGTCTGCCATTGTGCGCCCGTTTCTGCATCACCTGAGGCTATAAGGCAGTAACTCACGCACTCCCAGAGCAAATGAGACGAACGAGAATGAGCTGTTTCAGCTACTTCATGCTAACACATGCTCCTGGTTTGGGTGGGGTTGCTGTGGACCTATTGGTGTGGGACAGGCTCCTTTGTCCAGGTCCATCTACACCCAACATATTTCAGGCCGCTCTGTGTCTGACTCTGCTATAGAATAGAATGATGAAACTTTATTAGGTCCCATGGACATGTGACTATTCAAACTGAGTTCGAACTGGTGACCTCCTATTCACAGGCATTATCCTGCTGAATCACACACCGTCCCGATAGGATTAAAGCTTCCCGCTTCTGTCTCTCTATCCTTCATTTGCTCCGTTTCCTTTCCCCATTACGCCATGTGCCTATATATTTAAACATAATTAAACATATATGAGAATGTCAGTCTTTGTTGTTCTGCATGCTGATTCCAGGGCACATTGCTATTTAAGGTTAGCGGTCATATTTCACAGAACCAGTTTTACTGAACGTAACATTATCTTATTCTTAAGATTAATTTTTGTTTTCTGTTTCTGTAGACAAGCACAGCTTTTACATGTCTCAGTTCCAGGAAGAATGAAGTGTTTACATGTATTTCTTTACATCTGAGTGTTTTCCTGATCAGTTGTTACTTGAAGTGATCCGTCAATCAATCCGTCATTCACTCTGACCTCTTGAGATTTGGCTTTATTTGTGGGGTTACATTTCGGAGTGTCTACTACTGCCACCCGGACCTTTAATCAGCCGGAAAGCTGCATTCTCACCATTATAATCATGCAAACCTGTCTTTCTGAATGATTGGCCGAAGGAGAGATACACTGAAGAGTGGAGGGGAAAAAAATGTCTTTGATGGGTGAGATCGTTCAGCTCAGCGTCTGTGACCTTTGGTGGGATACGTTGACCCGTTTGGTCCATCGCTGCCTTGGCCACATGTCAGATGGTGCCAGGTGCTGAGTGTCCTCGTCGCTAGTGATGGTCTCTGCAGCCATCTCGCACGGTTGCTATTTGCACAGATGAACATAGGGACCGGAACATCATGGCTTGGTAAGAGAGTCGGCGCTGCCAAAAGATCATTAGCTGCAGAGCCATAGTGGTGCCGGCACAGGAAGCGGTTCTGTCCAGCTCAAACAGTGCCAGTGTGGCGTGTTGTCAGGGGTCCATTTTGGCTGGTTTAATTATCCGGGTCCAGGGCATGGAGCCCATTTCAGAGCTGATGGTTTGACTTTAATTTTGGCTCCTTTCATTCTGCAATTTCCTGCCTTTAGTGTGGTTGTGTGAATACCATAAAATCAATACACTTACAAATGCTTATCCTTTGCGTATGACTCTGCCTTTCCATCAGCGGATAGTAATCTCTGATATTCCTGCTCATTGCCCTTACAGATATACGAATGATACAAAAACACACACAATCTTGCACATCTGGATCCCGTTTTAGGGGGTTTCATGAAGTAATCCTCATTGTTCGAACAATGATGCCCATTTTCTGTTCGCATCGAAAGACCTTGATTTCTGTATTTTTCATGTTGCATGTTACATGTGCACTTCAGTGGCAGTCTGGATTGGATAGATCCCGCTTTTCAGCTCTGAACAGGGGGAGACACGTCCTTCCACGGATAACATGCAGGGTGCCAGGTTTTCCTGCCCTTGAGTCAGTTCTGAAGGTTTGATAACCTCATTAAAATGTGGGGAGCGGTTTTTAAGGTAAATCGATGCTGAGGCTTGCCTTGCCTGTATGGGTGAGGGGGCGGGGCTGGGCAGCTATGAATACCTCTGCTCCACAGCTTAACCACGTCCTTTGGCTCTGTGGTCCACAGCTTCCTGAAACACCTTGATTTACTACTCATTTTCACATTTCCTTGTTTCTCTTAAGCTCATCATGGCCAACGTACAGCGCGTTCCGTTGTCCTTCTTAGTCGAGAGTTAAGTCATAAATGAGTGAAACCGTTGGTCTTTTGGTACCTCCTCCCGTTCGTCTGAAACCCTTTCCTGTTTCTTTCTGTTTTGCTTGCTGGTGTTTCGTTGGGTCTCAGTCACACCCTTGTTTATGGTGAAACTGCAGCTGGTTTATACTGAAATCACTGCTCAGGCAAAAAAAACTGTCACAAGAGCCTTGCGAGACTCATACCTTTACATAGCTTAGGAAACAGCAGTGACAGAGCCTGCCATGGTGCTTATAGAGGCGCGTGTGGTTTGAGCATCCAGATGAAGGCCGAATGTAGAGCAGCACGAGCAGATGGTGCTGGAACAGGTATAAGTGTGTGAGCTTTCTGATTGTAGAGGGGCTGCTTTTTGGAAAAACAGCACTGATTGCAGAGCATCTGTGCTAGAATGGAGTTCATTAATGTGATGGATGTGTGGGGCTTGAAACTCGCAGTTGATGTCAAACTGCTCTCCACATTTGCCTGGGTGGCACATCTTTGTCTAAGACCTTGCGCTTTCCTCAGATACACAGTCCTGATGAAGTATACAAGTCCAAAAAACACCAGGAACATCAAAACCAGACAAATTCTGGAAATAGTGAAGAACATACGCGGCGCAAACGTGTTGGACTCTCTTTAGCTGATGACACACAATCCAGAAACAAGCTGGGAGCTGAATGAGCAAAGTACATCATGGATTGTATGACAGGAAATAAATGAAAAAAATGTAGTGCTGAGTGAACAGGCAGCTGACGTCCCCGCCTGCAAAAACGTACGTGAAAATGAATTGGAGGAAGAGCAGTGAGAGAACCAGCAGGCCCTTGATGCTCCCCGCTGGCCTGGGTGATGTTGGGGTTAAACCATTCTCGCTGTGTGTGTGGTTGCCCTTAGTGAGCAGTCCTGTGAGGATGTGCAGTAACGTCTTCGCTCCGTAAGAGCGAACAAACCAGTCTGAGATTAGCCTTCCAGGAAAAATGCGGAAAGTCCCTGCCTTTCAACAGGAGTGTCGTGGCTCCCAGCTCCGCCTGCAGAGGGCCCCGTGGGGGTGAGCATGCTGGAACAGATTTTAAGTCAGGGGGGGCAGGGGACCGAGAATACGGGCAGCAGAGCCATGAAGGGTGCATTGAGGTGGTGGGACACAGAGGGGCCTGTTCATGGGCAAGGGGTGGGTCCACGGACGGGGCAGGGGACTCATTTAGGGGAGGAAGTGGCGCAGAGAGGTATGACGGATTCTTAAATGGGTCTATTTTACTCTGCAAAAACAAACAGGGAAATATTTACCTTTCTGTCCACCTCGGATTCGAAACCTGCCAGGCTCCATATCCACGAGTCCAAAGCACATGAATTTTCACTGCTAAGAAATTTGTATCTACATCCACCCATCTTCTAATAACTTATCCCCATCAGCCGTGTGGTTATATATAGGGGTACCACCAGTCTGCTAGTGTGTTAGGATTAAGACTGTCATTGTGATTCTTATATTTACTGTAGTATGGATGTATTATGTGTATCATCCATGAGTTTCAGAGATGGCTACTCAGGTGAGCTGCCCATATTTACCTGTGAACTGACGTTAGCACAGGAAAGTCAGTGCAGCCCAGGGTTCCTCTGCGTGTTGTGATGATTTCTACCTGTGTTGTGATACCTACGTATCTCGTACACGGTGACACCGGTGTAGACGGGAGATGTTCATCTTCTCCTCTGGATATCGGTTTGTTCTGCTCATCAGAATCTGGCTGCGTGAATTTCTGAAGGAACTATCCATCCAGATCGACATTCCCTGACATTCTCCTTAGAAACTGTATTCTCAGACCCTGTCATGTCACTTTACTGGAGGAGGGTAATAATAATATATTAAACTTATACAGTGCTATTTAAAACCCAAATATGCTCACAAAATTCAAGACAGACAGGCAAGACAAGTAGACAGACAGGCACAAGAGCACAGTGATGAGCAGGATGGGAAGGTAATCCTTCGTTACACAAAAAAGGAGGTTCGTTACATTCTAGGAATGAAGGGAAGAAACTTGTTATTGTAGACATTACAATGTGGACAAGACAGCAGAGAGCCATACTTCCATATCAGAGCAGAGACTTAGCTGCATGTGTGTGTGAGAGAGAGAGACCTTGTGTGAGCAGCAGCTCAGTGAGAGAGTGGATGACAGGAATGAAGATGGACTGAAACACCAGGAACAAAAGAAATAGAGAAAGAGTGCAGAAGCTGGAGAGCAGCAGGCAGACTCTGAGGAGTGTGGCCATGCAGGGCAGGCTGGCAGAGGGGCTGGCAGAGGGGCTGGCCCTGCCTCTCCTTCCTGAAACGTGGCCGCTGGACTGCGGCACACATGTGGAACAGTTTACCGTAATGGAGGTCGAAATTAGCGGCGGTTTGAAGCTGCCTGCAGCCATAGGCTGTAATTAAGTGCCTCTGTGGAAAGAGAGGAGGGAAAGGAAGAGGGGGAGGGGAGCTTCGGAGGCGCATGTGTGTTGGGTATATGTGCTTCCTGTCCTGGGCAGAAAGATGCCCTGCCACCCCATACTGCCCCCCGGTGTCCATACAGAGTCAGTTCACCTCCAGTTGTTCTGCTTGCTTCAGCAGTTCAGTTGTGCATGCTGCCTGCTCTCTTTTTTCCCCCTCTGTGAATTTATTAGCAGCAGTTTTCATATGTTTTCCCGATTCGCCAGCCGCAGCAGTTCCAAAAAGCATAGAATTTTCTGGACTCCCGTCTTCCAAAAACCACATTAGAAAATGAGGCCACAGACGCCATCCGCTTACACAGTCACCCTGGAGACGGGCAAGTGAACGGGGCAGCTTCCTGGGGGCCTTCCTGCCGGGAAACAGATAACCGACGGGGCGAGATTCAGGCAGAAGACAGGATGGGGAATCTGAGCTGGACCGGTACGGAGGAGGGCATCCGGAGGTGTTACACAAACGGGCAGTCAGACCCATGTCTGGGCCTTGGGTCCCAGGGCGATTGGGAATGGGCCGACCTCCATGTTAAGTTGGCACTGAAGTCCTTTATAGCAGAGTTCTACTGATTTAAATCATATGGTAAAGCATGGAATCACATCACAGTCTGGAGGACTTTCCAAAGTGTAGAAATGAGATCCCGCCCTCTCCCCTCAGCTGAAGTGCACAGAGTTGAATATGCTTTGGGAAATTTTAGGCCAAGTTACAGTTGCTCTGCATGTGCCTCTGAAAGCAGTGGTGGCGGTCAGTGGTGGACATTAGTGATTGAGATCAGTGGTGGAGATCAGTAATAGAGATCAGTCCTGGAGATCAATGGTGGAGATCAGCAGTTGAGATTAGTGCTGGAGATCAGTGATGGACATCTGCAGTGGAGATCAGTCATGGAAATCAGTGCTGGGTATCACTGCTGGAGCTCAGCAGTGGAGATTAGAGGTGGAGATTAGAGGCGTGTTCATGATGTTCTGGCTGTCTCACCCAACCCCACACATGCTGTGTCTGTGCCTTTGACGGTGTGCATACAATGCGCAAAAATTGGGGTTTAATGCATGTTTGTACTGTTCATTGTGTTTATTATTCACAGTGTGCAATGCTCTGTGAAGTCCTCGCTCGCCAACCAGATAAAGGTGCATTAAAATGAGACGTTTCTCCTTTTCCTCTCCTCCCTCCTCTTCCCTTTGCTTTTTTTTCTTTCTGCTCCCGTGTTTTTGCTTAAGAGCGGATGTAAGACCTAGTCAAGTACAGACCATGTGGGCCAGTTACATTTGCATTTATTCTTAAAGAAACTGATATTAAGCAGCAGATTCCATGATTCAGTAATTATGGCCCAATGATGGTAGGCCTACATTTTCTCACCCTCGTCTTCACTCTTCTCTCCCCACCCACAGCGAGCCTGGCCACCGACTTGTCCTGCTTAACCAGGCCTCACAGCTGCAGCAGCCAGTAGAGGGCACCGGTAATCGTTGTGAGATCCACGTGTCCGGCCTGGGAAAAACTGACACTCCTCCTGCACGGAGCCGGATTTACTCTCCGTTTGCCATGGCGACCAATCGGGAACGGCAGGTGGGCCACATGACTGGCTTCCCACCGGCTGTCTACCCATTCGCTTTCAACTCCATCAGAAGCCACTCCCCCTTCGACCTACTAGCCAATAGCAGCCTTTTTGGCCGGTTTGGGGCAGACCTACCTAAGGAAATGGCAGCACTTTGTAAGTGAACTTTTGATTATTGATTTTTCTGTGTGTGACATACTCTCATGGTGACATCCTGTTTCTTCTGGATACTTGCAACTTCACAGTCTTCACAGTGGCGCATTCAGTGATGCTTCCTCACTGCACACATATAGACATTGTGTGTGGAATGCAGTGTGAATGAGAGCGTTGTGTAGGATGCAGTGTCTGTAATACAGACAGTGTGTGTGAGGGCTTTGTGTGGGATGCAGTGTGTGTAATACAGACGGCATGTGTGAGGGCTTTGTGTGGGATGCAGTGTGTGTAATACAGACGGCATGTGTGAGGGCTTTGTATGTGATGCAGTATGTGTGATACAGACAGTGTGTGAGGGCTTTATGTAAGATGCAGTGTGAGTACAGACAGTGTGTGTGAGAGACAGAGAGAGATGGAAAGAATGTCACAGATGTCTGTATGATGTCACGTAAGGTTTCAGACACCTTAAATTTCGAATCAGGCTATTTGTAAATACAGTGGAATCTATTCAAAGCAGACTGCCATAGCACAGCGTCATCAGACAAAGGCACTGAGTAGTTTGGCATCAGTCATTAATCCCCTATTTAAAATGTTTGGATTCTCTAATAGTTTTGTTTCAGCCTGGTTTATTTGACTTGGGTCATGCTGCCTGATATTTATTTACAGGTTTGATTTGAAATCTGTCAACTCTTTTCATATTTAAGTTGACTCTGGGATTTTCTGCACATGATATTCTATACAAAGCAGTATACCTCCTGTATTTGCTTTTATTTGTAAGGCTACAAATGCACAAGTGCAGTTACTCTTTGATGGCTCGTCGTTCTTTTATACAGTCCTGGATCCAATGGTAGTTTTCTAAGCATTATTCTCAGTGCACTAAAGAAAGTTCGTTTCAGATTTTTGTTCCGGTTCATTGGTCCAGATGAATTCATAAGACTCCAGTGAAGCAAATTTTTGAACAGGTTGAGCTGACGGTTTTGAGGTCTCAACTACAATTTTCGGTAACAATTTACATTATCCATACCTACATTATACATTCATTATGTATTCATAGGACATTCATAAAAAGCATGTAAGCATACCTTTACATCCTAACATACCGCTTAAATATTTATTAATAACAAAAAATTATATGATTATACGACTATAATGTTTTTTACTATCATGTAACATTTGTTATTAGTGTATTCTAAAGCCGTTAGGGTATGTTAGGATGGTAAGATATACTCACATACTGTTTATGAATATTCTATGAATGCATTATGAAGGTACACTGAATATTCTACTTATGCATTATAAAGGCATTATGACTGTGCAGTTAATGGAAAGCATTACCCAATTTTCTGACTGTTGTGTTTACTTTTTAAAGTCACAGCAGGTAAAGAATGAAGCTAATATATTTATTATTATTTTTATCATTTGAGAGGGTTATATGTGTTACACACTGCTTATCCTAGGCTCTGAGTCACACACACACACACACACACACACACACACACACACACACACACACACACACACACACACACACACACACA
>JAODLD010000044.1:1156299-1169525 GCA_026781065.1 Mormyrops boulengeri | reverse complement strand
TATTATATTTTTTTTTTTTTTTTTATTTTGAGAGTGTTATATGTGTTACACACTGTTTATACTAGTCTCTGAGTCACACACACACACACACACACACACACACACACACACACACACACACACGCACACACACACACACACACACACAGGTTTGTAATTATCTTTGTGGGGACTCTCCATTCACTTCTATGGGGAAAACTCAAATCACAACATGACGACCTTAACCCCTGCCCAGCCCTCACCTTAACCATCACAGATCTTTGTCAGGACCTGAAAAATGGTCCCCAAAACGTCAAGATAACAGGTTTTTATTACATTGGGGGGAACATTTGGTCCCCACAATGTAATATAAACATAATACATACACACACACACACACACACAGGCACACATAGTCACATATGCATATTTTCATAATAATCACCTCCATCTCCTATTAGAATTTCAAAGACCTCTTCCAGGAACAAGCTAAGCTATACTTGGGATTTGACCAAATTCCTCAGTCTTGTTATTCTTCTGTCTCTGCAAGCCAAGCACCTCATTGAAGAGTAAAAGCAGAGCTGGAAGGGAAAATGTGCGCAGCAGATTAATTACAGAGCAAACAGCTTTCATCACTGTATTCTGACAAGCATATCTGAGCCGAAACAGCTCCTTAAGGAAAGGGGGTGCCTCTTGCCCCCTCTGCGGCTGCATCATTTGGAGTAACGCCCACTGGAACAAGCATTTTTTGTCTGATTGGACAGACACTTTCTAGGACAACCTAAAAGCATCCAATAGCAACTTGCTGATTTTGTGAGCAAGGAACTGTTAACAAGCAGATATCAGAGTAAAGCTCAGGTTGATCTATATGAACATCATGGTCCATAGGAAGAAAGTTGTACTGTGACGGACAGGTTGCCCACCTGTGTGGACTGGCTGGGGGGGGGGGGGTGGAGCCAATTAGTGTAATTACTCAATTAGTGTAATTTCTCACACCGGGGTGCGGGGTTTATTTACCTTTTTTGCTGTGACATGGGTGTTGTGTTGGGGCCTTTGGAAACATTTTTCATACACGAGTAAGAAGTTCAGATACCACACCAAAATGTTACTCAAGCAAAATTAATCACTCAGTAATGTCGCGATGTCAGGAACGCACAAGGCCTGTGCGATATGATGATGTTACGGGTAATCGACGATATCAGACTAGTGACCTGGTATTCATATCTGACAGTGACAAACCAGCGATTAGCGGCTTAGGCTACATGCAAAGAAAGATAGCAGAGAGATTTATGATTTGGCTTTAAGTTTAAGACTTTTAGCCTATATTTCCGATGCTGTAAAAAAACACTTTGCTACTTTTGTTTTTTAACTCCTCATATGCTACACAAAGGTAACAGTGTATATAAATGTGGGTCATTCTGGTGATGCACGGTGTATAAAGTTTGTTTTAGACCTTTTTTAGGGCCATGATGCGTTTTAAAAATAATAAAAAAATAAATCAACCCGCTGATTGATTCATTTTTCACAGGTTAAATAAATGATCAGCTGCAAGTATTAATGTCTGCTGTTTAGCAGATTGTCTGTATATCAGTTTTTTCATGCTTTCACGTTTTTCTGTAGGCTTAAAAAATATAAGGTCCCCACAAGGTCCCCCCTTTGTGTGTGTGTGTTTGTGTATGTGTGTGTGTGTGTGTCCTTGGGGGGTGGGAGGGGGGCGATGTTGGACGATCTGATATTATTGTTTATCCCAACATTTTTTTAATTAAAATATTGCAATTTTCTTTCATTATCCAGCCCTAACTAGTACCACTAGATCTGGCGTAAATGTGTCTTGTCATGTCTAGCACAGCACTCAGTGGAATCTAATACTGCTGGCCTTACACCAAATGACTTCTTAAGCGATTTCACCGTTGCAGACAACATCGGGATAAAATCATGAGAGTTTTGCTAGAAATGAGGGAGCTCCCATTTCCTTCATACTTTGGTGTGAGGTGCTTAGGATAGCTGTCAGTTATTTGCTCATCTTGGCATTTCAATAAAATCCACCGTGTCTAATAGTATCATAGGTCTTTAGTCTTGGCTCATGCACGTAGTGATGTGGACATTGTGAACGACCAATAGGTGAGTACAATACAGAGTACAGTATTTACAGTAGACAGGTACAGTATTTTGAATGCAGCACTGCACTTTTAAGTTACTCTTATGTATTGCGCTACATTGTCTATTGAGCAGTGTTATTTTTCTATGCAAAGAAAACTGAATAAACATTTTGCACTGTACTAAATATTCATACACTTTGCTGTACAAATGTATAGCAGTGAAACATTCTCTGTAGCATAAAGGTGCAGCAAAATCAAGAGGAGTCTGCAGTTGTTGAAGTCTTGCAAATCGTGACACTGCAACATGCCCAATCTCTGCAAAGTCATAGTTTATGACAAAAAACTGACTAATGAGAAATTGTCTTTAGATGTGAGAGGGTGTCAGACTTTAGTCTTTAGAAGTCTTTTCAGTCTTGTAGTGTAGGGTTAGCATGAGCTGGAAGCACAGTGCGGCTTTTAATCCTGTTTGCTGCTCCACTCAGGTGCACTACAAGCTTTTCTCAAACAATATCTTTTTAATTTTGTGAGTAACAATGGTTTTGTGCTGAATGTATCAGAGTAAAAAAAAATCGTTATTTGGCTCAGAAATATCGCAAATTAAAAGTTGCAACAACTTGAAACACTCAAGTAAAGTACAAATCAGGAAAAAAACAACTACTTAAGTACAGTAATGAAGTATTTCTACTTCGTTACTTTACATCTCTGGAACAGAGATGTGGTCATTTTCACCAATGATCTGAGATGAAAACAGCAGTTACACAGAGTTTTAAGTGAGCGTAACTTCCCTCAATCTGCCCACTACTGCCCCCTGGAGAGTGTACTACAAATCCACCTTCCTTATGTTGGATGCACACACAAACACAAAGCCAAAATGCTGATATATAAGCCAGCACAAATATATTCACGCATGCTGCCATAATTAAAAACACTCGTGCCCTAAGCTGATAGACACATGCAAGCACATAGTGGTTACACAGACTTCAGGAGTCCTGGGGGTTCAAATTAGAGACATTCTGGTGGTAAGTGGTTTAAGATGGAATGGAAAAAGGAACATTCTGGAATGAATGCCACATGGAAAAAGGCAGGAGTGAAATAAAGGTTACTGTAATGTTGATGGTGCAGAGCACAAACAGCTCATTGTGCGTAATTATTTATTTATATAAAACTGCAGTGCAGAGTTTGGGTGGAAGCCCAGGTCTCCTTAACTGGCAGAAGCCTGTGTGTGTGTTGGTGAGAAGGATGATTCTGTGTATGCAGGGGGTCATGGATATATTACATTGTGGGGACCAAAAATCCCCACAATGTGATAAAAAAAACCTGTTATTTTGATGTTGTGGGGACATTTTTTTTCAGTACCCACAAGTCTTCAGATTAATTCATAAGACTCCAGTGAAGCAAATTTTTCGTTTGGTTACTTATGGTTAAGGTTAGGGCTGGGTAGGGGTTAGGTTTATGCCCATATAAATGAATGGAGAGTCCATTAATCTGAGTGTGTGTGTGCGTGTGTGTGTGTGTGTGTGTGTGTGTAGCGTTTGGCCCAGTCTCTCAGATTGGCTCACCAGTTTCCAGCCCCTTCCAGACCTCAAGTGTCTTCCATCGGTCTCTATTCTCTAGCTGTACTGTAGTTACACTCACTTTTCATACAGTCATTGTGAAAGTGCCATAGTGAGCAGGCAGCTGATACAGAGCTGACCATGATGGCGAAAACGGCTCTTTCTCTATGTGTCACCAGCTAACTGACGGCACCGGCCTGCTCTTGCTTACTCAGACCAGAGAAAAACAACATGCAGAGAAACGTATGGCATTCGCTCCTCGCATCTGCTTGTCTGCGTATCTTCCCGTCTGTCATCCCTCGGCCCTGTGCTCTGCTTCCTGTCTTTACCTTCATTCTTCAGTCGCCTTTATCTGTAGCATCAAGGGACAAGGGTCAGTTAAGATGCCATCATTGTTGGAATCCCAGCAATGCTGCAGGCTGTGTATCAAAGAGAAGCATGCATGCGGCCATTCCAAAGCCCACCTTTATGGTATACAAAGGTTTATATTAATAAAAGGATTGATATTCATCCAACTTCCATCTTGCACCCCTTATCCAGTAGGGGGGGTCAATGAGTATAGACGTCCATTCACTCATAGGAGTGAACTGTGAGCCCACTATGTAGTGAAGGGTGCCATCCTGGAGAGCAGGGAAGGGGGAGGAGTGTGGCCTTGCAGGAGGCGGGACTTGCTCAGGCAGTGGGGGAGGGGCCATTTGCAAAGCAGACCCAGTGATTGCTGGTATTGAATAACCTCAGCATAAAGTCATGTGAACGAAAAGAGCCACTGTGGGCGATGGCCAAGGCTGATAGCGCTGAGAGACGCTGCACAGATTAGTGCTTTTGTGACTAGCCTTTGATCATGATCCCTCAGTTCAAATGGGCTCCGTCTCACCGGCCAGGTCTCTGCAGCGCCCGCTCTGTCTCGGGTGTGAATCCTGTCGAAGCCACGCAGCACGCCTGAGCTGTAGGCTGACGGCTCATGCATTTCAGCCTTCTGATAAGATCAGGTGCTTTTTAATGGTCAGGATCTGTCGCAGCCCCGCCCAGGATCACCTGGGATGATGGATGTGCCGGTGATGGAATGTGGTCTGTTTTGGGAGCGTGCAGACGGACTCGGGGAGCCGGTCACGCCTCGGTGACTGGGAGCTGGAGGCTGCTGGGAAAGCATGAGTTGCCCTCCAAGTGAGGCCAGGGGGGAGCCACACGCAGAGGGAGACAGAACCGTGGAACGTGGGAACTACCAGCAACAGGAATGGGAGTAAAAACAGAGAACTGTCACCTCTGCACTGTGACTCTAATTTACACACAAAGCAAGAAAATATGAGAGCCTGTTTATCCCAGAATACAGCCCTGCTTTCCTCTCTGTGCACACAGAGTGAGATGGGACCCACCCCAAGCTGAGGGAGAGAGAGAGGGAGGGAGACAAGAGGAGAGGAGTAGGTATGGCTGAGGTAAAGGGGGGGGGAGAAGATGAGGAGACAGCAGAGGGGAAAGAAAACAGCAGGAAATGCAACGGAGGAAGTCAGCAAGGGGGATGGAAACGGGATGAAGCAGAAATCGAAGCTGTTTGCGTGTAATACAAGACAAGTGGAAGAGAAGGGGTTTGCTGCTGGTAGGAAAAAGAGGCTGAATTATCGTGTGCGGAGAAAAACAACATGATTCTGGCGCCGGGATCGACGGACGAGTAGAGCAAAAAAACAAGAGGAGGGACCAAGAGAAGCAAGCGAAGTCAGCAAGCAGGAGAGGCCAAGACGAGTTTGGGGGAAAGTTAGGGATCCAGTGGGGGTTTCACAGAGAGTTCAGCCTGGGGTAGGCAGGATTCTGGGGGAGGGAGCGTGTGTGTTAAATATCGAAACATACTGGACTGACTCTCCTGGCTTCATGTAAGACACACCTACTGTGAAATGAGTCCTGTTTCGATTAAAGAATGAATCCACATAAAGGAAGAGAATCAGCCAAAATATGATCAAACCTTTGATAATATTTCATGAGATTGTATGTGAGGAACCACAGGTGTAGGTGTATCAGGGACATTTCAGATGAAGCTGATTGGCTGATTAGTAATATCTGTATCAGAGTATCTCAGCTGGTTTAGCCTTATGACCCACAGATTAAAAAATTTGCATCATATCCGTATATAATCCATAAAGCTTGGTGGGGGGGGGGGGGGTACTGATGGTTAAAGAACAAAAACTTTCTGACATTAGAAAAAGTGTAAAAAGGTGTTTTTAAACTACATACCATGCAATACGTTGAAAATGGTCCCATGTGTTTTGTGCAGTTGGCGTGTGTTTTGGGGGGTGGAGTTATCTTCTTCGTAAGGAGGCTTATAATTGGTGCACTTTCATCAAAATATTCACTTAGAGAATGGCTACTTTAGAAATGTATAAAGGCTTCTGATAAATATGCATTATAATGCAATAATATACAAAGCAGTTATTAAGCTGACAGACTTGCTGAATTTAGAAAGACTGATCAACACCCTCCCCCATCATTCATTCTCTGCTGGAGCTCTGCCTCCCTCTCTCTGTGACTCTCTGCAGGAGCTCTGCCTCCCTCTCTCTATGACTCTCTGCAAGTGTTTTGACTCTCATCTCTCTGTGACTCTCTGCAGGAGCATTGACTCTCTTTCTGTGACTCTCTACAGGAGCTCTGCCTCCCTCTCTCTGTGACTCTGCAGGAGCTTTGACTCTCTCATCTCTCTGTGACTCTCTACAGGAACTCTGCCTCCCTCTCTCTGTGACTCTGCAGGAGCTTTGACTCTCTCATCTCTCTGTGACTCTCTACAGGAGCTCTGCCTCCCTCTCTCTGTGAGGTACAGTTGATGTGCAGCTTTAAATTCTGGCAGGAGAGCTGCTCTTTGTTTATGCTTGTAAATATCTACATAATGCTATTAAATACAATATATCAGGTTTAGAGAAAAACAGAATTGAGGAGGATGACAAATTACCTTGAGGAAAGTTCATTTTTACATACTGATTCAGTGGGAATACCTGGGAAGGTGATACAGCTTCACAATATATGGAAAAGGAGGAACTACAGGAAAGTTCATAAAGGGAAATAAAATGGAGGGTGGGTACATGAGAAGGAAAAAAAACAAAAAGCAAAAGAAAATGAGAGAGGGCAGAGTGTTTATAGAAAGTCTTGCCAGAAGCACAGATTGACAGGAAATGGTGTCTTTGCTGGCGCTGCCGGGCTGTACCACCTTCACCCAGCTAATGGGGGGAGACATCTTCAGAACAGCTTCAGGACACTGGGGAGTCTGTCATCGGTGGGGGGGGGGAGTGAAGGGATTCATAGGCTTTTTTTTTTTCTTCGAAAGCTGTGCTTCACACAAGGCTAATCGAATCTGTGAAATTTTACATGTCATTTGTGTGTGTGTCTGTGGCTGTGTGTGTATGAGTGTGTAAAATTTACATATGATCTCCATAAGTAAAATTTATATATAATCTCTCAATGTCAGACCCAGAGAGGTATAGCCCCCATTGTTCTGAGTTTTTGATTCTCTCACTGGTAATATCGGTCCATGACTGCAGACTTTTCTCTGGCAGTGACTCTAGCATAAAGGGAAATGTTCTGGGTGGTAAGCACTAGATGTCAGCGTACATTAACCCCTCATCCGGTCCTGGTCACACACGGTCATACTTGCTCTGTTTGGGACGCTCCTGTCAGGCTACACGTCTCCTCTGCGCACAGCCTGAACACGCCCTGTCCTGGGACCCCATGGGTGCACTTTAATATGGTTATGATTAATGCTGGGGGTGGGGACTCTCACAAGGAAATGGGAGGGGGTGCAGCATGATGGATGACTGGGAGGGGGCTGTTTGTTTGTCATTGTAATGGAAGATAAAGAAGAAAGATACGGAGAGACAGAGAAAGGGAGTCAAACTGAAGCTACTCCTGTGAGCACATGAGCCCGCCCCGAGGCCACTCTTCACATCCCTGTCTTTCTCCCTCTCCCTCTCTCTCTCTCTGTCTCCCCTCCGTCCCAGCCCTCTCCTCCATCCCCCCTTCCCCCCCAGCAGTTGGTTTGCTCCGCAGTGTCGCGAGGCAGACAACGCTGTGATGAGCTGCTATTTAGGTCTGTTACAGCAGGCAGAAGGTAGCGTATCAGGAACAGCCGGCGGGCAGGGCTGAAGCGGCGCTCAGGCAGGGCTCAGGAGCGTGGGCAGGGCAGGGCAGCGGAGGGCAGGCTGAGGCAAGGCTCAGGAAAGTGGGCAGGACAGCCGCTTGGGCAGCTCAGGGCAGTAGAGGACAGTGAAGTAGAGGGTAAGGGCAGAACAGAACCAGTGCCAGAGGCTTAGCAGGCACACGGGCCCACAGAGCTGAGACGGGGTCTGGAGCACCAAGGAGAGCCGACGGCTTTATTTTTCGACAGGGGGGCATAATGTTTGACTGCATGGAGACCCTGGGCATGGGGCATCGGCAGCTGTATGATGTCACTGACAGGGGTCCCTGTGTCCTGCGCAAGAGCGCCCCCTTCTTCCTGGGACTGGAGTCATTCACCTGGACCGGTGCCGCCAGCGTTCCTTGTAAGTGGACCGCATAGACTCTGTGCAGGACTCAGGTATACAGGATTGTGGGCCTGCAGGCTCTGGGACCAACACCAGGACTGCTACATAAATACCAGTGTTCAGCAGTTAGTGTTCATGTGTTTGCTCATGTCCCTGCTATGGCGCCTCCTCAGTGTTCAGCAGTTAATGTTTATGTGTTTGCTCGTGCCTCTGCTATGACACCTCCTCAGTGTTCAGCAGTTAGTGTTCATGTGTTTGCGCGTGTCCCTGCTATGGCGCCTCCTCAGTGTTCAGCAGTTAGTGTTCATGTGTTTGCTCGTGCCTCTGCTACGGCACCTCCTCAGTATTCAGTAGTTAGTGTTCATGTGTTTGCTCGTGCCTCTGCTACGGCACCTCCTCAGTGTTCAGCAGTTAGTGTTCATGTGTTTGCTCATGTCTCTGCTGTGGCGCCTCCTCAGTGTTCAGCAGTTAGTGTTCATGCTTTTGCTCGTGCCTCTGCTATGGCACCTCCTTGGTGTTCAGCAGTTAGTGTTCATGTGTTTGCTCATGTCTCAGATATGGCACCTCCTCAGTGTTTAGCAGTTCACTACACGTTCTGTGGGGTCAGTAAATCAGCTGGAGTGTGCTTAGGAATGGCAGAGGCTCTCCACATTGTTGGGGGGCCCTGGCTGCACCCCTACCCCCACCTGCTTTCTCTCTTTCAATCTCTCTCTTATTTTGGTCCCCTCATTCATCTCTGGGACTCTGACTTCAGTGCTGGGGGTGTCTGTGAGACTCTGTGAAGTTGGGGATTGGGGGTCATCGTGGTGAACATCAGAATCCCAAGTGGAAACACAAAACTACCGGACTACAGCTTTTCACGTTAAAGCCCCCGGTTCCACGATGCCGGACCCCAGCCTTTCACGTTAAAGCCCCCGGTTCCACGATGCCGGACCCCAGCCTTCCACCGACTCTGTCTCTCTCTCTCTTCAGCTCTATTTGTTGTACCTTCTGCTTTTTTGTTCCTTTTTTCCAGCCTGAAGTGGTCGTTTATCTTCATTAATCGTGAAGACACTGCCATTTCTGTGGCTGTCAGGCGCTCTGTGTCTGCCTTAATGAAGACAGATCTCCTGTCACACAGAGCTGACGGGCAAGCTGCAGGAATCCGGCCAGCTCGAGCTTGCAAGACGCCATCTTCCCGGGATAACGAGATGGGATTTGTTTATTTAATCAATCAGGCCCCAGCAGCCTCCCTCTTTGTTTTCTTGGTACTCGGTCTCTCTGAAAGTTTTTTTGTCCTGGGAAATAAAGGAGATGGAAGTGTAGCTTCACTGTATTGCCCTTAGGGAGGTCTGGTGTCAAGTTTCAGCCTCTGATGGGGTGCTGTGCCTGCCCTCTCCCTGTACGGGGGTGGGGGGGGGAGGTGGGCTGGGGCATGACTGTGTATGAAAACAGGAGCGTCTCAGAGCAGCCGGGACTAGGGGGCAGTCTGCCTGCACTCTCCCTGCACAGGGGGGGCCATGACTGACTGTCAGCGTGCATCAGTTCTGACTGCTGCACTGTCTGAAGATTCTCTTGATTTTACTTTGCATCTTAAATTCTGTTATGCCAGGATATTCTTCACAATTTGTTAAATAAGCTGTTAATCTGTCAGTTCACTGTGCCTTTAAGCTGCTTTCGTGGAGTTGACACCGACGGTTCCATAGTAGTTTGCTGGACCCGTCAGCTTATGTTTCCTTGAATGTGACGCGAGTTTCTGAGTTTCCCAAGGTCACATCTCGCAGGTCTGACATTTCAGACACTGCCGTAATGTTCACTGCTTTGTGTGTATTCATGATCACCATTTCAGATCAATACACACATGGTGCTTTCCATTTGAAATGGGAAGTCAGAATTTCCGAGTTCCTACTCTGAATTTTCAACTCGAACAGCCCCTGAAGTTGGAGTTCTGACTCGGAAAGTCCGAGGGCCCTCCACAACCCCGACCTCAGAATACAAGATGGCTGCTCCCATTATCAACAGAAGTGAAAGCTGTAGTTATATTCTGTTTTTTTAGCACTTATGTGTTATTTATCTCTAATTAAATCAGTCATACACACAGTACTGCTTGACCTCTATCTGTGTATATGTTGCTAAGGTGTTTGTATGCACACATACCGCATGATGCATTGTTATCAACTGGTATTGATAACAATGGATAGTAATGAACCTGGCTAGACCTGGCATTGCTAAATGGCTCTTCAATTTCTTGTACTGGAATGCGGTTAACCCGGGTCATTTCCGGCTCCGACTTCCAGCTTCCTACGTAAATTAATTGCAGCATCAGCGGTCAGTCTGTAACAATCCCATCTGGTGTCACATTGCTGTCTGTGATGATCCCTGTTGTGAGGTTCCAGTCCTCAGCTTCCTGTCTATGATGATCCGTGTAGTGAGGTTCCAGTCCTCAGCTTCCTGTCTGTGATGATCCCTGTTGTGAGGTTCCAGTTCTCAGCTTCCTGTCTATGATGATCCGTGTTGTGAGGTTCCAGTCCTCAGCTTCCTGTCTGTGAGGATCCATGTTGTGAGGTTCCAGTCCTCAGCTTCCTGTCTGTGATGATCCCTGTTGTGAGGTTCCAGTCCTTAGCTTCCTGTCTGTGATGATCCCTGTTGTGAGGTTCCAGTCATCAGCTTCCTGTCTGTGATGATCCCTGTTGTGAGGTTCCAGTCCTCAGCTTCCTGTCTGTGATGATCCCTGTCGTGAGGTTCCAGTCCTCAGCTTCCTGTCTGTGATGATCCCTGTTGTGAGGTTCCAGTCCTCAGCTTCCTGTCTGTGATGATCCCTGTCGTGAGGTTCCAGTCCTCAGCTTCCTGTCTGTGATAATCCCTGTTGTGAGGTTCCAGTCCTTAGCTTCCTGTCTGTGATGATCCCTGTTGTGAGGTTCCAGTCCTCAACTTCCTGTCTGTGATGATCCCTCTCTTCAGGTTCTAGCACCCAGCTTCCAGTCTATCGTGATACTGTCTACTTTCGACTGCTTCCTGTTTGGGGCTATATTGCCTGTTTGGGAGAATGTGTGTCTGAAAATGTTCTGGCCATGACCTCCGAAGCTTTCCACATCACAAAGAAAATTGGGGCTATCAATTATTCAGGAAGTAGCAGCATGAGTACATTAGTAGCATAATTATTTCCTCTTTATTAATTGAACCCCGATGTATTTATTGTTACCGACACAAAGCAACCTTATCACCAAAGGAATAAAGCAGATTCTTCCCTTGAGGAGCTCTGATAAGACACAGAGGCTCCTCTGCATAGCATTAATTTTTAGGATGGATTGTTAGTAGCTGTACTTACTCTGACACTATCATGGAGCCCAGACATGCTTCAGTGATGAATTGTCCTGTGAGCTTTAAAAAGCTCAGGCTTGTCTAAATTACAGTCAGGAGAGACGGATGAGTGTGGCTGAAGTCACACACACACCGACACACGCACACACACTCACAAACACAGACACACACTCACACACAGACACACACACCCGCGTATACAGATACACATACAGATACACACACTCACATACACAGACAAACATACAGACACGCACTCTCACACACACCCTCATATACACACACAAACACACACAGTTAGTTAGTTGTGTCAATTTACTTTCTGTCCATTATCTTATTTCACTCTGATCTCCATGTCAGTTTACTCTCTCTCTGTCCTTTAGCTTATTTCACTCTGATCTCTGTGTCAGTTTACTCTCTCTCTCTGTCCTTTAGCTTATTTCACTCTGATCTCTGTGTCAGTTTACTCTCTCTCTGTCCTTTAGCTTATTTCACTCTGATCTGTGTCAGTTTACTCTCTCTCTGTCCTTTAGCTTATTTCACTCTGATCTCTGTGTCAGTTTACTCTCTCTGTCCTTTAGCTTATTTCACTCTGATCTCTGTGTCAGTTTACTCTTTCTCTCTCTGTCCTTTAACTTACTGAATTTTGAAGTGTGAATTGTATGCAGGCTGGCATTTGGCATTAATGCTTTATTATGACAACTTCTTGAATGGGAGGGTTTTGGGAAGGCAGTGCATGTTCTGCTGGAGATGCAGCTTTAGTTGTGGATGAATGGCAAAGAGCTTCATTCACAGCACCTTCTGCATCACTTGGCAGGCTGACACCTACTGGGGGGTGCCGGCACATATGACCCCGTCTCTGCAGCCCCCCCAGCCAATCCCTCACACAAAGCCTGCCGCGCAGGGCACCGCTTCCCGCCCCCCTCCCCCCCTCACTGGCAGGCCATCAGATCACTCCATGCCAACAACCACAAATCACACAAACGACATGAAGTGTGAGATAGCAGCAGATGAAACGAGGCTCTTTTAATGACCATCGTTTTGGTGACAGTGGCTTTATCCTCAATGAGGTAAAATGACACCCATCTGTACTGCCATCACTGCAGAGTGTTTCACTCTACTTTACTCTGTCACCACAGTGATTTACTCTAACCTACCTCATCCCTACAGAGTGTTTCACTCTACTTTACTCTGTCACCACAGTGATTTACTCTAACCTACCTCATCCCTACAGAGTGACTTACTCTACTTTACTCCATTGCCACAGAGTGTTTTACTGTACTCTACCACAGCTCAGTGCTTTGCTCTACCTTACTCCATCTCACAGAGTGTTTTACTCTATAACATCATTGCATAGTGATTTACTCTGCTGTACTCTACCATCACAGAGTGATTTACTCTACGCCATCAATGCAGAGTGTTTGACTATATTTTACTCTGTCACTGCAGACTATGTTGCTTACTTTACCATGTGCATGTCCTTACTACAACCTGAGCTGGGAATGATGAAGATGAAGTGTCGGCTTTTCCATTCCACACCTCCTGTCTCCTGCATTTTGCTTAAATGTCTGGAGGTGACAGGGAGAGAACAGCCTAAGGGCAGTAAGGTACACAGGGCCCCTTTCAGCACTGCTGCTCCAGCTCTGAGGGAGTATGAGGGAGACGTGGTGGCAAGTTAGCATCACAGCATACGGTTCATGGACTGGGGGGGGGGGGGGGGAGGGTGGGCCCACGCGGCGGGATGCTGTACCACGCGGCCAATGGCGTTGGGGTCCCAGAATCAACCGGCTGGTGGCCCC
>JAODLD010000044.1:1135460-1146548 GCA_026781065.1 Mormyrops boulengeri | reverse complement strand
TCCAAAACGATAAAGAATGTACCCCAACACTACCCCCAGCCATGCCCCAACACTAGACTATGCCATGCGGTCCATTGTTTATTTTTTATTCTTAGTCTGTAATCGTTAATTTGTTCATAAATCGCAAACTTTTAGGTTGTAACATTTGTTACCCTTTGTTTCCGCTGTGAGACGTGCCGCGTGACTCATTTCCCCGCGCGTACAAGTTATCTTAGGTCGACGTTCACGGTTCGACTTCTGAGATTCAGGTCGAGTTCTAGGTCATTCTTTTTTGAACTGGTTGGTTCGACTTTTAAGAAATTCAAGTTCTAATTAATTCGAGTACTGAGGTACCAATGTATTGTTATTATAAGGTTGCATGTCGGCTATGAACAGATATATTGAGATATATGTTCATATACATACATACCATGAAATAGGGAGCTAGCTTCAGCTAAGACAATACTGACACCTAGTGGCCTGGTCTGTTGTTGCCTACAGGTGCGTCAACCAAATCAGTTTTTATTCAAAATAAACACAAGACAGTGCAATCACTGTCTTTCTACTAGTGATTGGAGAATCATGTTGGGTTTTGACTTTATTCCAACTTCCTGTTGCTTACCTTCCTGTTGGTTACTCCCATTGGTGATTGGTGGCACAGGACATTCCTCCCCATTGTGGGTTTCACTGCTCTCTACGCACCAGATTGTTCAATTAATGCTAACTGCATACAGCACAAACTGGTCACAGCAGCAGTAGGAACCCCTGATCCTGGAGTGCTGGTATCCAACAGGCTTTCTATTCTACCTGAGGAGTTACAATCTGCCTGAGATCAGGTGTGGTTCATCAGAGACCAGGTAGGATGGAAAACCTGCTAGATACTGCCACTCCAGGATCAGCGTTGCCTACCCCTGGTTCACAGGCTCTTTTCATGTTTCTTCCTCCTCTGTTTGTCATTATTTAGCTTACATATGATTCACACTGTGCTCTCTGTCACCCTCTGTTGTTGGTCTCCAGATGCTGCGGATCTGCACCCGATACACACCAGAACAGGATACCATGACCTTTTCAGATGGGCTGACCCTGAACCGCACCCAGATGCACAATGCTGGATTTGGGCCGCTCACCGACCTAGTGTTTGCTTTCGCTGGCCAGCTCCTCCCTCTGGAGATGGATGACACAGAGACGGGTCTGCTCAGTGCCATCTGCCTCATCTGTGGAGGTACTGCAGTGAATTCCCCGCTCCACCAGTGAACCACAGACCGGCTCCAACTGGTCAAGATGAAATTATAATTCAGGTCCCAATTTTATGATGAAAAAAAACATTTTATACCCTGCTACTAGGTGTATATTTGTAAAATTGTTGTTTCCTGATTGGCTGCAATTTCCCTCATTATATTCGCAACATCGGCTTTTCCTCTCTGTACTTTAAGTGACTTTAAGTGAAAGTGATTTTAACAGTGCATGTGATTGGCTGTCATTTTTCTCTCTACTTTTTAACTGACTGACTGTAACCGCATGTGTGATTGGCTATTATTGTCTTCTCTGTGCTGTGTGACTGATTGAATACACTGTGGTAGTGATTATCACACCTGTTTTGCATGCAGAAAGTCCTGTGTTTGAACTCGAGTGGAACCAGTAGCTTCATAAATCCTTGAATCGTTAAGAAAACGAGCAATTAATTTTGCTGTAGGTTACAGTGTGACCATATAGCTTGCATGTGACAAATAAAACCCTTGAAACGGTGTATGTGATTCGCTGGTATTTTTGCCCAGACCGCATGGATCTGGAGGAACCGCAGCGTGTGGACAAGCTACAGGAGCCGCTGCTGGAAGCTCTGAAGATCTACGCCCGGCGTCGGCGCCCCAACAAGCCGCACATGTTCCCGCGGATGCTGATGAAGATCACAGACCTCCGTGGTATCAGCACTAAGGGTGAGTGTAGCCTGCTGAGCCAAGATCTTCTGCTTCCTGTAACTATCATTCAACTGCAGGAGGAGGCAGCGTTCCTCCAGTCTGGTCCATCTTCCTCCAGGTTCCTCAGGTTCCCCTTGACACGTTCCATTGTGTCATGACTGAGTCTGGCCAGCTTGTTTCTGGTCTCCTCTTGGCTGCTTAACTTTTTAATTTCCTGAGCATTACAGTCTCCTGTGTCTTCTCGTATATGCCTAAATAATTTAAGAGCGATGATCTTCCATGACTCACAGGGTGCAAGGCAGTTATAGCAACAAATTTGTTTTGAATTAAATTGACTTTAAATTGATAATTCCAAGAGCATATTAAATATTAGCAGGTGATTATGATGTCAGCGCTTGGTTAGAACAATCCAAGAGACTCTTTAAATGGGGAAAGAGCTCACAATTGATTAGAGAGAAACTTCATTCACAGCAGAGAGATAATCTGCAGGAGCATTAAGGAGTTTTAAAGCAGACATGAGCGTGCTGGAGCTGAGAGCAGGCCTGAGACTGTGAGCATGCAGACGATGGCTGATTGCTAATGTAGCCTTGTTTTTGGGTGGGCCGGGCAGGAGCCGAGAGGGCCATCACGCTGAAGATGGAGATTCCGGGACCAATGCCCCCGCTGATCCGCGAGATGTTGGAGAACCCCGAGGCGTTCGACGAGCAGCCTGAGGCCAGCGATGGCCCTGCACTGGCCACCCCGCCCGCCATCACCATCAAGCAGGAGCGGGAGGAAGACGAGGAAGAGGAGGAGAGTGTCGCTAATGAGAACAGCAGCGAGCCGTCACCTGAGGAGGAGGATGACGAGGATGAGGACGACGTAGATGAAGAGAGGGAAAGGGAAGCTGACAGTGACGTGGATGCTTGGGGGGCACTAGAGAGCGCCGGTGAGGTGCTCAAAGGCAGTAAATGAGTCCAGCTGCCCCTGAAGACTCTCATCCTCCCTCAGCCTGCAGGGGGTGCTGATCCTGCCCCAGGCAACTCCTACAGCAGACCCAGGAGTGGACAGCACGTGAGAGAAGAAAACAGCACTCTATGAGGGTGCAAAAAAAGATGAGTTTTCTCAGAAAAAAATAGCAGTACTGTTTTTTAAAATCTATTTTATTTGAAATAATGCCAAAATGTAGAAACACCAGCGCTGTGCACTGGACTCAAGGGGAAGCACAAGATGTCTCACGAGGTCTTCTTCAGGATGCAGTGCTTCAGGGAGCCACCAGGGGCCACTAAAGACACTTGTAAAATGAACCCACAACATACCAAACAACCAAACTGAACATGGTAATCATCTGTTGTTCATGATTCTTACATTTGTTTAATTTCTTTTATTCTATTTCGTTCATCATGATATATTATTTACCCATATATCTATATATCTTTATATTATTGTCTTCGATTGTCATGTATTGCTTGGTTTATCTTTGCAATAATCAGCCTTTGGCTACAGTCATTCCAAACGCAGTGTAAAAGTTGACAATTCACAACCGACAAACCTCTTCAACATGATGTCGAGCTCTTTTACACTTTAAGTGAGGAGTCAAAAGTGAGGGGCCTAGCTTGAAAATGCATGATGAAAGATCTTAGATAGAGGCTGTAATGACTTTCGTGGTTCAAAGTCTTTATTTGTCACATTGTGTCACATGGACACGAATCATGCTGCCAGGCAGACAGTGTTTTGTTTGTGCCAAAAGCGGCTCTTCGCAATGTGAGGTGATCAGGGTGTCTGTCAGGGACGTGGGTAGCATGCAGAGCCTCACACAGCCTCACGCACCTCACACAAGGACAAGCTGGCCACACTGTTTGCAGTGTGTACGGAGTTAGCAGATGCGTCTGTACAGCTTTCTCAGAGGTGACCGTGGTGACAGACTGAAAGCTTGTTCTCTGGGGATTCAATTACTTATTCTTTCTGTTTCTCACTCTTGCAGAGACACACACCTACACACATCCAGCCCCACAGACACACACACACACACACGCACACACATCCACACACATTTGTATTCAGATCATTGTGGGGGCCGTCCTTTCATTTCTATGAGAAAAACTCTAATCCCAGCAACGACAACCTTAACACCTACCCAGCCCTAGCATTAACCATAAGGAACCAAGCAAAACACAAGATACACAAAATACAAGGCATTTCTAGTTCTCATGGATTTTTATAAGACTTATAAGTTTCCCCTTGTGGGACTGGAAAAACATTTGGTCCACACGATGTAATATATATATGCCCCCCCCCCCCACACACACACACCATTTTAGTTGATGACACTCAGGACTCTTTAAGGACCAAATCCTCGCTACCTTTGGCACCCAGAGACAACATCAGGAAAACAGGCAGAGTGAGCATCCCTTGTTTTAAGCCATTCATCTCTGTGTAATCTCAGAGGTGTGTTCTCTCTTTGTTAACTTCTTAATGACAGAATCAAGAAATGCACATAAATGACCGGAATGGGATATGCTTTTCATTCCTGGGAGCATAACGGAAGTGAACCTCTGCCAAAGTGTATCTGTTTATACTATGGCATGATAACAAAAACCAGCCATTAGCATTGCCCCCTAGTGGCTGGTCAGTGCACTGACATCTTTACCATAGAGGATGTCTGCTTTGTGTGTCTACCTGCACCCAAGCACTGGGTACCTCTCATTTCCTCGTTTACTAATACTGAGGCAGAGTCTTGGCAACAAACTCTAACTTTGTGAGTATTTTTTATTATTGTTTATTTTTATTGTTATTATTGTTGTTTCATTCACTCATAACATTCTTCTGCTTTCTTGAGATTACAATTACAGTACCTGTCATGGAAATAAAAGTAGAATAAACAATTATCCACTTTTTTTATAAATCACATTATAACTTCCTTTACACAGGATATTTTATGGCCAGTTCCCAAAATGACGTTTTGTTTTAGTTAACATGATACAGCTTGCATTTATCCACATTCTTGTAGGTTCCTTGATCATCCATAAATCATCCAGGATAGCCTCTCATCCTTCAATGTGACCATTCATGAGGATAGTCCCTTGCTTTTCACGATATCCTCCCATGCATGACAATATCCTTTCATCATCCAGTATACCTCCGCATCATTCAGGAGAACCTTTGATATTGAATCAATATTTTGTAAATGGAGCATAAACCAACAATTTAATGTTTGAAGTTAAAGGACCCTCTATATTTTTATGAGCATGGACTCTTAGTAGTGAAAATGTTTAAACACAGTAACTCTACAGAATGACAGAATGATCTTTGAGACTGCAAACTTCAGCGGGAAAAAGTGGACTGAAGATTGGAGTTTTGTCCTCCACAGAGAATCTGTCTCACTCAGTACAGACCCTCAGGTTGACAGAAACTGTGTGGGAGCAAACTGCTCAATGGTGAGCCAGTGTGGAATCACGTTATCAGTTTGTACAGCTAAAGCGTGCATCTGTGAGATTTCCGTGCTGCCTCCTTTAAGGGTTAATGCAGTTTCCTCCTATATTCAGTGTCACGGGCATTATGACAATAGTGGAACATTTTGACAATAGTGCTTTAGTGATCACCTGTGTTACCAGGTGAGGTCATATGTACATGTAGCAACAAACAGGACAGCTCAGGACAGTCTCCCCATGCAAACCCGGTCCTGATGTTTCCTGCTCGGACTTGCAGCACTCATGCAGGAATTGCATGTTCGCTCTGGCGGTGCTGAGACAGACTGTCACTTCACCCCCAGCCTGATGCCTCTGGGATCATGGACTGTTCTACACTAGCCTTGTTTTGAATATGGAGAAATTGCTCAAGGGGGTTTCTGGGTTTTCTAAAGGGCTTGTGTCACATATGTGAATGTTCCAGACTTATATTTGGTTTTAATATTTGTGTCATTACTGAACTACTTTTTTTTTTCTCATGATGAGGTTTCAGCTGCAGAAAAGTAATAAAGGGTGACATATATCCTTTCTGGGGTCTAATAGTAAATAAGTGACAATCTGTCTGTACCCTGTCCCCCTGGGGACAGTGTCCGACCCAGGGGGGTGTCTTGCAGCACGGCCGGCCCAGAAAACACCTGGTGTCCATGGGGAGCATCCGATCGAATGTGTGCAAGAAATGAGAGATGCTGCCGTTTCTGTACCTTCAGCCCGACCCCCTGTATCTGTGTGCTTCTGAGTGTCCGGCTACAAAGCATCCTTACATCATCCCTGAGGACAGTTTTATTCCTTAACATCCAGATTTCACAAATGTTGAGGATTGTATACAGCATCAAAAACTGAGTCTATCATGAGTATATCACGAATACATCGCATCTATGTCATATTTCACGAATATATCATGAATATCATGTATTCATGTGTGTCTTTGGCTTTTTTCCATCTGTGTGTTTTGCAATAAATGTTGAGATAAAACATTTCTTGATCCTTGAAATGAATCCTGACCTTCAATTATACCGGTGTAAAATATGGGGGTCATTGAAGGGAGAGTCACCAGGGGGCAGTAATGTGACACCAATGAAGAAGGTGTCAATTTTAAAAAGAAAACAGAAGCTGTTTCATCCATCCATCCATCCGCAAGTATCTAACTCAGCGTCACTTGGAGCCAATGCCAGGCCCCACCCATCACAGGGCACACACTGTACATACAATCATGCACTATAAGCAATTCAGAGACACCTATTCCACTCTATCTATGGTCTTACAGAAGGCACCCGTATAAAACGAGTGAACATTTATTAAATAAAAATAGTGCTGCGAGACAAGAACATTGTCTTGTAACAAAAGTATAATTTTGGAAACTTAGGAAAAACTCCAAGCGCACTTCCAAGTAAACCTTTATCTGGCTGTTTGTTTCAAGTTCTTTTCCTACTGAGTGACATATTTAGACAAATGGAAAAAAAAGGATGAGGGTGCTATTCATACTGAAAAAAGAGAAGGAAGAAAGTCAGAGAAGACTCGCATGTGTGCTCTAATTGATGAATGTCTTTTCAGAAACAGCAATTTTATTAATGAAGGGAAGCAGGTGATAAACAGAGATAGTGCTCTATTAATTAAATTATTACGTTAATTAAGATTCATTAAAAAGAAATTGATCAAGCAGAACTGGGATTACAACGTTTCATTATATATGCTAAATGACCTTGTATATTCACCCTCAATACATCATCACCATGGGAACACCATGCAACGCTGGAGCTTTTAAAGAGCCAGTGCGCTATTTCATGCATTTCTACCCTGACAGAGGTTTAAAGCAGTCAGCTAGACAAAAACACGAGGGTACACTGAAATAGGAGAAGAGGAAGGTTTGTACAAAGGCAGTGAAATAGAGGAAAAGGACCAGAACAGTGAAAAAGAGGAAGAGGAAGGTCTGGACCAGAGCAGTGAAACAGAGGAAGAGGAAGGTCTGGACCAGGGTGGTGAGAGGAAGAGGAAGGTTTGGACCAGGGCAGTGAAAAGAGAAAGAGGAAGGTCTGGACCATAGCAGTGAAAAAGAGAAAGAGGGAGGTCTGGACCAGAGCAATGAAAAAGATAAAGAGGGGGGTCTGGACCAGAGCAGTGAAATAGAGAAAGAGGCAGGTCTGGACCAGGGCAATGAAATAGAGGAAGAGCAAGATCTGGAGCAGGGCATTGAAAAAGACAAGAAGGTCTGGACCAGAGCAATGAAATAGGAAAAGAGGAAGGTCTAGACAAGGGCAATGAAATAGAGGAAGAGAAAGGTCTGGACCAGGGCAATGAAATAGAGGAAGAGAAAGGTCTGGACCAGGGCAATGAAATAGAGGAAGAGAAAGGTCTGGACCAAGGCAGTGAAGTAGAGGAAGAGGAAGGTCTGGACCAGGGCAGCGAAATAGAGGAAGAGGAAGGTCTTCCCAAGGGTTTGTGCTTGCAGGCAATAAAACAGTAAATTTTATAGCTTCCCTGGAGATGAGAAGAACCTGCCTTAAATATTAATAGTCTGGGATTGAGCAGCAGTCTGAGGCAGGGGGTGCAGACAGAGACCCAAACGGATTGTTAGATACAGATATGGGTTCGCTGGGGGGGTAATAAAGGCAGTGAGAGATGTGCAGCGGGCCCTGCCTCCTCTCTCTTTTACATTTCTAATTAAAAGAGATAAAGAATGGGGGAGTCCTCAGTCTCACAGCCATTTATTAGTTAAGGTTTTAGAGGAGGTCGTAAAACAGGAAACCGACGCCATTGATTTTGTCATTACCTCCCCATCCCAGAGATGGAGGGATATGCAGGTTCCCAGACAAAAGGAAGCGAAATGAGAAAGGAGAAAGAGGAGGAAAGGGCACATCTCCGCTGCCTGTGCTGTTCCATAAGGAAAATACGTTTCCGATTTCCTGCTTTCTTTCACAGCACGACCTTCGACCTAAACACACACAAATATGCCGAGTCTGACATTCAATCACAGACATTTTATTACAGAAAACACTGTACACTGTGAGATAAAGACGTAAGAAATACATCTGGGGCTGAGGCATAACTGAGAGAAACCCGAAAATAGAATTTCAAAAACATCAAACAAGGTGGGGCTTTGGCGTCTTGTGCAGTCCAGCAGCACGGGGGCGCAGACGAACACGGGAATGGTGCTCGAGAGAACAACACAGACCCGGGATCTCCCCCGCTGTGTGAGGTGAGCATCAGAGAGGAACCGGGCGTGCAATCAACCAACAGCAAGCATAAAGGGCCAAAAAGGTTTAAGTGCAATAAAGCAAACTAAAAATCCGAGGAGGATATAAAGAAAGGATTCAAACATGCAATAAAATGTAATGACAGAGTTCGACTTAATAGTACTGGACGTGATCAGTTCACCACAACTGACGGGCATAGATGTCCTGCCACACACAACCACACAACACACTCCAATGCAGTCACAACCCAGAGCACACCATGATCCAACACGTGTGGATGCAGAAACCAAAAGCAGTGCCGTGGCCCTGTGCGGCACTTTGCTGTGCGTAATAGAGCGTGAGCCCCAGGCGATCAGCTAGAGGAACAGAAAAACACTGCCCGCATAATGAAAAGACAGGAGGAACTAAACGAAAATGTCTCGGCACAAAAACGCTTGACTGTAACTGCGCTGGTTTCACTTGTGCTGCCTACAGAAACACAGCAAAGGGAAAACCAGGTGTGAAGTGCATCACTGAGAGTGAAGCGACGATACTCTGACTCTGACTGAGAGTTTGTCCACTGCAGCGTCAGACTGAGGGCCAGTCTGTATAACTAGCGTGTGGGGCAGGGGGGTCCGTATTCGCGAGATACTGAGGGGGCGTCCAGACAGACTGCTCCCTTTCAAACACATGCCTTTATATCGTTAATGTCGACATGATGTCGTCCCTTCAGATATGAATGGATTTCAAATAAAAGTAAATGGGCAGTATAACAAAAAAAACAGGTCTTTGCAGATCAGTTTGAGGCCATAAAAAGTGCAGATCTGTACTGCTGGACTAATATCATTAAGCCTGTTGTGGTTTGCAAATATACGCCATTAATGTGAAGTAAGGTGCTGCCTACTGCAGTAAATCAAACCATTTTTAAAACTGCAAACACACACACACACACACACACACAGATTAGGTATCTATGTCTTTGTGGGGACTCTCCATTCATTTATATGGGCAGTATCAACCCCTACCCAGCCCTAACCTTAACCGTAAGTAACCAAAAAAGATACACGACTTTTGGCATTTTTAGTGTTTTCATTGCATTTACAGATTTTTATAAAATTAAGTTACCCCTTGTGGGAACCAAAAAATGTCCCCACAACATTGAAATAATAGGGTTGTATCACAATGTGGGGACACTTGGTCCCCACAATGTAATATACCCATGACCACACACACACACACACACACACACACACACACACACACACACACACAGCCACACTCACACTGGCAATAAAACCATACCCTTATTCCTGTACTTTGCATTTCACGTGAATTATGCAGGTGGGGACCGGCTGTGCTCTGTGGATTTCTAAGTCACTGTGTATAAAACTGCGTAATGCACAGGATGTTGGGGAAAATAGGCTCCAGCACGGCTCCTGCACTTCCACACACTACCAGATGGGGGCGCCGGCAAAGTCACTGTAAGGGGAGAAATAGGGCAACGAGTCAGGAAGAAGGACGGACGCATGAAGAAAGGAGGATCTGTTGAGGGACATGTTGAGGGAGACAAAGGAAGCGACAGCTTTAATGGGGCAGAAAATTGGCTGATGCGTGTTCTGTGCGGCCATGATTAATCAGAGCGGCCTCACACTCTGCTGTCCTCAACCATCACTCCCTCCCACAAACCTCTAAACATCCCCCGAGTTCCCAGTATCTCTATGCCTGCCCAGGAGAGAATGTGTCTGTCTGTCCGAGGGTGTAAGTGTGGCTGGTACCTTGGGGCGGGGTCCCGCTGGTCCAGAGGAAGCGAGGTTGCCCCTTTTCTGGAACTCTGACCTCTTGATTGGGCAGTTTCTGATTGGGCTGCTTCTGATTGGGCCACTTCAGGCTCCTCCTCCTCATTTCAGAAACACAGAGAGATCAGCACTAAGGCACATACCATGGCTTTCTGCTAAAGTATGCTTGTGCTCTTTGTGAAAGCGTGTGCTGCGCTCCTCACCGAGTCTAAGCTCTGCGTAGCGATGTCGCTGCCAGGTTGCCGTGGTGATGAGAGAGGCGCTGGCTGGCTGATGACCACGGTCCCACGACATTGTTCCCGTGGCGAAGGGGGGGGTGTGCCCAAAAGCAGTGCCTCCGAAAGTGGAGCCTCGCACAGGCCGTATGGGCGCAGGGGCGGGGCCAGGGGGGGAGGAGGGTGGCGGAGTCCGGCCTCAAGGGCATCATCCTCAAAATCAGACACAGGGCTGTCAGGGCGACCTAAGGGCACAGGACAGCATGGTGGGTGGGTGGGGCATGACAAGGCAGATGGCGTCTAGGTGGGCAGGGCATGATGAAGTAGGTGGGGCATGACAAGGCGGGCGGAGTCGAGGTGGGCGGGGCATGAGGAAGTGGGTGGGGTATGACAGGGCAGGTGGAATCTAGGTAGGCAGAGCATGATGAGGTAGGTGGGGCATGACAAGGCAGGTGGACTCTAGGTGGACAGGGTATGACGGGGTGGGCGGGGCATGAGGAGGTAGGTGGGGCATGACAAGGCCGGTGGACTCTAGGTGGGCCGGGCATGATGGGGTGGGCGGGGCA
>JAODLD010000044.1:1077551-1088047 GCA_026781065.1 Mormyrops boulengeri | reverse complement strand
TTCCACCAGGGGGCTGGTCCCCATGGTGTTGGTAATCTCTTTGGTCCCAGGACCTGAGGTACCAAGGGCATCGAGTCTGCTGGGTGCAGGGAGTCATGGAAGCCGGAGCAGAGGTGTAGGCTGCCAGAAATTTCTGGGAGGCTGGTCGTTCTGTCAAAATACGATGGATGAAGGACTCGAGGGCAGGCATTTTTGATTAACCAAAAAGGAGTTTTATTGAAATAAAATGAAATGAACAGGGACTGGAAAGAAACAGGACCATGAGGGATCAAACCGAGAGGACCACAAAGAGGAAGGCCACAGGCTGACAGGAGGAGCGATGTTAATGACCAAACTAGCAATGACAAGACACACAATCACTTAATACCTGGATTAAAGATGGGCAACACGCATCAGGTGTGGCCCATCAGACCATGTGAGGGAGGGGACAGGAGTGTCAGGCAGACATGGCGGTCTGGACATGACAGTATGCTTATTATAATTCCTTTGTTTTAAACGTCTGTAAAGCACTTTGGAAACGCCGTGGTTAAAACAGTGCTATATAAATTAGGGACAGATCTGGGGGGTACCAGTGCTCATGTGACAACATGCGTAAGCACATTTTCTTGATGGACTCTTAACTTGGGTGCAGTTTGTGGTTGAGTTGCTTTGGTCGATAAAACGTGAAGTTGATAGCAGAAAAAATGATCAAGCTTGTAGAAGCAGAAACAAGTAATCAGAGTGAGTAACATATTTGTAAAAACTGTAAGATGAGACAACAACAAATTGCATAAATAACTTATCGGTTATCAAAAATATGTTTTGTTTCTCAATGCTGGCAATCTAGTGTAAGTAATAGTTGGATGATATAAAGGTCAAATGCATCTGGCCCTCCTAACAGAACAACTGGCCCCAGTCTGGCTCCCAAATTGAAATGTTCTAGAACAGCCACTGATATAAATGAAGATTGATTGATTGAATGATGTGAGAATTGCATGTATGTCCATCGCAATGTCATAATATACATCACACCCCCCACTGCCGGGGCAAATTTGGCCCCAATGTGAAACTCCTACACTACAGTTTCCATATATCTGACATGACAATAATATAGCATATATTTCGTCATTAAAGCACATGGAATCGATGCTCCTGTTAACGGTGTGCTTTTGTCACATGGACGGTGGAGAAGAGCCAACAAAAAACTACTTTAATTTTGTTCATTAAGGAGTCGATTCCATCATGCAGGTCAAAAAAGCACTTAAAAGGTTCAGCAAAAGTGCTAAAAAAGTTACGCAGTTAAGCACATTCTCCCATTATCAGCATGGCCACATCCACAGCACTTACCCTAAAAAGAAGGCGTGGCCATGTAAGAAGTATTGCCTAGTTAATTCATCAAGCAAGAAAACGGGGTTACGCCCTTAATGATTCCGGCAACAAGCAAATCGTGGATCATGGACTACGTCATTAACACTGTGAACATCTGCAGAAACCATTTTATTTTGAAAATGAAGGTATAATGGTAGCATGTCAGTCTTCTTATACTTGGTCATTCTCATGGACATGACAATATTTCAACAAAAAACAAAATGATATTGTGAAATTCTGTGTTTGAATTTTGTGTGGAGCAATTGACATTAACTGAACTTGGCACATTTCATGAATCATGCTTAACATTCTCAAGACTATGAGAACATTTCTCAAAACAGCAGAAAATCTGCAATTCATTCTCAAAAGCAAATCATTCCACCAGTGAATTAGTCAGTGCTTAATTACAGTTTTTCTCAATCGGAACATTTCTCAAATGACAATTAACATTTGCAAAACAGCGAGTGTAATCCCCACACCATAATGTCACTTCTGCACAACAGAACATCATTTCTCTTGTGCTTCACACAAGTTTCCAAATGTTTTAGTACATATCTGCAAATGGTTTTGTACAACTGTCATCATTTGTCTCATTTCAGAAATGTCATTCAAATGCATTCGATAAAAACAGTAAAATCAAATAACACAAAACTAGATCAAATGTTTTAAAATCTTTCAGCTTCACTACAAGTAACCCAATGTAAGATGTACATTCACTTATTCAATTGGTTTTGCATTGTCAATTATTTTAATCTGAAAAACGATTACAAGAGGCAAAATCAAAAATTTCAGACAATAATTTAATGAGTGTGTCATCAAACTAAGTTTAAAAAATAGGGAAAAAAATGATATGGTACGGTAATGGGATCATGAGAATGATCCATTTTGGGTTTCCGAACGCATCCATATACTTCGGCTTTTTCCCCTCTTCATTCAGTGCAACTCTGTAATTAAGATAATATGCCTAACTAATAGACATGATGTAAATGTTAGTATTATTAGTAGCATGGACTTTATAATGCATTGCTGATAAAATAATACGACCAAATGTATATGTTGCAGACTCGGGGCATGGCACAGGCGTGAAAAAGTGACAACCCGCTGGCGGCTCACGAGACAACAGGGGTTTACTAGGTAACTATAAAATAGGGAAAGCACAAAATAAAAAGAATGCGAGGGGTCAAAATCAAATAGGGAAAATAAGAATTAACTAAAGGACCTGGGCAAACACGGAGCAAACTCAAAAACCAAACAGAGCTTAGAACACACATAGAAACTTCACACAATCACATACTGTATACCAAACACATTCTGACGCAATCTAAAACAATGACCAACTGGGGAAACGAACCAAGGAGAACTTAAGTAAAGAACTTAAATATACAAACCAGACTGAGCTACCGAGGATGCAGGAGAGAAGAATTAACCTAACAACCAATCTAACAGAACATGAAATGCAAGTGAAACTAATGAACAGGGAGAGATTACAGGACTAGGAAGGTTAACCAAATAGGAAACACTAATCAGGCATCAGAAATACAAAACTAATACAAAATGGAAGTACAAAGAACCAGAACATAACACTAGGAGGGTGGACCATGGATGGGAGAACTAAGACAGAAAACAAACACTAAGAAAACCAAAACTACAAACATTGAGGACAAAAGTCAAACAAAAATCCAAAATGGACGAGGCAGGGATTTGCCAGCCTCAAACCCACATCCCCTGGGTTTACAGACTGAGACACACATTAAGCCCACTGCACTGTACAGCCATCCAGGGAACAGGGAAAAACACACTAGGGAAGACTAGGAACTAAGATAGGGAGGGGAAAAGGTGGAATGGCCAGCCATGCCAGGTATGTCGACAAGGTGGATGTCATTTGAATCCTGCATAATGGAAATATATTTTGTATATACACTATATGGACAGAGGTATTGGGACACACTGCCCAAGCTTGGAATTCTGGTGCTTCGTTCAGACCTATTGGAATAGGTGTATAAAATCAAGCACCTAGCCATGCAGTCAGTTTTACAAACATTTGTGAAAGAATAGGTCATTCTGAAGAGCTTTGTGAATTCAAGCGTGGTACTGTCATAGGATGCCATCCTTGCAATAAGTCAGTTTGTAAAATTTCTTCCCTGTAAGACATTCCATGGTCAGCTGCAAATGGTATTATTGCAAAATGGAAGTATTTGGGAACAACAGAAACTCAGCCTCAAAGTGGCTGACCACGTAAAATAACAGAGCGAGTAGAAGATTCCAAAGCTCTGTTGACTCAATAACTGCAGAGTTCCAAACTTCCTCTGGCATTAACTGCAGCACAATAACTATGTGCCGGGAGCTTCATGGAATGGGCTTCCTTGGCTGAGCAGCTTCATGCAAGCTTCACATAACCAAGCACAATGTCAAGGGTCGAATGCAGTGGTGTAAAGCATGCCGCCACTGGACTATGGAGCCATGGAAATATGTTCTGTAGAGTGTTGAATCATGCTTCTCTGTCTGGCAGTCTGATGGACAAGACTGGGTTTGGTGGATGCCAGGAGAATGTTAGCTGTCTGACTGCATTGTGCCAAAGTTTGATGGAGGAGGGATAATGGTATGGGGCTGTTCTTCAAGGGTTGGGCTAGACCCCTTAGCTCCAGTGAGGGGAGCTTGTTAATGCTTCGGCAAACCAAGACATTTTGAACTATTCTTTGCTTTCGACTTTGTGGGAACAGTTTGGGGAAGGCCTTTTCTGTTCCAGCATGACTGGGCCCGAGTGCACAAAGCAAGGTCCATAAAGACATTGTTGGGTGAGTTTCGTGTGGAAGAACTGGCCCATACAGAGTCTTGACCTCAACCCCATCAAACACCTTTGGGATGAACTAGAACAGAGATTACGAGCCAGACCTTCACATCTAACATCAGTGCCTGACCTCACAAATGCTCTTCTGGATGAATGGCCAAAATCACCACAGACACATCTTCAAAATTACCATCTTCCACATCTTGTGGAAAGCCTTTCCAGAAGAGCAGCAGCTGGTATAGCTGCAAAGGGGGACCTATTCCATACTGATGCCTATGGATTTAGAATGGGATGTGTTACGTGCCGCTGTTAGTTCATGTTTAGGCTCAGCTCCGCCCACAGCCCTCGTCGTCTCAACTCGCCCTCCATTCTCCGCTTGCTCCGCCTCCACGAAGATCCGGCCCTCGACACGTCTCATGCGCCACTCTTCGCTTCCGTTTCCAAGAATTGAAAAGCTGCCAGCAAGAAACATCGGACAGCCCTGCTCATTACTTATCGCTGTTGGCTTGCTTTTCTCAGATTGGCATTACTATGTATGATTCGCTTGGTTTATTGGTTCTTATTCTTATATAATTATACGAATTACTCACACTGTCTTTGGATTGTAACATTTGTTTCTAAATGTATGATACATGTCATAGACTCGTCTATATGTTCTGCTTTCTGAAAACTGAATTTGGGTTGGCCATGTAGCAGCGCACTGACACAGAATAGTCTTCCAGAACACATAGTGAAAAAAGTACTTAAGTGCATTTAAGTCAGTGGTAAAATACACTTAAGGGTCTTTTACACGCCCCTTACACAAACCCATATTTTGATGTTTCTTTGCACAAAGTGAAGAAACCCACACTTAAGTAAATGGGAGAATATGTTTAGTCAAAATGCTCAGCTAAACGCTTTATTGGCTTAAGTGCATGAGATAGCTAGCTGACCCATAGTTTTAATATACCTAAAACATTCAGAAAATATCAATCTTTGCACAAACAATAAACACTGTATTTCATTTTAGCATTTTTTTCAAAAAAGCAATTCATGCGAATGATTAAATACAAGTGTCGAAGGCTTCTCCACCATGCTTCCATTTTCAAATAAAAAGACGTACGTGGATTTCAAGGAGGTTCATACTATAAATTAAAAAGTATATATTCTTTGTTTTCCCTGCTGCCAAAACCATTGACCCTGTTTCCTTGCTTGATGAATCAATTAGAGTTTTTGCATAGCTGCACCCTCTTATTTGGGTTATGCATGGGGGGTTTGACTGCCCAGCAGATGGGAGAATAGGGGCCTATCCCAGTGTCCCCCAAGGCGAAAGCCCAGAACCCTCACAGACTTATCTGACATCACCCTGAAGAGGCTGCAAGGGCTCAAAATGGTATAAATAGGAAGGAGACAGCACGTTGCAACGTTACCATGACAACATCACAACATGTTCCTTACTATCATGAGTTTGGGACTTATTATTTAGAATTCACACTTTCTTCATGGCCAAGGCACTTTGGGGACCACCTGTCTAATTTGAGGCAAATTTGTTCCGGGCTCTTACCTTACAGAGTGGAGTGGTAATTGTCAAATAAACAAATATACTGTTTTTTGTCAAAACAACATCATTAAACAAAAACTAATGGAAGTGGTTTGTTAACCATTTACGCTTCGGGGCATCCCCTGGTATTCCCGTATTCTATGTCACAACAATATGAACTGTGGATAATTCCTTCAGGCAAAGTTTGCAGAAATGCAGACTTATGGAAAGTGTGCATAAAGGGCTCAAAATATCTGAGAGAGCCCTCATGCACTTGATGATGTGACAGTAGGACAGCCCTAAGCACTCAAGGACTTAGGTGTAAATGGCCACAAAGTCCATGAGTCTGTGAGTCTAGACGCTGGGATTGGGCCTAGGTGTGACTCAGGAGCGTGTAACTTCTACGCAATTTTTCGTTGCTTAATTTGTTGCCTAATGGAAGAATATGGCTCATGGACAAAATCAAGCAAAACCCAAAACTGGGTAACAATTATCCGTTATATCTGTACTTTCACATGCTGCTTGTGCCGTGGTCATGATGGTGAGTAATAAGGACAGAAAGCCTGCTTAGTCTGTGCCTTCGATTTTTTTGAAGTAGGTAGTGATGAATGGGGTTAACGATGAAGTCCTGAAGCACAAACAAATGGTTCAGTACAATGTGCTTTCACTTTTTTCACAAATTCATATTTTTACTGTGGGCAACTCGAGATCTGAGGGCTCAAATCTCAGCCAGAGCTTTCTATTCGTGAATGTTCTCCTTGTTTTGAATACTCCACTAGCTTCTACAGTCCTCCTGCAATCCAGAAACATATATGGTTGGCCACATAGGGATCTTGATTTTATAATAATTATAAGTGTGTGAGCCCTGCATGAACTGGCATCGCATCGGGGGTGGTCTACTGCCCTGTGCTGCCTGGAATATGCTCCAGGCTCAAATCCACTCTGTACTGTAAAAGATGTTAAAACATGGATGAATATTTTTACACTGAGGGGTTTTTTCAAAGTGGTTTTTGATCATTGCTAAAATAAGGTTATTGATGAACACAACAGCTGACTTCACTGTAGAGCCAGTGATGTCACAGATAGAGGTGATGCCCCAGACACTCATCCGCTGCCTGTCTCTCTCTGTGGCTTTGTGCATGTGGTGATGTCATAAACAGCCGCACTCTGTTTTTGTCAGGGCACTGACTATTAAACACGATGATGTCACATCTGACCTCTCTTTGTGAATGGGCACTAACTTTTATGGATGCTGTCGCCGTACACAAACTCTCTGTGTGTGGCAGAGCACTATTAAATGTAAGATTGTCATACACAAGATCTTTGTTTGTGTGAGAACAGTAACCCTTACATGTGATGAGATCATGCACATTCTGTCTCTCTGCGACATCAGCACACTCGAACATTACCATGTCCACTGTGCTACCTCTATCCCTCCACCCACTAAATTTACTCTTACCCTGACTTTACCGTCCATAATTATAAATCATAATTAATTATAATAAATATCTGAGAAGCAAGCACACAGTAATGAATTATTATAAGTAATAGTAGCAGTATTATTAATACTTATAAGCTGTATTAGATATAATAGGCCCTAGTTTTGTTTATTACAAAAATATAATATAATATAATATAATATAATATAATATAATATAATATAATATAATATGATGATACCTATTCACTACAACCGAATCAAAATCGACATTTTTGACAATAACATAATATGAGTTTGTCATCAATCTAATTTTAAAAACTAGAAAAAATTAAATATGTTACGGTAATGAGTTTGTGCGAATGACCCATTTGGTGTTCAAAAAGCAACCCATACAGGCCTGGATTTCGACTTTCCTCTTTGTGTTTTATCTGCTTATAAAACTGCAATGTAATCAGTTGTATAGTCCAAACAAGTTTATATGCTACGGTGTAGCTGCAATGTATTATTCCAAACCACTTGCTAGTCACTGCCACTAAAACCCCACACATATAGACTATTAGGCGTAGAATGGTTACCGGTTAGGCAATTGTCCTGGTCAAATAATCCCGTTGGGGACTCCTGACCTAGGGTATTTATGAAACAGTGTGTGCAAAAATATGGGACGAATTATGTTGTTTCGAAATGGAGTCGGCACAGACAGATTAGCATTTCAGTATCACCCAGAAACATGCAACGCTTTCAGTGTCCGTCAGCTGAAGTACATCAAGACGACAGTGGAATATTCTTGGTCCACTGTCTTTGTACCTCTCTCTGTCCTGCTCTCACTGGAGAGCAAGTAGGCCGACATGCACATCAGCGCACGCTCCTGAGGACACACTACTTCCTTTGAACCTATTTCATTCATTTTAATTGAAATATTTTTTTAATTGGCCAGTCCTTTAGCGTAATTAAGTGTTGGCAAGGCAGATGTCACTTGAATCTAGCCTATGATGATAATATACTTGTAGATGCCAATATATTTCTGTATACTGTTGTGTTTTATAGTCCCTATGTAACTAGGTAATTATTCACATGCGTTATGTATTGTACCATTTATTTCTAAATGTGTAATATATAAAGTTTAGTTTGTTACATGTTCGACTTTCTGAAAACTCCAATATGGTTTTTGGCCTTGCAGAGGCGCATGACTTATTACAGCCGTCCAGTTCGCTTAGCTAAAAATGCAATTAAGCGCGATTACTTCAGTAGCCTGTGAGCATAAGGATCATTTACATGCGACACGCCCATATTTTGGTGTTTCTCTGCCAAAAGTGCGTATCTTGCCCAAGTGCGCGTAAACCTCGGACAAGTCGATTGGAGAATACTCGTACTTAAAAAAGTGCGCAGCTAATACTACTTCTTCTTCTACCACTACTAACACTACTACTACTACCTCTACTACTACTACTACTACTACTAATAATAATAATAATAATAATATGATGATGATGATGATGATGATGATGATGATAAGAAGAAGACAAAGCACCTAAACAGTCGTGATCAAATTGTATTACTCAAACATGAGTGAAACAAGAAAACGCCTCTCGAACATACTGATACTGCTATTTGAGAGGTGTGAGTTATCAAATGATTTTTGCTACATGTTCTCTCTGCCCTCTTGGAGGTCTTGTTATTAATACTCATACCCAAGATCGAATATCTATGTTATGCAGGCCTAATTGAATGAAATAAAATTTAATTTCATTTAATTCCAGAGTCCTTTGTCCTCTAGTGAGAGCTGTCTCCAGGCAGGATGAGCGTCGAGGTTATATAACAGAATCCTTTTCCTCTTAGTGTTTCAGTGTCTTTGATGGCACTATGTTTTATCGTTTCGTGAAAATGCGTAAAAGGAAAAAAAAACACCAAAAATATATTTAGGGAGATAAAGTCACAACATTATATCTGATATGAACCTTATATGGAACCGCAGTTTCCATTCGGTAAACATGCTAATAAAGCGTTTCTGTTTTACGGTGCAGAAGAAGCCACCGTGAAATTATTCAGCTCATCATACCCCCCCCGCAAGTGAGGCATATACCGTATATTACGCTGATTTTCCGCAGTACAGTAACTGAAGTTTCCTCATGAAGGCATAACACGACATGGTGTTTTCCATCCAGGTTCTGATAATTAAATTAATTTGTGCTTTAACTTAATGGTAATATTCACCGAAAAAAGAAACAGTGCATTCTATATAATATAAATGTGATTTTTCTGTAAAATAAAATCAAAATCTGTTTTTGCCACCAAGTTCTTTTTTCACAAGCTGTATCACTGCAAGCCCTGCGCTGCACTCACTGTCATTGTTTTTCTATATATTTTTCTTCTGTCTGTTTTTCATTAAAACATCATCAGGTACATTTACTTTTTTAATTACTGACAACTATATGAAATCCCTGATACAGTACTCAGAATAAGCGAGGCACAAATGACGTGCACAAAATATCGGGGCATATATGGCCGCCTTAAATATGCGCCCGAATATTCTTCCTGCAAAACACACTGTAAAAAAACTTTCAATGTTCTCTCATTTTATGTTCTCCGTTTTCAGATGGACAAAGCGACCAGTTCTGAAAAATCGTAATGTTTTTGAATTAGTCGTGCCCTCTTAAACTGCACATATGTTTCACAAACATAGTGTTCAATTATGACACACGACTTTCTAACTTCGATTCTTTGTAGCAAATTGAACAACCAACTATTAAAGTTGAAACTGGTATGTTGTCGAATTGGATGCTGTTTTACTACTTAAAAACTTATTTTATCCGGAGGTATCATGTACTCGCCGAAGTAACCAGCCTTAAGGATCACCAGACAACCATTCCATAAATCAATAAATTAATAAGACTTGTGTACTTATATTATATACTGTCGCACATTCACACCTGAGTATACGAAGGCACTTCCGAAAAGATACATGATAGATAGATAGATAGATAGATAGATAGATAGATAGATAGATAGATAGATAGGTTGTACTTGATAGTTCAAATCCGTTACATTACACAATATGCAATAACAAAAATTCTCTCTCCCTCAACGCTCGTAACGCCCGTGCGTATTTATGCGATTATTTGGTTTCTTACAATGAAACGTAATTGACAGAATTGATTCTTTATTCTCTCTGGGTTTTTGTATAATTCATCAACAAATCTTTAATGTATGTTTCCAATAATCTATGTTCAGTTAACAGTTCAGACGATTGATATGGATCACATGGAATGTGCTTATATTTCCCTGGCAGGCAGCCAATTTGTCATTCGTCTATGCCAAGCATAGTATGTCACACAACCACGGTTCCATCTTTTAAAAACGTTAAGAAGTATGTGCTCAACCTATAAGTATAGTTACCTCATCAG
>JAODLD010000044.1:991147-1077451 GCA_026781065.1 Mormyrops boulengeri | reverse complement strand
ATGTGCTCAACCTATAAGTATAGTTACCTCATCAGCGACGCAATGCAACCGCTAAATAGTCCAATCTTCCTCTGACTAAAAAGTGAGAAAAGTATGAATAATAATTCTTAAATATCTCGGTATGTTACATTGAAATACTTAATAACCTTCGCAAAAAATGTTTTGATTTAGACAAGAAAGAGTATGGAATGTAACAACAAGCTATGGGCTAAAACGTGCTAATTAATGGCTCTCACTTTTGTTGAGCTGTCTGGACAGATGTAGTGACCGCCTCTTTTAACTTGAACTTGGACTTCCGACGCGACAGGTCTGTAAGATCAGGCCATTTCCGTGACATTTAGCTTGCCTTGTCGTAGAAATATACGGACAACTTCAGTAGTACTTGTGTTTTGCCTCTTAGTCAGAATATTACAAGAAGATATAAGCTTTTATCCCATTATATTTACCTTTTATGTACTTAATGTCGAAATTTGAAATAAAACAAACTTATTTATAGATCGCAAAAAATAATTTAAATAAACAAAAAAATTAATAAATAAAGGACAAAGTGAAATGTATTTGATGATGTTCACTCAGTCTGTATCTGAATCAAACCTATTTATTCAGAATTTTTCATTCTGACTTCCAGCTGCGCCGCCTCTGGTTAATACCTAACCAGACAAAACACGTATATTCTATATGTCTGGCTACAGTGGGAAAAAATTAAATATAAAATGTTTATATAATATATTAGACACTTCAAATAGACTTACATGGTCCTATTTTCATCATTAGTCCATTTTTAATTGTACTTTTTTGTTACCAGTTGTCAGGTTTGTGTACTATACTTATTTAATGAAAAAATGTATTTTTCATTTGGATTATTTCAATGACTGACGTTGTTCTCTGCAATAATATGTGAAGTCTAGCCTCATTTTAAAAGCTGGCCTTTTGGATGATATAAAAGTGATAACAAATATGTAATAATCCAAACAAAGAGACGTAGCCCTACTATATTTCATTAAAAACTGCATTGCATTGTAATATGGCGGCGACAGCATTTGTTAGCTAATATATTTTTTTCGATTTTCTTTGCCAGACATATTTTATATTTATTCTTCAATTTTAGGATCGTGGGAATCAGATACAATGATATTCACAAGCTTTCATCCTTATTTTATACAAAAGACCAGCATGACAATCCTAACCATAGGAAGATATATCAAATCCAGGGATTTGGAAAACTTTGTTTCACTTAATGTTTGTTTTATTAAGATCTATTTTGTAAATATAAAGTAACCGCTCTTATAAATAATCCCGTCGCTTTATAATTTCCTAAGCGGTCTGATGATGAACTGGGCATACAGGTCTTTGTTAGTACACTGGTCAGTAAACACAATAACAAATATACAGAAAAATATATACAAAAGGACGACAAAAATACTACTCTCCTGGTCTCGCATCTCCACCATAATGTCCCAAATTACAGGTTTTCAACTATCGCTGAAAACGTATTCAAATAATCTTCCTTTGTCTGTAGCGATAACTGATTCTGTCACAGATTTGTGGTGTCACCGAAGCCACAAGCTGCAAACTTTTTTGCGTTGACTAATTGAAACCGCAGTTCGAGTCGCTGTGATCCGCTTCTCTCCTGCTCCGTCTCTCGTCGGTTTTGTTTCAAGTCGAACGCTATAGTTTCTATATCTGCTCATTTCAAAGTTCACTGTAACATAATTATTCACATGGGACTGTACAACAGCAAGAGTTCCTATGTAAGACTGTTACTTTATTTTTAAAAATATCCTTCTCATTCATCTTTGCTAAACAAAACAAAGTTTTGTTGTGTTTAATGACAAAACAAGCACAAGCATGAACAAACGTGGTATAGAACTGCCATGAATTCTGAGATTTTAAAACTGCTACATTTAAGATAATTATTCAATTCATTCAATGTTTATTCTCAAGGTAAACTCGTTTTATTATTGGGTTTTCCCAATTAATGATGTGATTGTGCTCACTTTTACAAGTAAATTAAACACATCAGGAACGAATACTCTATTGATAATGTCTAATTGTTTATGTCTATACCAATACCTACACGACAGTGGCCAAAATTGCGAAAACACTTCCAATTTTTAGAGATTGCAGAACTTTATTCCAGTTACTCCAGTCAATTATTTAATAGTTCAGTGTATGATATTTGTAAACAGTCTTTGATTGTTTATAAACATTACCGTCAATATTCGTGCAGTAATTTTTAAAGAGTATAATGTCAAAAATGGTACGTGTTTTCACAATTTTTACCACTAGTGTATAACTCGGTTTACTGGATACCAAAGCAAAGGATTTATTTCTTCAGATCTTCTGATGTATGTCTGTATTTTCTGACACAGACAGACCTCTTTGTTTGACACAATGTGCACAATAGAGTACATTCACTGTATCAATTGTTTCCAATAATCTTTTACTAACGAGATAATGGCGGAAAATTAACCTGAAGACTCGGGTTTCAGACAATCAGACGAAGAGGTCTCATAGAACAAATTTTGTTTCTGAATTTAGCACTATTTACCGGCCAATTTTATCATTATTGCCAGTGTTATTCTTTAACGATACATTTCAGAGGGAAATAAAAACATGCAGGATTAACAAAAGTCGGAATTAAAGCAGTTCCTTATGTCTCATGTGTTTATAGTTACTGCGCAGACCAACGCAATCATTCATTCCAACAAACACACACGTACCAATGAACGCGCGCACACATACACACATTCATGTCTTTTTTATTCATGTCCTTTTTGGGGACCATCCATTCATTTTTGCCCTCCCAACTTCATCTGGCGCATCCTTGGGCTATGGTTACCCATTTGGAAGCCGTTATTACGCCTGCAGATTGTCTCACTCACACAACTTGCAAAGCTCTAATCCCAACAGTGACATCCTTAACCCCTACCCAGCCGTAACCTTAACCATAAGCAACTAAACAAACTGCAAGAGTTTTGGCATTTTTAGTTTTTTGATTGCAGTCACATATTTTTATGAAATTGAGTTTTCCTTTATGGTCCTGACAACGTCAAAATAGCAGGTTTCTATCACACTGTGGAGAGATAACCCCCCTCCCCACACACACACACACACACACACACATACACACACACGATCTTCACCCGATCTCTTCATTCCGTTGAACAGTTTTTATTATAGCTTTGAATATTTGCACCCTCAAAACAACCACATATGAACAAACAATGGCTTCATGTTCAATTTAATTCAAGTTATATTGACAGATAGATGCGAATCTTACTGGCTATTGACTTGTCTAGAACGCAATATCTCATATCCAGGGCAAGACAACTTTGTCAGCAAACATGTACAATGAAAGACTTAAAAAAGTAAAATTCCACTCATTAAGTTGTATTTATCCAAATAAAACGGTATTTCCAGACTGAGGGCGAAGTTTCACCCTGGTGGGTATTTGCTGCGAACATAACGCTAGGTATATATGAAGTCGACTAAATAGCCACCTTTTAATTAAGAGATATGAATATTAAACCGATAGTGTTCGACAGTATTTATTCTCACACTGTCTCCTGTTATCACTTATTTTATAAAGTATTACTAATGAAGAAATCGACATTGATAGACAGACAGGCAGACAGACGGACATGCATAACATGCACATGTACATGCAAACGCATACACACTGATACAGAGCTGAGATTTAGATCTTCGAATACATGTCATAATGAAATTTAGTAAAATTTTGTGAATTAACGTTCATTCGGACTCTATATTCCAATAAAATATTTAGAGGCTACTAATAATTTAACTTAAAATGATGGTGTAAGCATTTGAAACAAACATACGAGGCGTGTTTTTGAGTTCACAGTGTCCTTTTTTGCAGAGTCGGCACAAGGCAGACCCCTGCTTAAATTCAAACTGCAAATAACTTGTTAATGTCTGCGAATAAAGCATTATAGTCAAACACATTTTAAAATCGTGTACATACGTACACATTGTTTATGTTTTTTTTCCGAAAATCGTCTTCATGCGCTCCTTGGTACAACCTGTTAAAATATTCATTGTCTGCATCTGTGGTTAACACGGTAAAAAAAAAAATAGCTTTTAGCCTTTCGACTGGAATCCGCCAAACTTTATCAGAGGAAAATCGTAGGTAATTTTAACCTTCAGTTTAACCTTTTGACTACTCTGTAATCAGCATGTTCAAATATTCAAAGATTCAAAATTCTACTTAATTTATCAGAAGAATAGGGGTGACACGAAAATCACGCTGAAGACAATACTATTTTACGTTAAATTGTAAACGCATTTTAAAATTTATATTGGTGCTATATCTTAAAATAACATAATTGAAACAAATCACAGGCGCTTTGTATTTGAAGTAATATTATAAATTCAATATCTGATTGTGGTAGTTTCCCTCTGCATAAAATACAATTAAAGTACAACTGAAGGCTAGTATATTTCTGCAATGTAGACGCCCTTAAACTAATATATTGCTTCCTGTTCAGGCTTGTGCACGTTACCTTGTTTCGTTCTTTAAGCCGTATATAGCTTTCTTAACTGCAATGCCTTTGCATGTAAACTCGAACGTGCTGGTGTGAAGTTCATTTTCTTCTGTCTAGACTATGATTACGACCCCGTTTTCCCGCGTTTTACCTTGACCTTGGACTTCCCAGAATCTGCCATTTGTACAAGATTTCTAAATGTTACAGTTGCTTGAACAGTAAAGAACCTAATTTCAAATTCAATGTATAAAATATACCTTAATGTGTACTATTCAAATTTTAGTTCTTTATTAAAGATTTCTGTAGTATGGATATTTAGTTAAACATTTTAAACAGAATTTGAAAAGTCTCTCGTAATAAACGACCGCCCAACTATGTGTGCAACTCAGAGGCAACATTAAAGTTAAGAATTTAAATTCAAGGTCCAAACTATCATCACTTTAATGATTAATGTACACTCACATTAATTAGAAAAAATATTTCATTGCATCACAACTGATTAGAGTAAAAGCAGTTCTTTCAAATTGTGACTGGATTTATTTTGCTTAACGCAATAGTCGACATTAAACCAATAAACTGTTTTTTACATGAAATATATCCGTTAATGTATATCGTATTGTATCTAAACCCAGGTCTTTAGCTAAACATTAAAAAGTACGTGTATGTGTGTATGTTCATCTTCCTTTATTCGCAACGAATTTTATATTTTGCGCCCATCTAGCGTGTTTCTCAATGCGGATTTTAATTTTATTGTAAATGTATCATAATAAGATGCCAGAAATAAATGAAACAAAACGTATGATGAACTTAAAATATACTAAAATGTACTCTTAAACGTTTTCTTAAATGGGATGTACACACACATGTATGTATATACGATGTTTGCTTAAATTCAGTAATTCAATATGATTTCCATAGAATCAGCCAAAATGCACAGCTTGGCATCATCGTCAACGCTCCGAAGTCGGCCTTAAGGTTTCCCTTCAGGATTTTTTTGAGTGACTTTATCCAATGAGATATCTGGCTACTCTTCAAATAGTGCTATAGGGGAAAGTGAGGGGGTAGATTTTTAAAGGGATGAATTCCCCCTCCCCTCTTACTCCTGCCTCGTTAATATGTCACGTGTCCTGGAGCCACAGCCTTAATGAACTAGACACTTGGGTATTGCGTGCGCATGCGCCTGCGTAAAAATGTACTTGGAAATGAGGTGTCTATCTTGGAGTAGTCGACTTTTAAAAAGCGTCGGCAGCGCGTGATATGACGACTTCGCTGGTCCTGCATTCACGCTGGGCGGACACACTGATGTACGTTTATGAAAAAACCCCGAATGAAAATATTCAAAATAAAAACCAAACCATGGAGGGACTAAGCGGGAATTGCCCTGCGACCCACTGCAGGGAACTTATTTCGCACCCAGCTTTAGGGCGACATGCTGGCAGCATAGCGACTCACCAGGGCTCAGTGTACTCGGAAATATCATCTACAGACGCCGGCCGACAATGTCCCGCGCCCCAAACTTCATCTAGCGCATCCTTGGGCTATGGTTACCCTTTTGGAAGCCCTTATTACGGCTGCAGATTGTCTCACTCACACAACTTGCAGCAGAAGCCTTGTTCTTATCACCCAGTGGAGAAATACGCCGAAACAAGCAGCTCGTTGCCTACCGAAGAACTATCCAGCAGGGCCAAAGAGTTCGCTTTTTATCCTGGATTTGCCAGCTCATATCAGGCAGTCCCGGGTTACTTAGACGTATCGGTGGTCCCCAGTATTAGTGCACATCCCGAAACGCGGCACGATGCATTGATTCCAATGGAGGGCTACCAGCACTGGGCTCTTTCTAACGGCTGGGACGGGCAGGTGTACTGTTCTAAAGAGCAAACGCAGTCTGCTCATCTCTGGAAATCACCGTTCCCAGGTATGGAAATCAGCGCGTCGGCGCATTCAAAGACGTTTACAGAGTATTTCAGTTTAGTTTAAAATTAAAACAAAAATTAAGAATAATCTTGATAATATATTTGAAATATATAAAAAGCCTCAACAAATGATGCTTATTGACGTGTTACGTGTATAGTTAACGTTCTTTTGGCTTGATTCACTGGTTTATTTGTGTGCTCAATTTTTTGTAACACAGCAGTAAAAAATATTCAGCAATCTATACTCCAAGACAAATCCATCATGGGGTTGCAGGCAGATACCATAATTAGTTGATTTTCTAAAGTAAATGAGAGGAAATAGTGTAAAACAGCTAAGGCATACACCGCCGAATGTCTTACAAAAATCCTGAAGATATGCATGCTGTTAAAATGAATCTTCTAAAGTCAAATGCGTTTTACTGTTTTTTGACCCAATTAGTTTTTGACCCTAATTCCATTTCTATTTCATTCTGATGATATGCTTATGCCATACTGTAGGTACAGAGACAATACCAAGCGCGATGTTTTCCCTTTCCTCTCCGCATCTTTGCACATGTCGATATCTGACCTGCATGCATGTACTAGTAAATTTACGTTTGTCTTCTAAGCTCATTGCTTAATGATTGCCAGCAAATTTCCTCCATTTAAATACAAGCCTCGGCATTTAATTTGAGCTATTTTAATTCCGGTATTCACAAATGCATTTTAGAAATTTACTGTGCGATACACCGAGCTTCTAGTATGACAGTAAAATCACTTTTATTGGTCTGACTTGTATAGCAAGCGGGTGTGTTAAAGATCAATACGAATTCTTTACTTACCTGCAGAAAACTGCTTCTCACGATATTAACATTTATCCCCGTTCAGCTTTACGCTCCACCAAAATATGTAATATTTTAACTTTAGACACGACAAAATGTATGTATGGATGCCCCAAGGAAATATACTGCACGATATATATTTTAAAACCCAAAATTATTTACAAAAGCCTGACATCGAAATTTACAATTGCACCGTAATACGAGGAATGATCATTTAACCGAAAAAAGTCGTGCAGGGGTTAAACTGATACCACCAGAGTTGTGTTTTCCTTTTTTGCATTTTTAGTACAACATAGTGTATAATAATTGCAGCAAGGGCTACCCTGAGTAAACGTGACAATGACCTATGACTTCGTATGTGTGTGTGGGGGGGGGTCGCTTTTGTCTCGATTTCTGCTTGTCGTCTACCGTATGTTTTGATAGAGCTTTAAAAACATGCATTTTTTTACTTGAATGTTCAAGGTGTTCGTTTTACCGAAATGAAATTGTTTATTTGTGGATAAAACCTGAAAATGCTGCCCACAGCGAGGTGCGGAGAAGTACTTCAGAATGTTCCCTGAAATGACAACCGTGAAATGCTGCAACATACACAAGTCATATTCTCACTAACACCGAGAAATGAGTGAAAAAATGAACATATGACTGTTATTTTGGCCAATCAGAACAGGTCTATGGCGGCAAATAACCGAGAATATTTTGATACTATCGTTATCTTAATATACAACAATGACTTACAAAAGCGTATATTTTTGTTACGCTGCCCACATATTCAACAGTAAAACACAACAGAAAAAGAAAGAAATTAATATTTAAAGAAAGAGATAACTGATAAGAAGCCACATTTCCGAGCACAGGTTGCGTTACTTAATTTAATTACTGTACGGACATTGCAGTATCTTAGTTTATTTTGTACTAGTGGAACTGGCCTACGTCATACCTTTTCAGATGGATACACACACACACACTCAAGCAAACATTTTTATACATTCAAAAAGGGAAACACTCAGAAACATATTAGTAAAACACTGCTACGAATATAAAATAAAAATACAAAAATCAACAGGTGGCAATAAATTAAATGTGTCACTACGTAAGATATCTACTAGTGTGTGGTGTAGGTTGTGACTAAACCTTTACGCCTGAATATCTGAATATTGTATAGTTTTGAAGAGAATGCATTCTAAGTTAGTTGTCTTTGTAGATCTGAATGGGTACAGTAGGGGATTAAATGAAGCAGTACATTATTAGAATGGATTACTGTTACTTTTGTGCGTGACCATGAAGCTTACTGTTTTATGTCATTGCTTATATGAGTACTAAACGCTGGCCTAAGAGGACACATATTAAAACGCACACACACTTTAGCATATGCGAAATGTTATAAGTACTGACACGTTCTTTAAAAATAGTTCATTCCCGCGAGCGCACGCACACATCTGTTCGTACCTATTTCACAGGTGTTTTTTTTGCCAAGACTTTTATACAGATGTTTATTTGTTAAAATATTGGAAATACAGAGTCAATTTTGAAATATATTTTTTAAACTGTGTTATTTTAATATTAGAACTAGAAGTCAAGTATTCAAAATAAAGAAATGAGTACATTATTGTGGAATGCAGTGACCAAAATAAAGTTCCTCTGTGTTTATAGTGAAGAGCTGACATTTATGTGGGAAAATATCCAAGAGCGTCGTTAAGCTTCGTCCATCTAGTGTCATAATAGGATCTTTCAACAATATAGTTATTCAGTAATGTGGTGTAAACGATATGACAGCGTTTCTAAATATGTTGTGAGATAAACCTATAAACAAAAACGTTATAACGTGTAAGCGGTTTGTCTCATTCAGGTATCCGGGTCCTGGTGGGTCTACTGTTGTTGTTATTTGCTCCGTGGTATTGGTATATGTTACATTTCCTGGAAATGTTTTTATTTAAGCTTAATGTATTCGGATTGTATTTATTTAGGTATTTTTATATTTCCTTTTTTTGTAGATGTGGTTCCCCTACAACCTGAAGTGAGCAGCTACCGCCGCGGCCGCAAGAAGCGCGTCCCCTACACTAAGATGCAGCTCAAGGAGCTGGAGAAAGAATACGCGACTAGTAAGTTCATCACCAAAGACAAGAGGAGACGTATTTCCGCTACAACAAACCTTTCTGAAAGGCAGGTCACCATTTGGTTCCAGAATCGGCGTGTGAAAGAGAAGAAATTTGTCAGCAAGTCCAAGAACGCAACCCACGCGCACAACACCTGATACCCGCTCTAGCCTGTTCTCGCTATGAATTTATTGTAATTAAAACTATTGTTTCCACACAAAATCACTTAAGTGAAGACTCTATTCTGAATTCTCTTTCTCCCAGATACGCTTAATCCTATTTATAATTTAAAGCCCGATTCTGTTGCATCAACACAATTACTTCTCTGGACCTGGAAGAGATGCTGTGAAAAACACTAAGAAGCAAACTGAACATTGTCTTTTATATGGCCGTGTAAAGATTTGTATATATGTATATGATATTTAATATAATCTCTGTTTCAAAAAGACGCTTTTTCCCGAATAATTCACACACAAGTCTCTGTTTCTCAAAGCATTCTTATCATACATAAATGTACTTTTTGGGAAAAACCAGAGAGTTGATTCCATTATCCAATTCAAACGTTATGAAACAGAATCAGCGATTGTATGTTACCTGAAGAGAAAATCAGAGCACCAGGAAGCAATGAAATGTAAATCAGAAAGGCAAGACCACGACTGAAACAAAGAAACTGTCTTCTGCATGGACCGGCATGGTGTAGAACTTCGAGAGGAACAGGGTATAAAACGTCATGATAGCTTGTAAAGGCCGACCATTGAAGCAAGAGTCCCAATTTTGAAATGGACCATACAATGGTTTTCTTATTTAATTTATATACCCACGTTCTGACAAGAGTTGTGTATATCGTCACACTTAGTTTCTTTGTCAGTGAGGAAAATGTCTTTCTGTCATGCAACTGGAGTTATTGTAAAAAAAAAATTAAAATGACTGAGTATTGTACAATGATGTACAGTATACTTTCTCGTTTTTGTTTGTATGCACACATCAATATGTAAACGTTTGTCATCTTTTTGTGAATTTTGTGAATAGAGTGTGTGAACTGTATTATCGTGTTTGACCAGTCAGTATGGAACGGAATAAAACCTGAAGACGACGTCTGCCATGGCGATGACAATGATATCTGGTAATGGAAAAATAAAATGTTATAGCGTGCAAGCTATAAACAAATGAATTCACAACGGATTTGTGCTATACCAAAAAAATGAATTCACAATGGATTTATGCCATACAAAACAAAATGATTTCACAACATCACATAAACCATGTCCCTGATTAATATAACATTGTCTAAATTAATAGTGCGCCTGAAATGCTTGGAAATATGAATGATTTTTTAACTCTTCCGTGAAGCATTTTAAAACAAAGGTAAAGTTAAGTAAAAATCTTGTAAGATTATAAAGGTCTCATCTGACCATAAAAATTGCCAATTGCAATTCTCAAATTTAAATGTTTACCTACCAGCTTTTCCAGTTGGATTCCGCGCTGTCGTTTACATTCAGTAATTCACAAACTATGTAATCAGCTATATAAACAACTCTTAAAATGTAATGTAATCGGTAGCCATGAATAAACTGGAATAATCTGGCTCCGTGATCTCAAACAGAGACATATAAAATATATAAGAAGGACAACACGTTGGCCGGTTAATACGCAGAAGTTATTTCAACTTAAACTGAGGCCTGGTGTTCTTAAGCGCGGGTATCACAGCCAAGTGAAATGAATACTTCCGGTGTCAGCTTAATTCTTTACATTACGAGTGAATATTATATTTCATCGCATTTCATGATTAGCGATATCCAGTTTTGCTTGTTTTAAATGCTTACTAGCCCCTGACGAGGCCGCCGAAGAACTGCCTGCATGGACCGAGCCGCCGACGGATAGCACGGTTTCCCGCTTATCGGGCTCTTTTCACGCGGCTTAAGAATCTGAGTATGATCTAATAAACAACACAACAACAACAACAACAACAACAAATATAGTAAACAGTCCGAATTCATACAAACGCAAGGCCAAAAAATTATTGATTAAGCAGTCTTTTGGCTGGATAAATTGTGCTGAAATTTTAAATTTAAGTTATTTCAGGGGTAACACTGGCATACCCCTAAAACCATCTGGGGGAGTCTGTTAAAACACTTCACATGGCTTGGAAAAATTGTATCAGTCGATTACATAGTTCAGTAATTTTAAATATTCGTATATCTGAATAAAGGCAGAAATGTATTTTTCTGTGCAGATGCCGTCAGGTATCACATTTCAGAATTTTTTTTTTTCTAGCGTGCGGTGTAGCGAACTTTCACTTTATGTGATACAATTAATGTAAATTATACGCATTTATTTATCATGCCAGTTTCACATCTCACCAGTTTCAAAAGTACGAACATTTAGTTGTATTTGGTCTCTTTCCAAAAGAAACTAACAGTCTAATCACAATTCTATATAAACACAGCAAATAAATGAGTAATTACACCCATACGCCGCAAGTCCGTTGTAAATATTTGTCCGTTAACCTGCCAAGTAGCATCTCATTCAGTTACTGATATGTAATTCCACATTAGGGATGTAAATAAAAATTGAGAAATTTTCTCAAACGAGCAAAAAGAACTTTCGGCCATGGTAAATAAGATTTGAATAACTCTGAGCAATTAGTTAAGTTCTCCCCAAACGACCTTGATGGGCCGAATGGCCTCCTTTCGTTTGTAAATTTCTCATCTTCTTATGTTCTTATGTTACGCTATCACAGAGCTGTGTTGATTTCCCTTAGAAGTGTGTCATTTTGGCATATTATTGAAAACATTTAGCAAAACACCGCGCCCTCGATGCACTAAATATATAAGGCTTAGCTAAAACAACTGGCTTATACCGCATCAAAATATACAGTATCTTGTGCCAATCCGTTTCTTTTGTGTTAACCTGTCCCGAAACCATCAATGCATTACCCTTGACCATGACTATGCGGCCACTTTGACCTTGACATCATGCTTTCGCGAAATAAACGGGGTGGGGGTTTCAGTTCTCACGATTTGTTTGTAGGAAAACAAAGTGTTATTTCAACGTCTAGACAGCTCCAGTTAATGACGTGCCATAAATATATAAACAGGGAAAGTGCTGGGATATCCTCCGACAGAAGCATTTCTAGCCTATATATTTTCTAACTGAAATCACAGAAGTCAGTTTTGCAGGCTTGCATTTTACTTTATTTGGAAATGTAGTTTACAGAATCATTTATACCCCAGTTCCGTATCCAAGTCAAGTCAATCCCAAACCACCAGTGCATTTTCCAGTTCCTTTCTGAGGCGTGACCGCAAAGTACAAGTAAACCATTGATAGAATCCGACTTCTCCACATCAGTCATCAACGGGGGACATGATTAATGTTCGGTTGTTTAAAGTTATTAGTAAAATCGTGGATTTAGGAGTACCGAGGCATCGCACTTCATGTTTGAAGGTATGGCTAGTCTATTTATACCGAGCAACAGGAGTTAATTACAACTTTTTTCACTAATAATACCAATACAGTATATTTAGACCTCATGAAGAATTTGAAATATAATCATTTCATAGAAACATTAGACTGTTGGCAATGTTACTGAAATTGGCCTTTTTAAATATAAAATTGCTCTGTTATATTACATACTAAATGATGTAGTATTATGTTCTATCAAGTCAGGCCTATGACTTGCGTTATGCAAAGGCCTGTGTTTGTGCTACACAAATGTCCACCCATTCCATTTCTAAACACACACAAGATTTCTTAGCTCATATTTGTTTATTTTATCTATTATTGATTTATTATCTTATTGTGCTTTATTTAACAGACGCTTTTGTCCAAAGCGGCGTGGATGTGAAGCAAATAGCACGTTAGAAACATACGGCTGTCGTCGAGTGAGGGTTTGCCGAACTTCCAGTTAATGCCTACTTACAAATGCTCATTAATATATTCGATTACAAAATGTGGTTTTACTGTAAGTAAGATTTTGAAATAATGGGCATCAGAGGTACTTACAAATAACCATTTCACACACCACTTTATTTTTAACATTAAATCTTTCGGATGTCCGGAATGCCGTTCGATTCCCCCAAACATTTCAGCTACCAGCTTTCAGCTCTTCGCATTGATAGCCGATACAGTGTGGGTAGCTAAAACAAACGGCGTATTACTACGTACTGGAAACAGTCCTACAAAGGAAGGGACACTCCAGCAATTGTGCACGCGGAGCAGAGTAGAGAAGACATGTACAGGCGGCTGATAACCTCTGGCGGCGGCAGAGTGAACTGATAGGGGGGAGCTAATATCGTAAGCCTCCACTCCACAGTAAACACTACATTTACCAGCTTTGCGCGTTTCACTCCTTCAATGCCTTCTAATTTAAAAAAATATCAATTTTTAAAATGTGTATCCCATTTGTTTTATCTGTGACTCGGTAATTTGACACACTTAAAGTTCGTTGAAGTATATTAAAGCTTAGTTAACATAACTAACTCTAATGCAGTCATAATGTGATCAAGATTTAAATTTGCATTTTATGTGAAGAGTTCACCACAAACAAAGTCTGCTGGAATCAGGTTCTGCTGAATTTGTAAATTACTTTTTTATTCAGCATACAACTCTGTCATGCTAGTTCGGATTTTTTAGAATTTCACAAACTTTATATTCACAGTCCATTGCGGTTATGCTATGGACGGTACGTGCTCTTGGTTATTTATCAAACTGGGTTTTGTGTATTTACCTATCTTTGCACTTTGCTGATATCCATATCTTGTGTTTGATACCCGGAATATTAAATGAGTTTAGATAGATAGATAGATAGATAGATAGATAGATAGATAGATAGATAGACAAGTAATCACGGCTCTGTAGATTAACGTCTTTCTTCTACAAATTAAATTCCTCAGTTTCAGAAATAAAAATGCGATACGTAAATGTTACCCGTGTGTGAGAGTTTGCGCAGAAATTTCGATGAAACAAATCTTTTGTTTTCTTTCGATTCGACTCTCTATTTTGTAAAATTTCTCAACACATTTTTAGATATGTGTCGAATAGTGCATATTTAGATAACAGTTCAGACAGAAAATATGGATCGCATGGGTAAATATGTGTATAACAGTACACAATGCATGTACACAAGTACACAAACACCATGTGTCACAGTTCCAACTTTTAAAAACTTTTAGAAGTATGTCCTCAGCCTTATAGTATAATCACGCAACGGATAGACAGCCCAATCTTCCACAAGTTATGAAGTTTGCCTAAAAGGAACAGCAGCGACAATATCTAAACAGTCAGAAATTTAAAAGCATCTCGTGCTTTTATGAATATGAAACTTAGATACTAATGGCGAATCTATCTTTGAGAAATACCTAATAATAGTGATCTCGACTACGTCGTCTCTGGTGTGTTTTCTTTGTCCGTGAAGTGCAATGTAGAAATAATAAGATGACCCTTATTCAAGCTCATGGTGGACATTAGGCAGTTAGTCCATAAGGAAGTCGTTTTAGCGCAGACCTAAGAATCACAAGAAAGTGCATATAGATGCGATTCTCAATGGCAACCATATCTGCATTTGTGCAGATGTAATTAAAATGCAAGCTGAACACAAGGGAAAGTGTCTTTTAATTGTTGTTTTCTAATTCATTAAACGATTCAGTTTAAAACTGACCAACTCACCAAAACTAAAACTGAACTGGTATTTTTTTATTCGCAGAAAACTACAATAATTAAAAGAGTCGCAATGAAAAAAAGATCCTGACAGAACTAGAATGAAGAGAGTCTATTTCATTCAATCGCACGGTCCCGGCTGGACGCATCACTGGGCCGTCATTTCAATAACCCCTCGTGCACTAGACGGTGACCTTGAACTGCCACGTGCAACTGAATCGTGGGCTCTGTCTAGTGAACGGTATTTTTAAGCATGCTACGTGATTAGGGGTTTTACCAGTGTGTTTCTATAGGTATATATTAAATTACATATGCCTGATTAATTTTAGTGAGAAGTTTCGAATTTCTGTCGGTGTTAGTTTTGTCTTCTAGGGTTACTCCTTCATCGATTTGAACGCCGTGTTGCATCAATTTTACCTAAAGGTAATTTAATAGTACAAATGATTCTGAAGAAATAAATATATTTGCATGCCTCATTTTACATCCAAATGGTAGCTTGTACCTCTTTCTGTGATTGTACATATACCATTTATAATGGACTTGTAATTTAATATGAGCGATCGACTATGGATATTTCTGGAACACTGTATAAGATCCTGTGATCCCACACCATTAGCCTCTCTTTATAGTTAGTCTGCATGGGAAGACAGACAGGCTGATGGGCTAACTTTGCTAGGTCTATATTAGCTGATATTCCCGAAGTTATTAACTGAAAATCGTAATTCTCCATGTTGTTGCTTCACGGCTACACTATCTGCCTGGTAAGATCTACAAAACAGAGATTCCCTTAAGATTTGCTGGCAGATAACATTAAAGCGTACGGCGTTTTCTTGGAATCTATTTTTAAAGTTACGTTTCAAAAAGTGTACCTCTGTGCTTACTTACATTTTGCTGCAAACACCCAATTTATTCCTCTATACTAAACAGAAGGAAACTGAATAGGAAAACCCCAAGCGGATATATAGCGTAAACAGTTCATAGTGAGTTTCTTAGATTCTAGATATCACAAAATATCTTATGTTTCTCTCTTCTGTGCCAGTATCTACTACATATACTGATATGCCGGCCGTATACTGTAAAACAAAATTAATCAATATTTATATATAAATAGATATATATCTTCATATATAAATTAGATAAATAGCATCGATCAGAAAGTGTTGTAAGTGGTCAGTTTCATAAGTAAGAAAGAAAATGGTTTCAATTCTAAAAAGAATAATCGTTTGCATGTACGGGCCCTAACTGTACACGTGTCGTATATGACGAGTTACTATGTGCCACAGCATACATATTTTACATAAAATCTTCCTAGTTTGTCGCTGTCTGGGTGTAGGAGGATACAAGTCTAATTTATACAATGACTATGTATTTCGATTACTTATAAAAGGAAACAAATGCAACAAAATTTACGTCGTGGAAAAGCAGTTCTAAAGTGTGGTTTTAACGTAAGGGTTAAGTAGCCTAATATTTTTCGCTGATTCCTTAATTTTAAAAATTTCCCGGTGCTTTATCAGCTTATTGATAAATTACGCGATTATTTCATCTAAATCATTTCATTGATTTATTAAATGACATTAATGAATCTCAATAGTTACTTGAAGAATATTCAATATTCTACTATAGGCAGATTATTTATTTGTTTGTTTAATCTATTTACTTATTTCCTTAATATGAGGCCTACATACCATGTTATAATAATAATACGTAGACCTATATAATAATACATGTGTTGCATGGAGTTTCACCCTGCTGGCGCTCCAACGATACTGGTATAATTCATCTAAAAGTATTCAAGGCTTTACAGAATGATTTCCAGTATACGACTGAGAATGTTTATTGGCGTATCTGTTAAAGTTGCTCATATGAGGTATGAGCCAGTGTATTATTTGAAATACGCTGTTAAAATAACCTTAGCGAGGATCGCCCAACTTTACAGAGCCAGTGGTTTCAACCTGGTGACCCCCTTACTGTAAATATGTGTGAAGAGCGGTTGTGAGCATCACTCTTTGCTTAAAACAAGCCTGTAAAACAGAGGCATCACAGCTTTATGTGACACTGAATTCAACCATAATTTGCTCTAAAATAAAATGTCAAAGGCACCCCGCCTTCCTACAAAATAAATATTTTTTTCTTAAGGATAAGTGTTTAAATACAATTTGCTGTCTATTGAAAGCATTACTTGACGCTTGGGACAGTTTCAAGTATTTATAGACTTCGTTTTTGAAATCTGCACGTTGGGCACGCAGATAATACCAAAACATGACGGGATTCTACATTTTAATAAAATATTTTATAGTATTTTAAAAGCATATAAAACCCGTAATACAGAAGTTAATGTTTTGTTTTGTCTGCAAAAAACCTAGTGGGTGGTGCCTACGCGCGTAAATTAGCCCAAACACGTGACGTGATGGCGGCCAATGAGCTGCAGCTCTAGCTTTAACTACGTTAAATGTCAGATTGCAATAAACTAGAAGCTGTTGGTCGGGCCCGCGGAAATGGGCGAGCATAATCTTCTTAATCCTGGTTTTGTGGGACCGTTGGTAAACATCCACACTGGAGACACCTTCTACTTTCCAAATTTTAGAGCATCCGGGGGACAGCTGACGGGGCTACCCTCTCTCTCCTATCCGAGAAGGGAGAATGTGTGCGCTCTCCCGTGGAACCCATCGGAGTCGTGCAATGGATACCCTCAGTCCTACTTTGGTAGCCCCGTGTCCATTAACCCTTCCTTCAATCGATCATGTGAAATCACCCGGTCAGATGAAGGAAAATGCTATTATAACAACGGTAGTGGGAACAGGGAAAGTTGTTCCGAGGGCGCTGGTTTGAAAAGAGAGGACAGGTCAAGGGACAGTTCCTCATTAGCGTCTGAGCACGGACTGCACAATGGCATGAGCAACAGTGGTGCTTTTTCTAAATATGATTATGGGACTGAGCAGCTAACCCAAGACCCACCGTCCTGCCAATCCCTTGAATCCGATTCAAGCTCGTCGCTGCTCACTGAAGGAGGAAAGACCTCTGGCAGCGACCCACAGACGCTGACTTCGCCGGTAGATCATGCGAGCAGTATGGCAGCGGTCGGAGGTGAGACGCTTGCAAGCTCGGTAACAGTAGGTTCCTTTTACACAGGATTATAACGTTGTTATAGAATTCATATATTTGCTAAAATGTAACGTTGACTTGTCACAGTTATCGAACCAGTACATTTTGTCTTAACTGCTGTCGGCTTGCTTGGTGAAGAAACACCGCTAGGGGTTGCACTTAAAATGCTTCCCACATTCAGGAATTTACATTCAGTCTTTTAAACAACTAGTAAAAACAACACTATAAAACTCGATATTCGCCATCGAATGCACGTATTTTAAGCACAATTACTTTAACATAGTTTGTCTCTTGCGATTCATATAAATGTAGATAGCCTACTTATATAGCAAAAAAGTACTGCGCTTTGACTGTGCAGATAAATTAGTTCAGGGGTATTTAACGCTCAGCTGTGCTTGCCTAAGTAGAGTAGCGAGGTTTTTCTTTTTGTTTTAATGACTCGTAAACAGAATTAATATCTCTTCTTTGTTCATTTCAAAGCCATTTAATATGCCCCCAAAACGGCAACTAAGCCGTGGAGTTTGCAAGCGAGACTTCATTATCGCGTTAATGTATATTTAACAACGACAGTAAAACCTTAGCGTGACAGATACTGTAAATTATTCAATCTGAATAATGAGTCGAATTCTCCATTTCGATTTACATTTTTCATAGTTATGCGCTAATTTTATATTGTAAACAGAATCCGTTAGAATCCGTAAAATTCAAAATCAAGTTCAATGACATAGGACTGCACGTTTGTTTGAGTCTATGTGGGGTGCTTCAGACCGTATTAACAGACATGAAGGCAGAGACTTCTGAAGATGCTTCGTGTGGGCTTCAATAATTCATATCACCTAATCAGGCACTTACATTTCCTCTGCAGGAACTCCGTGGTATCCGATGCACACCCGGACCCGCAAGAAACGTAAACCTTACTCCAAACTGCAGCTGGCTGAGCTAGAGGGCGAGTTCATGCTAAACGAGTTCATCACAAGGCAGCGGCGCAGGGAGCTGTCCGACCGCTTGAACCTCAGTGACCAACAAGTTAAAATCTGGTTTCAGAACCGGCGGATGAAAAAGAAAAGACTGTTACTGAGAGAGCAGGCTCTGTCATTCTTTTAGAATACACTTTACTCAGCATTTAATCATATATCGGGACACCAATCCATTTTTGATTTACGACACTTAGTATTCTATTTGGTTTCTTTATTGGAAAGCTAACACTATTTTCATGGATATATCAGTGTCAGTTTTGCTATAATTTTTTGTTAGAATGGTATGCCGAAAAATGTATTTGCGACCAGCGGCATAGGCGAATGCTCTGACACCATCTGAGTTAAAATGCGAGAGTACGAAATTCTTCCACACTTCCATAATCAAGAATTAGATTATTGCTAGTTCTATTGTCAATACAGTCATGATTCGCCGTAACAATGGCGTTTCCCATTTATTTATGTCCATAAAAGCCATCACTCTTGATATTTATGAAAAATGCTTTGTAAACGCAAATGACGCAGCTTCAGAAAAAGGGGATTAATGACGGGAGAAGTAGATAAAATAAGTAACGAGGGAAGAAAATGCTTTCTTTTTATCAGTCGGTACGAATGAAGATCATTTGCAGTGATTTTCAATTCCAACACAAAAGTTGGAGCAGAGAGACACAGAGAAGTACAATAAAACGCTTGTATCCACGCCACAATTACCACCACGTGCTATGGGGATGTTCATGGTCAAGGACAGAATGAGTGTGGCCAAGCTCTATATCTGACTGACTAATTCAGCAAGACTCAGAACCCCAAACCCGACATTTTATTAGCCTGTATGTTATATAAACAAGCTTCTGTAAACTTTTGAAAACAGGTAATGTACGTAAGATATGCTTGATCGCCCTCGAAGTTTTCAACTGAGATTTAGATGTTGGGCAAAGGAGCAGAATGGTGTCCATATTCAGTATTCAGGTTCAGTATTAACTCTTAGTCCGAGTCCCTCCGTAAACTGCAATGGATTGTTGCAGTTGTAAGAAAATACTTTCCTCGTTCATCTGTCTGCTGCCCACACGTGTAATTTTGCCCTAGTTTAATTACCTCGAAATATAAAATAACTTGTTGTACAATACGCGTCAATCCAACGTTTGTGGCGTGAAACGGGAAGCTGAATAGGGTAAAATAAAAATTAATATGTGCCAGCTTCCAATGAAACGTAACAGATAACTTCATTTAATAATTGCTGAATATTCAATTATGCGAAAAGGTATAAGTCACTCTGACACCAGGGTAGTTCTTAACAAATCGCATCGCTTTTAATATAACGCATGCAAAGCTTAATATTCTTAGAGTTTTATAATACATCCAAAATATCTGTTAATCTCAATTGCATCTTATATAGTGTTAAATATACAGACGTTTTAACGAAAACCTGTCGGTTATTTTAATGAACTGTGTTCTTCATTTACATTCTTTTTGATTAACTATTCCGTAAATGTGATTGCATTAAATGTATATCGTCTCTTCTGAATTTCAGTTTTTTTCATGGTATGTTCTACGTGACAAGTCGATAGCGATAATTTCTGGTCTATTGTTTTTTTTTTCCAGTATATATGTCTGTGTCTCCAAGAATCCTTATAGCAATGTATCTTGTGTATTCTGTTGTAAAGGTATGGACAATTATAAACACACACCCATGCAAATATTCATTAATGTATATATCTTGTTGACCACCTTATAAATAAACTCTTCAACGTCAATTTAATTAATTTTAATTAATAGTTATTTTATAATTATATTTCTACTGCTGCTACTACAGTAATATATTGACAGTTAAGTTGGGTAAACGTGAAATTTAATTACATTTGTTCATTAAGGCCATAAATATGCATGCTTGTGCTATTGTGTAAATAAAACCGTGGTTTTCCACATAGTCCGTGTATTAAAAGTGTGAGCCTGTATAGTACAGAAAAGAAGGTATTCATTTCAAATTCACACTCAAAAGGTTTATTGTCATTTGTACTAGTACAACGGCTGCGTACAATGAGATGCTCACTTGCGTGTTGCCTGCAGTAATAAACAGGGTAACAAGACATGGGACAAACAGTAACAGGACACAGGATAGAACTTGATAAAGTAAAAACAAGAAGAAATATGAATATCTAATTTGTGTTGTTATGTTATTTCATCTTTAAGAGCAAATACTCAGAAAAAAATGTACCCCTCCAGTACAATTTGGATTATTTTTATGCAAAACATATTTCGGAAATGGAAGTGTTATCTGCAATCGGCCCATACGTAGGGAATGTCATATATTATGTGATTACAACGAAAAATATTACTATGATTTGTGCATAACTTTCGGTGTAAGAATATATTTACAGCGGTGCGTAAGTGAGGCATTCGTAAACTGGTAGAAGTGTTCACTCAATTAATATGTCTTACTATTAGGATTTTGCGTTTGCAGATGAAGAAAACCGCATTTTTCTAGTCTGCAGATACGTTTTGAATATAAGTGGTCTCCATTTTACGATTCACTTCAATTATCTTTCGTGTTAAGTCCTTCAATTATCGAAACCGCCTGTTATTCAGTACAGCTAAATTGCTACAAGTGTATTGAGATTGAATATGACAGATATTAACACGCTGTCGTCTATTTGGTCCTGCGAACCAGGGCTAACCGCAACCTAGGGCGACTTTACCCTTTCTCAATTAGAACGTGACTGTATAGATGTACGAAAATCATTTTGTTCGGTCTATTTATGCTGAAAGCTAATGCACTCAAAGAAGTTAAGGCACACAACAGCAACACCCCACGTGACTGAAAAATATTTAGCCTACCCTCTGCCGTTCACATAGTTTGCTTAATTTGATCAATTTCCATGTACTGTAATTATTTCACTTCCTCTCCAGATACCACATTTTACAGTAGCTGGCAAAAAACATGGTTTATGGGTAAATGTTCAGCTGTTGTGTTATAAACGCTTATCACCGTACCACTATTACTGACAATTAATTGACAATGTTTTCATTCTTGAAATAATCATTACGTCACTCACGCCATTTGCAGGGTCATATCAATAAATATGTCTGAAATTTATCACAAGACAAATGAAAAATGTATTTCCTATGTATCTCGGTTGGTTCTTTCCCAAGATTTTCTAAAACATTCTAATGTTTTTTTCTCAGCTCTTTGAAAATTTTATTAGTGAAGATAGTACTTTTGGAGTGTACAAATTGTCGTTTAGATGTTATTATAGTTTTATAAACATGTTTCTAACAATATTTCCATATGATCTAATTGTTTGACTTCTTATCGAACTTGGTCGGGATTAAATTAGTAGAACTTTAGGATCCTGGGGTTTCCCATAGCTTTCTTACTTTAACGTCATTCGAAAGTTCCGTCTTTTAGCACAGAACTTACGAACGACGTAGCGTTAAGAAGGCTTCGGGAAACTAACCCCTGATCATTAACATGTCTTGACACAACAAGCCAGTTAAACGTGTGACATGTTTTCATGACACTTTAAAAATAAAAGACCAAATCATAATATCTGTAATATTCAATAACTAAATATATGAAATTATTTCGCTGTAAGAGTTTTCCATATAGAATGAGGTTGATATTGGTGTAATGTGTATTGAATTTTGTATTGTGTTGTCACGTCTCTTTAAGGTTATTAATTGTTAACTTTTTGAGTTGTCATAACTACAGCACGAAGATGAAAAGTTCCAAATTCCTAAAATTAAAAAGAGGATTTAAAGCATATGTCGGAATACAGGATCAGTAGCTCTATGGCCTATTATCTTTTATATAAATGTATAAATTTAACGATACGGTATTTACAGTTGAGCTTCTAGATTTTTTTCTGGTATAATATTCCAGTTTCTCATTATCATTGTCATTTTCTGTTTTTATTTCGTATTTTTTTTAGTTATTCTATACATTTTAAGTGAGAATTTTCGATAGAAACAAATAAGTTACACGGAAGCGCCATTCTTTATTGTTCGGTGGACTTGCGCAAACTTCTCGCAAAATACTTTTACTTACAAAGATGTTTCACAAATATGCTGATTTCTGCATATGTTATATTACATTATAAAACAGCTGGGTAACATTTCGGAGTGAAATAAAATAAAATATTTCAAATCGCTTATCAGTATCATATGCGTGTTTCTCGTAAGTGTTCATTAAAACAAATTCCGCGTTTGTATAATTATGCAAATGTATATAACACACACACACACACACGCACATACACACACACACACACCACACACACACACACACGCACATACACACATACACACACACCACACACACACATACACACACACATACACACATACACATATACACACACACCACACACACACACACACACACACACGCACATACACACATACACACACCACACACACACACACACACACACACACACACACACACCACACACACACACACACACACACACACACACGCCATACATTAATGGATAGGAGTAGCCAGAGAATCTCTGGGAACTTTTCATAAACGATACAAACATGCTATAAAGAAAGTTTTTAAGCGCTGCATATGCGCTGGTCAGCAGGTTTGACTTTGAGACAGTCGCACTGCGTTTATTGCGCTTGTCGCTGTGGCACAAATGTCAGCCAGCTGCAGTGTGTGCTGCGCGCGGACCTTGTGGTGTGCTGGGCCATTGGTCATCATGCACCACAGCAGCAATCTGTGGCAGAGAGTAAGGAAAAAGGAATACTGCACTGTACATTGTTTTGACATTCCAGGGAGGCAAATACGGCTTTAAATTAGCGAGTAGCTTGTTACAGCTGATTTGGGGTTCCAGAAGACGGCTTGCAGGGTTGTCCAAGGTATTATCTACTGAGAGAAAGTGGAAAATGTAGATTTGGCACTGACAACATATAATTGCTTTTCTGCATTACGTTGTCAAACATGTGTGCACCTGTTCCAACAATTCAGCTTTAGATTAAAAAAAAAATGATTATATTTATTAAGCTACTTACGTGTGTCTACAGCTGTGTGCAGCCTTAAGCATGAGCAAATCATGCGTGAAACAAGGTGTGAAACTGGAAGCATGGATGCACATTTTATTAACGGTAAACTGGACGGTAATTGCACTACGTATGAAGGTGATTAATTACTCGATCGTTTCGACAATCATGTAGGATGTTTCTCGATTTTCGAAGGTCCACTGTCCCTTTCCTCTCGTGTCGGTGTGCATTCGGTAATTTCATCCGCACGGGCACCTTTTAGCGCTTACACGCTGTTTATTTCCGGTATCTAATGCTGTATGCTACAAATAATGTGCTCATTTTATTTGCATTGTGTTAAATCTTTATATTCAAGTTACCGGTTCACTCCACTTATGAATAACCTACTCAGACGTTTACAATATTATTCGATAAAATAACCAAGCTTCAAGTCAAAATATTTTTCTGTTGTATAAGTCGAAATGTAATAAAATGATAATTAATTCGCAAGCTCCATGCACTCTTCTACATTTTTTCAATACATACTGAGTAACCCACGCAATTACAGCGAATTTTTGAATCCGTCTTATACTGTCAATATATAAACATAATCGATGCCAAAATTAATATTATTTACACATACAAATTTTGTACGTTTTATGTGAATTATAACCATACAATAGAATAATATTGATTGTGGTAATGGCTAATATTTTACTTCCAACGCCGCCTGAGCATTCTGCTGTCTACAAAACAGTCCAGCAAACGTAGCACACATAAAGTCGGCAGGGTTGAACTTCACGTTTTCTACAAAGGTATTAACCGTGCAGCAGTCAAAAAAAATGCTATTAGGGCCTAGAATAAAAAGTGAAATTGTGTATTGATTTTAACTAATAATTGCAATATACACGACGAGCCAGACTGACCTACTGTAACACCCCTTCAGTAGTACTACGTGGTGTTCTGTTTCATTTTGCACAGTTTGTACATTTTGCTCAAAGGCCTTGTAGCCCGTTTGGGTTTTGAGCCGCAGGGTTAGTAGACATAATGCAAAAGAAAACGGCATTGAAATCTGGAAGGACTGGAAACGAATTGCAAACGAAACATACAGAAAATATTCACACAAACGGGACGAATCTTTCGGCTTGACACTATGCGAACTGTTTCATACTTGCATCTTCCACGACACATATTTCTGTATGTATTTCGTACTTGACTATTTTTTAAAAAATATATACAAGAATATTTCGCTTACTCTTTGTTAAGACTGAGAAGGAGCCGCCCTGCGTAAACCCCAACCCCCCAGCCCAGTTTGCCACTGTCTGTGTGGGCGGGAACAGCATACAAATTGAAGGTCAAGTTAGTACGTAGACTGCCCCGTATATGGCGTCTAGTAGGCCCAATGTCGACGGGACTATAGAAAGCCACTGTCGTTTTCACTGAAAGATAAAAAAGCGATTAAAACTGCGCTTAATCGGCATAGAATACAGTAATGGTTTCTCGAGAACTATTATTGGAATTATTTGTCTATATGTTTTTTTCAAAGAATTATTGCGGGTTTGTGGTGATGTTGGTTGGTTGGCTAGTTTAATGCAGCAGAGAACTAACAAATGCCCTTCGTTATAATAACATATCTAATATTAGCGTAGTGACAGGCTGTGGCGACTTCAAAACTCTCCAACACCTAAAATACGATCGTGCCTCGAGGTGCAGAGAAAATAAAAGAACCTAGACAGAGTGCCTCGAGCAAACCAAATTCCTTAGTGCGGCAGAGTCCTGTGGGAAACAAAGGACATTTGGTAAGGATTGACCATATTCTTCCATATGATGAAATTTCTCTACGTTAATATACAGATGATAGGCTAACACTGCCTCGACTCACTGTTTGTTTTGTGTATTTAAAGTACTGGCATTTACCAAACATCCCGAAGACAGCGTATGCGTCAGTTGCACTTACGTAGCGCCACGTATTTAAACTACGAGCTTCAGTTATGTCCTGAAAATATCACTGCTGCTTTCTAAGACATTTTTCGTCGTTCGTGCTTGGAACCATAATTTCACTCTTCCGCTTCAATAACCGTTTTATCAGTTGATCTTATGGTAATCTTGATTCCTGAATTCCTGATCCTATTCCTGGCGTTAAAGGAACAACCTAATCGGGACTATGCGCACGTCATAACAATTATGAAACATCCTGAAACAACTTGCAAAACTGATATTTTCTTTTGTTATTTACTTTTTAGTTTTAAGCTTTAAAAATTATTTTTGGCATTATTTTATTTTGCTGTTAACGTTATATTCGAAAAGAGAAATTAAGCGCCCCTATATGCACATCTGAGACATTTGTAAATACTATGAATTTACTCTGCACTCATTTTCTGCATTGTCTTAATACATTATGATATATGGATTTACGCATATGCAAAAGACTACCGTGGTACGACTGCTTTAGTAGATACTGGAAAATGTTAAAAGAACAGAAAATTGAAACGAGCGCAGAGCAGTTGTCTATATGTGGCTTACTGTACAGTTAAAACTGTTTCATCAATACAAACTTGAAAATGAATGAAAATGAATTATAAAGGTGTCAGTGTAAGTAGGTTTTTATGTGTATCAAATAAAAAATGCTGCTGATCTTGTTGGATTTACCCAAAAACTCAGTTCATGAACTTAAGCTGTGCGATAATTCAGGCTTGAATAATAAGATGACTTGCTGCTGAAAGGACAGGAAATTGATGGAAAAAAAATAAAACATGCTTGAATTTGGTAAACTGTCTTGATTTAACCACCCTTTAAGTTTTATGCATTTTAGTTTATGCGGTATATATGTATAATATGTATAAATGTATATTATATATATATATATATATATATATTTGTGTGTGTGTGCTGTGCCAGTTAATCAAAGATATTAAGTAATTATATAATATACTAACTTAAGAGCGAAAATGTATTACAAAGAACAGTCCGTACAAAAAAATTGTTGTCGCTCCTTCTAGCTGTTTAGTTTTATACGCGGCGTTGGTTTTCCAATCGACGTACGTTTAAATTTTGCTTGAGGACTTGGATGTACATCACAGAATCCTCAGGTATTACGTATATATCAGGTGAATAATTCATGATACATAAAGAGAAACAGAGATTTCACAATTTTTGGAATTACTAATCGCTCAAAAACGCGCAGCGTGTTACAAACTCAACCTGCTAAAATCGTTTCGGTCTAATCGATCTGCTAAATTCTCCATCTGAATCTTTTTATTTATCCCAGGAAAAAATAATGCAGCACCACAGGGTTATTTGTTAAACACTGATCAACATCTTATTAAAATTAATGGACGCAACACTGTATCGTTATATATACCGTGGGAATTCCCAGTATCTGTTTATCTGAAAAAACGACATGTTGCGTACTCTTCTCTAACCCAAACGGGAGGAATCCGCAGACTGCAGTGAATCTATTTTGAACTTTCTTTCTTTCAAGGTACCTTTTGTGTTGAATGTGCCGGACTTGATTGCCTAAACTAATGGTCATTGCCAATGTTACACGCGGTGGGGGCCCTTCTATCCTGTCTGCTCAAACCTGACCCTTAATGCTGGTCATAGGACAGGCCTGTTTGCTTAAAAAAATAAGTTCCATTTGTTCATAGGAATATCGAATGTAACATATTATTTCTCAATGAAATAAATTCATTTGACAATCACCTTAGTCTCGTACTTGTAGATTTTATACAATGTGGTTAATGTTCAAGAGCTAAAATCTGATTACATTTTACACACACAAACGCATGCACATACACAGAGCTGAACAATGTGGATCTCACTTGTATGATGCGCGACCAAAAGGGCAAGTACAAGCAATGACTGAAACTTTTTAGTGACATTTTCCATGAATATGTTTTATTTGGCACAATCCAACAATTCAAGTAACACTGGGAGTATTATCCACGTGACATAAGATTCTCAGACATCTCATAAATGTGATCTTCACGTTTGTCATTATAAAAAGTGTATAACAAAATACTAATATATATATATATATATATTGCTTGCATTATAAGATGATAAGATTATAAGCAATATATATCTCAGTGGAAAGTAATAATCAATTTGATAGAAACATTGTTTGTCAGCTCTTTTCTCCAGTTTGAAAAGCAAACACTGCTTTTTCTCTCTATATTGATTATGTTGAACTATAGCAAAGTGGTCAGAAAATGCTGAACAGTGAAAATATGAAGTAAAAAGGCATTCAGCAAATTTTGTTTGTTTCAATCTACAGTAGTGAATAAATACATATTTCTATAGTCACATTCTTCATTCAGGCTGTGCCTTGGTTGCAGTGCTGCCCTTCTGCTTCTCAACATACTCATGGTTACATATTTCAGTTCAGTTTGCTCCTACTGGCCTTATCATGCAAGTTTCTCTTTGAACATTCACTCAAGTTTCAAGCCTGACATCTATTCCCTGCAATTATTGAGTTCAGAAGTGACTTTTATAATGTGCATTGAGAGGCAAAAATACATACACAGCCAAGAGATGTGTCGACACAGGCGCCATGCAGAATCCAGTGCAATAGGCCCCGCCCCAGGCCTCTTCCCCACCCCACCCCCCCCCACCCCATGCTCTGGACTGTCACGCTTGGCGAGCGTAGGTGCATTCTTAGCGACCTCAGTAAAACCAAGAGCCTTTTGTTGTTGCTTGAAACTCTTCACAGCTCATACAACTGAATTTAACAGGCCGTCTTACATCCAATTAAATTTATCTGGGGCATCAGGGGACAATAATGTTATTGCAAATGTTTCCCACATTTACCACATGTTTCCGGCTGATTTACTTGGAAACTGTAGGCTTGCTCTATGTAATGCTCCACAAATACTACAGAAATAAAAAATCTAAGATAACAGAGTATACTGAGCATACTTGTAGTATAGCAACTGTAGTATTTGCATGGGTTATATGGTCATTGCATCGATTCAAATCACAAGCTTGCTGCCTACTTAAATGTTTCCTTTTGCAAATCAAAAATGGAATCTGTGCAGTGCTATCCCTTCATCCATGTAGGTCACAGATGACTCTGAAAGGTTGCACATGCATTAAATTCACTGTTAGTTTATCCAGCTACATACATGCAAGACAACATAGCTCAGCGAGGGGACGTGAGATTTCATTCAGAGGCAACAGGGCGTTGCTCTGCACCTCAGGGTCCTACTGCTCGCCTACAGTAAACCATTTACTCCATGAAAACAAGTATCAGCTAATAGCTAATTTACTGACATGTATCACCTGTTAATAACATGACATTGCCAAGTAAATAACTATGAAAATTTGTTTAACTGATACCTTTAAGTCCTCTCTACTAATATTGATTGTTTATTAAAAAATAAATGCAAGAAGATCAATCCGTAAAATAATATTTACTTTAAATAAAAACAAAGTTTTATCAGTAACATATAATTTAAGTTATATTTTCTTTACACACGGTCAGACACACATGTATAGAATATATTACGTATACATTAGAAAATTGTACAATAAAAATAAATAGATCTGGAGTCAAAACAAAACCTAATGCCTCTAACATGGGCATTTAACAATACTTACATTGCAGCCATCTTACCTTTTCATTAAATCAGAGCTTTACTCCTCATAATCATTTGAAAAAAAAATAGAAAAAGGACAGGTCAGTTTTAGAGCCTGTTTGTTTTTATTTTTCACTCTTTATATTCAGTTAAGCGTTATGGAATTTAATTGTTCTGACATTAAAAAGACAAGTTTCTCAATTTGCTCTGAAATCACATGTCCTTCGTTTTTTAAATTAATGGATTCGAAAAGAATTATTTCAAATTGATATTCCAGCGTGTCTAATGCAATATTGTGACAATGTTACACTCACTAGCAATATTCTATAAAATAAATGTATTGTTTTTTTCTAGATGTACTTATTTTGACTACAACAATTAAATTACCAGAATAACAAGGTGTATGCGTCATCAAATACCTCATTTGCAGTATTAGGATGGACAAATCCACACTTTATCCAGGACTCGCGAGCTCACGCGGAACTACAAAGGATACGCAGTTACGTTTGTCCTACCCGATTTGGTGTCTAAAAAAGATATTTCATACTTTAAGTGGTGCTCCAGTATATTAAATCTATTTTGCTACGTTACGAAGGCTGCTTGGGGAAATTGTGATTTTAAGTACACTCCATCAAAAAATAATCAAATATATATATTTGTTCGTTTATTTGTTGGTTTTTGATGTGTGGATTGCCTCTTTGTTACTTAAAAAAACAACAACAACAAAAAAACTCGTGGCTACACTGTGGTCAGTCAGGGTTTTATGACAGTATCCAAAGGATTTTAGTGGTCAAATTCAAGTGCCGCGTCAGGGTAACTGTCTGCATTGTGTATGAGTCTGTATACAAGATTCTGTCTGCTGAAAGGAGGTTTTACATAAGCTAACTGCCTCGCGCCGCTTTCGCGAAACGCTCCAGGATCGTCTGCAGGTTGTTAGTCTCTTATTATATAAAAAAAGGCCTCTATTAATAAACTGATTACATTTCTGCACACAATTCTATAAAATAATATCAATCATCATTCCCTGAGATTTTAAAGCAAAATTACAATATATTTAAACGATCTATAACAATTTTGGGCGAATACAGTATGTTTATTATGACTGGGAACTGAATATGCGTATACACAGATTTATTGCAATGCTTATTTTCATTTGAAACCCTTAGAAATAAACCCATAGGTCCCATAAGCAATTCCAACCGATTTGTTTCACTTGGTCGCAACAAACAAGATTGTTTGATACCGCAATGAAAGGTTTACCCCAAAGGTAGCACAATCAGCTCTTAATATAGGTTTGCAACTCATGTCTACCTAGTTTAGGCCATAATACGTTGCAGAGTATTAAAATGTTTTGAAATCTGTAAGCATCTAATAATACTCTAAAGAATTCCAAATATGAAAATATATGCATGGGCGTCGTTAGGTCCGATCACTTGGGGGTATAGCCCTGAGTATTTTAAGTCCTGAGCATTTTAACCCCGATGCCAGTCTTCCTTCAAAAAAAAAAAGTCAGGCCCCAGGTAAACTTTACTTAGCCCCTGATCTTTTCAATACATAGAAACACCCTTGGATATATGTGTATGAACAACACAATTAACGTCTATGAATATGGGGCCAGTATTTAATATAGTAAGTTTTATCAGTGTAGCAAAGTGTGTATTGTGAATTTCAGCTTTATTGTGTTTTCTAAACTAGATTACTAATAGGAATATATTATTACAGATGTAATATAAGCCTAGCTCGATTAATGATTTCCTGCACAAGGATAATGACAAATAGCTGGTTTTGTAAACATATCAGCTAATTAGACGTCAGACTAATAACACATAATACTGAAAGACGGTCAACGTTGTTATACCTCACAAAATACAAGTTCGAGGTGCAAATATTGCATCCTATAACGAAAATGAGCGAAGGTTGAATAAATCTGCATTTCTGTATAATCCGTGAATAATTTTTGCACGTGACTTTTAAATGCATTTTTATTTATGCATGCCTGTATATGATTTCCATTCGAGACATTAAATACATCTTTATGTATATGTAAACCGTGAATAATGTTCGTATATGACGTTTATCTACGTGTTTATTTCCCTCCTCTTCTTCGTGTTTTCTTTCTCGTACTGTTCATGCTGTCCTGTGTCTTCATTCTTTCCAAACCCGACCGAAGCTGCGTATTAAGCAGTCTTTCTAAACTGTTAAACCTACTCCCAGATATATTACAAAGCTTTCTTATAAATTTAATCTGTAAACTTCCAGCAACGTTCTTGATGGTGGTGCTGGTGGCGCTGGTGGCAGTGGTTGGTGGAGTGGGGAGGGGGGTGACAGGAATTATTGGGGAATTTTATATAGAGTTTAAATGTCATATAAACTTATTTTCTTATTGGTATTTCCATTACATTTTACAATTTTATCAAATGCGGCCCTCAATCCGCATATCAATAAGTGATATAGGGAATTTTATTTGATAAAATTCGCACTTAATGCATTTCTGGACTACAGCAGTGCAGTTTATTTCAGATACTGGGCTTGGGGAGGCGTTATTATATGATTATGATGCTATGATTCGCAGAGCAGAAAATGAACCTTCTACTAAATAAAAAAAACGGTCTCAGGAAACATAACTTGTTTGGGCATCACACCAGTGAAGACGATTCTTTCCTTTTTGATTAGGCGAGTTTAAATGAACTTGACATAATACAATTCATTGCACGCAAAACAGATAAGCTGAATGATGATATGATAGACTTGTATCTCCTGAAAACAGTGTAAAAACGAGCAGTGAATTTTGTATCCTCCCTTTTCCCCCGACCTGGAAGTGGAGTTAACATGAGCACATATCAATAAGGAAGACTTTATTGGGACTTATGGGGAATTGTATTCTGGAAAAGAACAGCGTATGACGCTAATTGCATCAAATATTACACTGCAGAATAAATAAAAGAATAATTATTAACGTGTAATGAGTAACGACGACACCAGGTGATTATAGCAGCAGAACTAATAACAATATAGTTGGCCATGGCTGTACTAGTAGTAGTAGCAGTAGCAATAATAATAATAATAGTAATAACACTACTACTACTACTAATAATAATAATAATAATAATAATAATAATAATAATAAATCTTACCTCTACAGCATTAGAGTGCAATGCTACATAACATACGCATTAAGTGAATTCTTGTTTAGGAAACGGTTGGAGTCCTATACGCCACAGCGGTGCGGTGAATCTATTCGAAATGCGCTTTTGGTTTTCATTATACTCGTGCCATGTTTCAAACTAATCCTTTGAACCTCCTAAATCGTACCTATGCGAACCACTCCTACGCATCTAAGTGTTTCCAAATTGATATATGACAATATCTACTTTCGATCACGTGTCTCGGGCGACTTAGACGGATAGCGCGTCATCTCGCCTTCCCAAATTCTCTCCTTCTACAGTGCGAATCCAAAACATCTATCGAACGAGAGAAAGATGTTTAACTCTGTGAATCTGGGCAACTTCTGCTCCCAGACGCGCAAAGACAGGACTTCCGAATTTGGGGACAGAACCGGCTGCGCTTCAAATATCTACCTCCCGAGCTGTACCTATTACGTCCCTGAATTTTCTGCGGTCTCCTCGTTTCTACCACAGGCCCCAACGCGGCAAATCACCTACCCTTATTCCACAAATCTGTCTCAAGTACAGCCGGTACGGGACGTTTCATATGGCTTGGACCCCTCCAGTAAATGGCACCATAGGAGCAATTATGCATCCTGCTACACAGGAGAAGACTTGGTGCATAGGGACTGTCTTCCGCCATCCACCATGACAGAAATGTTTATGAAAAACGAAAGTGTCTACAGCCATCACCACCATCACCATCCCAGCTCCAATCATCCCCCTACAGGTTTTTACTCCGCAGTTGGTAAAAACAACGTGCTCCCTCAAGGTTTCGACCGTTTTTTCGAGAGCGCGTACTGCAGTACGGACAGCCAACAAGATAACTGCTTGCAAAAGAACGAGGCGAACAAGTTGGAAACGGAGTCCCAGCAGCCCTCCACGCTCTCCGGCGCTGCAGACCCGGAAAAGGAGCCGGAGGATGAGGAAGAGCGCACTACGTCGGGCTCATGTGCTTCTTCGGGGACGAAGGACGGCAGCGCAAACAAGAACAGTCACTCTAGTAGGTACCGAAGCTGTAAATGGGGAAAGGTTAAGGGACTAGCCCGGTGTTTTGTCGGTCAGATTTTATGTGGAGTTTTATAAGCATTCAAAGGATTTTATTATTACCTACAAAGCTCTTTCTTCCAACGAGAAGAATTTTTACGATGGGAAGGCGCTTTGAAAAACGGGGATGTTATACACAGGCGTAGCTATCATAGAGTCTGTGAAATTTTAAGAGCGCACTATTGTGACAAATGCTAACTTTGATCATGAACTTGCGTCGGCATTTTAAGGGATTCTCTACTTGGACTGGCGAGAATAAAAATCAATTGAGCAGAACAGTGCTGTTGGCGTCCTGTGAATTTTCTTGTAGCACTTGCATGCAAACTACCAAACGCATAATAGAGAGCGCGATGGTGGAAATTAAAATTTGAGATAGCAAGAATCAGTACCGTACAACACTGCTTCCACTACTGTATTGCTCGACTCTTCAGTTTATGCTTCTCATAAGTTGATGCTTCCTTATCTATCTATCTATCTATCTATCTATCTATCTGTTTCCCTGTTTGTCTGACTTCCCGTCTGTGTCCATCTTTTTTTCGGGATAACAGCCTAGCAGTTTACTTATTTAATAAATAGCGAGGGTGGCCGTGTATGTGATGCTACACGACAGAACAGTGTGATATGTGGAGAAAATTATAGATGTATAAAAATGATACATAGATTAAAAGCACATGGACCTTATTCCAGGAGCATATTTAATTATTGTGCTTTTGGTTTAGAAATGTAGCTAACATTGTACGTAGTCTGACATTTTTAAAGCTTGTTCTGCTTTAAAAATGCTTGTTCTGCTAAGTATAGCGATGTGTTAAATCTTTATTTCATTTTCAAAATGAGCGATTTTTTTCAGCTGATCTTAGGCCAAATATCACCAGAGAAACGTATGAGTACGTTTTTTGTTTTACATGATTTCAACTATATAATTATTCTGTACAATAACTCTCTATTTTTCTACTTCTCTTCACTTTCATATTTGTTCCATAACTTATTTATAATTTGATGTTTAATGCATTTAATGTTTTTTGGAATTATGAGCTTATAAAGCTTGGTCGACTTTAAGTACGTGGTATTACCCTTGGCGTAAACAAAATGTCGATAACTACGTAACATCGATAACAAACATTTGAATATTTGTACTAAATAAATCTGTTTATTAATTAATTCATGTCTGAAGAAAAACTGATGTTTGTGGCTTTAAGAAAATCGAAGCCAAACAAAGACAACAAATGAATATACAGAAAATTCGGTTACGTTAAGGCGAAAGCTCAGTTACCTTATATTGTTTCAATGTAACTGTTGCCACAGTTACACTGGCGCCTCGATATCTGCCCATCAGTTGAGTAGAATATAACAGTCGATCTCGGTGAAGAAAACTGTCACAGCTACACGTTATTGATTTTGCATTTTCTATTTCTTTCCTCCAAGGTACTCCTCGGACGAGAAAGAAGAGATGTCCATACTCAAAGTTTCAGATTCGAGAACTGGAGCGGGAATTTTTCTTTAACGTTTACATTAACAAAGAAAAGCGACTTCAGTTGTCCAGAATGCTAAATCTGACCGACCGACAAGTCAAAATCTGGTTCCAGAACCGCAGAATGAAAGAGAAGAAACTGAGCAGAGATCGATTGCAGTATTTTTCTGGAAACCCTTTATTGTGAAGTGAAGAATAAGCTACAGCAGATGGTGAAAATAATAATTTTACGTAATTCAGAAACTGTGTTGTTTCAGCACATTTTCTTTGTGCATACTATTGAAATCATTCTTTCTAAGAAAAATACAAAGATACTTTTAAATGAGACCATTTCACTTAATACCACAATTTGTTATCATTGGGTAAATATTGTGCTACGACGACAGAAAAACCTTTTTAACCATTACGAACCCAAAAAAACAACAGATGTAAATGACTGTTTTATATTTAATAACAGAAGAGAACGATTAACATTGCATTGAATGTGGTTAACGTTTTTGTGTACACGTGTATACACATTGGTGTATATATATACCGATTTTATCAATACGGTCTGTCATAGTCATGCTGTTCTCGGTTTTTTTGTTGTTGTTGCGTATTTCCTATTATTGCTTAATATAAAATGTTCCAAAATACAGTTACAAAGCCAAATATTTTGTTTGCAATTTTATATTTTCTTCTTGCTTGGTTTTCACTTGGACGTCTACAGTTTATTGTCCAATATATAAAAATGCTATGTTTATAGGTACTACGCAATGTGCATAGTCTCTATATTGAATGTAAATACATATTTTATGCTGACGGGTTTCCCTTCAAAACTGGTAGTTTTCGTATAACCCCTAAAACAATGCTTGATGTTTTCTTGACTTGCAATACGGGACGAAGAATCCACCTATGATACACATACTGTGGAAATAACTTAAAATAAAACAAATTTGAAAATCTAATTTGTGCTACCATTATTGTTAAGCATGAACAAATTGACAGACGCCGCGCATCATACTGGAGACTTACTTATATAAAAATAAATGAAGACTATATATCCGCTTAACATAGAGATATGTGAAGACATGCATTCGCCTGGTTTGTAAGGAAAAATCTCGATTCTGACGATTTCTTTGAGTTTTGTCCGGATCCTGAGAAGTTGTGCGCCCAACTGCATATCATCAAAATCGTCCACAATAAGGTGGAATGAGTGACTGGTAATTGATTGTTTGAGTGGAAAATTATAAATGTAACTATAAATACCTATTTCACTCCGCTAAATAAATTACATGAAAAAGATGACAGTTTATTATGATTACAATCGTTTCTAGGTCTGCGTGTTGGGGGAAGGGTGTGGACTATGCAGACTGAATTCTTATTGTGCATGCGCAAAGCCGCTCTCTTTGAGACTTGTGGAGGAGAAAAAACGTTTTAGGGTCACTAAATAGGTTTTCCAATGGTCGTCTAGACACTGCCATAAAGGTAGAGCCACTAAATAGCTATTTTCCTTCTTAATTGCACCGTCTGTTCATAGAGTGACATTCACTTCCGCTGTAAATAGTAAACAAATAAGACTGTCTGTCCGTAAAAAAATACACAAGCATAAGCACCAGTATACCCACGTTCAACTAGCCCCCCACAGCTCAGCTTCCACCTTTTTTACTTTCGTCCCATGCAGCCCCAGCCTCATGAATGACTTCCTCATCTTCAAACTCAGGCTAGTTCAAAGTTCTCCATCCACTCCGATTCACTAAAATTGCCTATAAACCCCGCTTTATTGACCACGTGGAGCTTAACTGCGCTGCTGGAGAATGACGGAGGAATGAGCCGAATAAGGAAGGGGTGTGTGTGTTGGGGTGTGGTGGGGGATGGGGGATATTTTAGTTTTGAACGGTATAGCATTTCAGACGGAAATATAGATTCACAAAATGCAACCAGTACAATGATTTTTGCTTTAAGAAGTCGCCATATGTTGTGTATTTATGCTGGTTAAAGAAAAGCGGAAGAAACTTTTTTTTTTTTTTGTCTTTGAGCATGGCTAATGTATAGAGCGTCGCCTTTATCCGTGTGCCACAAGGCGGCGAAGCTTTCCTCAGAAATATGACGAGGAACTGAGATTTAATGAAGGGCTGCGATGTCTGGAAATGCAGCAACCCGTTCCTGCTGACCTTAATATTAAACGTCAGCAGGTACTTCGCGTGCTGTACGGAGCGATTTAACGCGCTCTGTAAAACACTTTATTATCCCAGTAAAATGTAATATTTTCACGCATGGAAAATTTAATATGATATTGGCATGTGATTTTACAAGTGGCTCCGTTTCATTCTGTTTCGCATTTTTGTACAGGATACTTGGCGTTTAAACGACAGGAGAGGAAAGTCAAAGGTCTGCATTCGTATTTGTCAGTATGTCGTGTATCTACATGCACAGAAACTTCATGAAAAGCGAGTGAGAGCGAAGGGGGCATGCTGTTAGGGATGCGTGCGTGTGGCTAGGAAGGGCAAGAGATCGGAAGAGACGCATGGCCAGCGATCAAGGCTAGCAGACATTGCCTGTCACACCCACCGAGGACCTTGGCCCTGGGCTGATGACGTACTTGACTTATCGGATTCTCCTTTCCCATCTCGTCGTCACCGTCCTCCAACCGTAACGATTGTCGCGCTGCTTACCAGACAGCGGGGGCACTGTCGATCTAGTATTCGCTCTCTGGTTCTGTTTATACAGTGTGTTAAATCCATTACGCAACCAGCGTAATCAACAAATTCTGAAGACCCAGTCTGGGTTAAGACGTGACAGTGACACGTTTAAGCGAATGGTCAACTGATCGCTGCTTGTGAACACAAAGCATATTCGGGTTTTATTCGCTAACGTGGAAATATAAAGGTAGCGCCACACCAAGGCAGTGAGACATCTGACGTAGACAAGGAAATGATGGCGGGAAGACCTAAAACAATTTAACAGCAATCCAACTGAAGCTGATGTTGGCACACTTGAAGAAACGCGTCTGGACTTTTAATGTCATTTTATCATATTGCACGTATTGTCAAAGAGGACAGAAACACAAACAAGTTGACAAACGAACTTTTGGGTTTGAGTCGTGTTGTGATTTATTATGTTAAGCTCCGTTTTGTCTCTTTGACTGGTATGTGAGGATATCTCGAAGGCGCAAGGTAAACATTTTATATTAAATAAACCGCCATAGGTGTTGCTTTATTTTCCATGTACTGCTTTTAATTATTTGTAGTAGCATGTTTTAATTCCACATATAGATAAAGGCAACTGTTATTAGAAGTACAGATAGGCCCAATTAAGCTCTTTTCAGCTCAACCAACTTAATTTATTGACGAATAAGGTTAATTCAAATGGGCTGAGTCAAAACCCATTATTAGCGAACAGTTAACGTCGTTTTTCTTAACATTACACGATGTTTAAATTTAATACAATGCTGTTTATTCTTTTTCTTATTACTATCATTTTTATTATTGTTGTTGTTGACGTGGTGTGGACGTCTTATTGTAGATGTTGTTATTGTCGTTCTTGTTGTCGAGGTGGTAGAGGTCTTCTGTGTTATTCTCGACCTCAATGAGGTATAAACAACCAGCCGTAAAGCTGGAAGATCGTCGCTATGCTTTCGCTGCAGTAAGTTAAAGCTGTAAGACACAGGGGAGTTTGAAGCTATTGAAAAGAGGCTAAGTGAAGTTTACCTGGATCTTAACTTATTTGCGAAGCAAGACTGGCATCGGGGCTAAAATATGCGGGCTAGGCTTAAAATAATAGGGGATATAGCCCTGAGTGATCGGACCTAACGACGCCCATAGTAACACGTATCAGTCAGACATTTTGAAAAGGTCTTTAAAAAAACAACAACAATATTTAAAAGTATACATTTGAAAGCAGGGCGCATTTTAAATTCCATATGTTATCACTGTTAAATAATTTCTATTTCTATGACGTCTTGCATTGTATATTTCCCGGTTGAATTAAGCAATAAATGTGAAAGAAATTACGATCCTTGTGATGTAATGCTTCTTATCAAACGGTATGTAGTAAATCTACATTTCAAAACTGAAATTATATATGTGTGTGTGTGTGTGTGTGTGTGTATAAAGCATACGGGGTAATAATTTAGTCACACGTTAAAGCTGCCCGTTCGGCCGTTGTCTAACATCGTTTCTTAATATAGAAACTCACTTCACACACATTCACTCACTTCAAACTGGGAACTCCCGGCATCCATTTCCCTGCGTGTCGAATTTTGGTCAGAGGTACTTAAAAATTTTGCTTAAATACATTATTTTTAACGATTAATTTTATTTTAACGATTTTATTTTTTGATATTACCCAAAATATATACATTTTTGAGTGAGAAACGGGATAAAACTATAGCATTAAATATTTTCAGACTTTTTGCCGTATTTATGGCTGCAGAACACTTTAAGGCTGTGCCCCTTTCTGTCTAACCTATTGTTTGTTTACGCAGCATTTTACGCCGGACGCTATGGCAGTGTAATATCCGTAGGGGACGACGAAAGGCTGAGAGCGATCAGCCCGGAGATATATGAATATTCTCGCTGGTGTTCTCCGCCGGAATTCATCTCTGGTTGCTTATTCCCCACGTCTTGAATCTCATGTAGTCTAATTTTTTTCCCATAACCGACACTGCAAGATCAATCCAACATGGTCTTACATGCAAGTTTGCAATTACATACGCAGATTGTATCCTTCGCTCTTTTATGGAGTATCAAATTTCCCTGAGTTGTGGTGTAATTATATCTACGGAGAACCGCAGTAAATACAGGCACACAAAGCTATGCGGCTCTACGGAAGTATCACTGTAAGCACTGTAAGAACAGTGCATGGAGTTTTTGAAAGCCCCCCGTGACATCTCTCCGTATAAGTATACAGGGCGCAGGCCCACACGCATATGGATAAACAAATGTAAATTATTAGAGTGCAGTACATAACATCAGACGAACGTTGTTATCTTAACATTGCTGTTGCAACAATACACAAAACCAATGAAATTATGAGGTCATAAGCAGACCCCCAGCTATCTTAAAGAGGGAGGCGTTAAACGGTTTTTTTTTTGTTTATAATTTGAAAAAAACGCCGAATAAGAAAAAAACCATGTGCGTGTTATGACAAAGAGCAAAAGTTTCCATAAATACGTTCTTTTAAAGTACTGCTATGGGTCGAGTTTATTGGGGTCTCATAAACTAATTTCCTCTTGGTTTAAAACGCAGATACACGCAATGACGTCAGCACAATAAAATAAATCGGCAAAACCTCCAGAAACATACACAAAAAATCTGTTTCGGTTAATGCAAAATTTGTTAACAATAAAAGGCACCCTACAATGTAATATAATATATAAACATAATAAAAGAACTGCTCTGATTGACTTTAATCTCTGGAAATAGTACGATTCCAAATAATACAATTTCAGCCAGTAGCTAGTATATGTATAAATATATATATATATACACACGGATGTGTGTGTGTGTGTGTGTGTGTGTGTGTGTGTGTGTGTGTGTTTACACACGCGTCTTTTATTTTTCTAAATTGAAAAAAATAGTTTAGGCTTTAGAAAATCAATTTGAATTTATATCAGAGTTAAAAGGAATATTTTTTGATATTGTGGCTTAAAATTGTTTTTAAATTGAAAGGCTATCATTTCGCAGAAGCCGCTGACAAACAGCCGTGTAGACCAATCACAGCAACTTTTTCGAGCGAAACCAACCTTCTCGAGGCATGGTCATTGACAGTGACCCCTTTGTCGACGCTGCTGAAAATGAGACGCATTTCAGTGGTCACTGAAATCTTTAGACCAAAACAGCGGCGCACAAGTTGAATGTAAAACAGCTTTGCTTTCTTAAGCCTAAAATATTTTTTTATTCTGCTTCGCAGTAATGTATTGTCAATCGCTCAACCAGTGGCAAATTTATGTTAAATTAGTTACAGGGGAAGACGAATAGCAATTTGCATTAAAACAATATCTTACGAAAATATAGGCCTAATATAGAAAGCATTTATTCCATATAAGGGATTGACGGAATATTCTCAAACGTATTTAGTTTATATAGGATTCTTTGATTCTTACGCATTAGTCACGGCTTATCGGATTTCTTTCGCGTGAAGGAAAATAAAACTTTACTAGCGGCTTTGAGAAAGTTCTTCCGCGTGTTTTCAGAGCAGTTATTTAACTCGATGTCTGCATAATTCCGTTAATTCAATATAAAAATATGTTAAACAACAAAAAATGTGTTTAACCTCGGGAGTAAATTAACATTTATTTGCCGTCTAAATATAACCTAATAAGCACGTTAAAGGTATTTGTATTGTATTATTTTCTATGTGCCGTATTGCGTTCTTCGAGTCAAATAATTCATAGTATATTACCTTATTTGATTTTCTACCATATACGACAGTTACGTCGAAGTAAAAGACGTGCAACGTAAACTTAAGAGCTAGTATAGGAAGTACACTGCAAGCTTTCAAGCTCCTTGTTTTCCTCTAAGCGGAAAGTGTCACCAATCCCGTCCAAATAGTAAAACACAACAAAGGCAGAAAATACACACAGTAATTAGTTCTACGTATGAATGGATTGTTTATTTTGTACGCATCGGCCTGTCGTTTATAATGATTGTGGTTAAACAACGGCGAAAAAATAAAACAACAGCAAGAACAACAACAACAATAAAATAATAATAATAATAATAATAATAATAAACTTTTAGGTAATATTATGACAAGGGATTAGTCCATACACGGGACACATGAAACAATTCAGCTTTGAAAAAGGACCGTGCTTCCTGTTTTATGTATGGGTGGAATTCCTCAGTTGGTTTAGATTCTGGAACTAAAACTTGATTCCTGAATTAAAAGTTGATTTGTCTTCCCCAAGCCGCAAGGACCACATGAACCGGCAGCGTCACTAGACTTGCATGGATTCCTCTTTGTTCTCTTGTTGTTGTGGGTGTCTTACCTCATGACGCTGGCTAGATGGCGCCATTGGTCCATGTGAGGTCTATCTTGCTCGCCAACTTGACCTCGATGACGTCACTTCTGTCTGAAGAATCAAGGCCACTTCCAAAATTCTATTGGTCGAAAAATCACGTGGCAATATACTGTGCATCCATAATTAAGTTGCTAGTATTTTCTTGCCCCCCCCCCCGCCCCCAAAAAAGATGTCAGCTTACTGTAATCTTAGAAAAAACTTGGAATTAACAAAATGAAATGTCGTGCCCCAACAACGCGGCTATAGTGGCTCTCTCCTAGTGGATTCCTTGGTGGGAGGATCCTCCACGTACAGAAGCGAGGGCTATCTCGCCAACCCTGAGATGTACATGCACACGGGTCCTGAGTGTAGCTTTTCGATTATGCGAAATTGTGGAATTGTCTCTTCACCTCTCACCAAAAGAGATGAGCTTCCACAAACAACTCTACCGTTGAGCATATACCATCAGGCATCCTACCTGACACCGTTGGACGCATGGGGGAGAGAACCTAAAACTTGTATTGAACAACCTGTTGCCCGACCCCTGCTCTCCTGCACTTTTCCAGTGGATTTTGTCAAGGAAGAGGCCATTAGTCGTGTGTACCGGGATGACATTGCCAGGGATAAGGAAACAACAGAACCGGCTATCTACACAAGACTGGGCGACAACAGCAACCGGTCAAGCTGTGATCAGGCTGCACAATCTGCATCTGACTATCTCAATGCACACCAGATATACACGGCCGAGAATTCACAAGATGGAAACGCTTTCGATTCAGGTTTTGCGTTACCTACAGGGATGACAACTTCTGCTGAAACACCGTTACCCGAACTGTTCGCGAATGCCAGAAAATCTAAAGAACGCCTGTCCGTTGAGCGGATAAACGTTGAAGATCATCGTTCAGCTAAAAAACAGCCGGAGAAAGTGGAAAATATTTTTAGTACGGACAGTAGTACGGATAATTCCGAAAGCGAAATGAAAGGTAAACCTTATAAATACACACGACGCCCGTGACACATAAGACACAGAAGCACAGTAGGTTGCAAATACCTATGAAGCAACCAACATGCCGACAGACTTTGTGCTTTCACTGCTTAAATTAAAAGCAATACGTTTAATTGCTATATCTGACTTCCACGCAAGGCTGAGACGGACTGGTTAAATATACGCATTCTTCGTTAACCTCATAGTCTCATTTTACAACACGAAAATACAAAATGCACAATATGTTGTAATGGTATTGGTAATAGCTTTAGGGTGGCGATGAAATGCGGTGTTGTGTTAAAAAATTGTTTGCTGGATTTCAGACAGACTTACGGTATTGATCCCTTTCCTGTTTTTATTCGTCGTACTGTGGTTGCATTTATATTTCGAAATAGAAAAACTCATTGTAGCAATTTTCTCCATATTGTTGTGCAGCCTAAATATAGTTCTGTTTGTCCCCACGCTAGAAACTTAGTTGTGCTGATATACAACGGTGCAATAAAATGTAATGGTTTGGCTGCAGAAATCCTCTAAGAATGAGGTGTCTGTGTGATTCGTTACTGCACCGTGAAAGATTTTCATGCATTTGAGCCAGCTGCTACAATGGCTTTTCCATATACGTGTTCAATATGAGTCCTTGAAATGATACATTTTATTATAAAAATTTTCGTGCTTAGCTGGGATTCTAAATATTTATTTGATTTTAACAAAGGGAATGTTAATAGGGCTATAGCATTTATACCCATGCAGAGAAGTCGATTTGTTATGTTTTAATCATTCCACCACACGGATAAACACCGCGCCACTAGAGTGCTGCTTTACTCTTTTCTAAAAATGCGACTAACCATAACATTGTCATGTCATGGGTCTTTAATTCTTGTTCGAACACTACTAAGTGGTAAACTATGTACTTAATTACACATAAAACACTAACAGCCGAATACCGGAAAATAAAATTGCAAGCGAATTTATAATGGGACAAAAATAGTTTATGCATTAATGATTAAATTTAATGTTCAAAATGAAATATTAATTACGGTCATTTTTATTTGAATTCGCATGCGTTCATTTTGTGCCATTGTATTCAACTCATTACATCAGTGTATGCCTCTCTATTAAAGGTTAAGGTAGAAAATTCAATAAATTCTTTTTACACTAACCAATAGTTATTGTCCTAACAGAGTATTATACATATTACCCGCTTTAAAATGTTCTTTTCAATTTAATGCTTCGGTGATAATTAGCGTTGTCCTAGGTCGTTCCCTTAATTTTTTATGTAAATTTAATAGCAGAAAGAACATTAGCACCTTTATTGTATTATTATGCCAGTGTTTGTGAAATAAGTGACTATATGTCATTGAAATGTAATTTGATGATTTTGTAAGTATTTACCTGCGATATTTCGTTCTGTGGATTTCGCCTAAGGAGAACGTCTGTGTTTCAACTAGGTATTTTCTTAATTATTATGAATGCTTTTCAGTGACATAAAATTATAATGATTTAGGGATTAAGCTTCAACGCTTCTGCATTTTTATAAGTCGCGTTTCCATCTTTATATGTTGGAAAAACTAGTGCAATTTGATAGTTAAGCGCCCAAGCTAAATTCACTGGTGGATTATATAAAAATACATAGAATTAACACTACTCCAGATACGGAACAGTTTGAGTATTATCTATGACAATTAACTCATCGACCGTTCCGCCATTTAAAGTTGCATTTATGTACCGTAAGGAAGATTGGAGAGAAAGCAACGCAGCACAACGACTCGCTTCATACATTAATGAATTACTATGAGGGTTCATTAATCTGATAATTAATTGAGGAAATGAACAACAATGGAGCAACTAAAACGTTCATACGTGCTAACGAGTAAGACGAGAAGTCGTTGATGCTTAGGTATTTTCTATATTAATAACCTGTTTACATTTTGAATAATTCCTATTTTGCAGAAGACTCTAAAGTCGGCAAGACACCTGGAAACTGGCTGACAGCTAAAAGTGGGCGAAAGAAAAGATGTCCTTATACAAAGCACCAGACGCTGGAGCTCGAGAAGGAATTCTTGTTTAACATGTATTTGACTCGCGAGCGCCGCCTGGAGATCAGTAGGAGCATCAACCTCACCGACCGTCAGGTCAAGATCTGGTTCCAGAATCGGAGGATGAAGCTGAAGAAGCTGAACAGAGAGAGCCGCGCGCGAGAGCTGACGCCGACCTACTACACCTGAGCTTCCGTGGATAAAGTCTGAAATCTTTGATGGACAGCTGGCAAATACCGCATCATTTAGAATATATATCTATATATCTCGTAAAATTTAGCATTTTGCCAAATATATATGTGTGTGTGTGCTATATATATATATATATATATATATATATATATATCCGTAGTGTTTAGAGCATCTGAATTGTAACCTTTTGTATGTTTATACGCATGTTTGACTTGTTGGAAGGTGTTCATCATGATATGTCTATTTTATCTGTCCTATTTATTGCATATAGCAAAGTTTGCATGGATATCCTTTTTCTCTCTGTATGGGAATTACGTGAGACCAAAAATAAAACAGGAAATTGAGGAAATCTGAATGGGAATTTTATTTACAAAGAAATAGTATTTTTCTGGTAATCTGTTGTGCTAGTTCTGGCCAAGGAAAGAGAGAATGACAAAGAAAGGGATCATGGCAGTTTTAATGTAAGTGGGAGACCATAACGTTGATTTAAATATTATCCAGGTGACCACAGTAAGTCAAGGTCATAAAATTGTAATGTCAGGACGGTCCTGGAAAGCGCTGGGGGGGGATTTTATGATCTGCAAATATAATGTGCTGCTGGTATAAAGATGCATTGAAAGGTGAGCGGAGCAGGAATAATCTGCAGAGTGAAGACAGAAAGGCGGCAAGGAGGCAACGTGCTAAAGTTACTCGTCCAGAGGTTTTTCTTTTAAGGAAACAGTGGTGGTTTGGTCGGAATAGTCAAAACACACGCCTGAATAAGAAAGAATGGAAAATTATAAAAATGAAATACACCTCATGAAAAGAATGCGACTTGTCTTGCGTCGACCTCAAGGTAGGACACAACATTTTAAATTTCGAAATTGTTTTATGTTGAAGCAAACCAGAAGATTCTTTCGTATGATTTATTTCCGAAAAATAGCGTGAGTCTTGCGTGTGCTCTTCAGGTAGAGATTGCCGGTTTCATATCTGCGACCCGTATGGAATGAGTTAATTATTGTTCCATGATGATAATTATTGTTTCCATCATTCTATCGTTTCACTTAATGGTGTAAAGAATGCTGCTAAACAAACAAAAGACATTTTCACTCCCTGATTATTTAATACTTGATATGTAAACCTAAAACTGAGGGGTTATGCGGGATTGTGAGAAGTTTATTGTTCGATGTCTGGTTTAAGTGCATCGGTCCTGACAACACTGAACGTTTTGGTCGAAATGGTGTTTTGAAGAATATTACTAGATCACATTATGCTCTCGTTTTCGCTAATGCGCATGGAGTACAAACGCAGCATAGGATCGTGGCATACTCGCGCATCATTGATCGCCTTGGCTGCTTTTTTTAAGCACAAAAATCGTTCATTTAAGCAATAGCACCCGATGCTAGTGTCTTTCTAGTGCCTGTAGTGTCTTTCCGAGCTCACTAAGAGCCCCGCACAGCTGATGCGTGGTTTAGGTAGTTTCATGTTGTTGGGATTGGCTTGCTGGCTCGGCAACAAGAAACTGCCTTGATTACGTCAGTTCGTCTTCATCAAGGGCGACAATATCTGTTGATTGTTTGTGTTCTATTAATGTTGTCACGTGAGACTGGTAATGAGTCGAGCTGTTGTTCGCATTGAATTTTATTTTTCTTTCCTTTGCATCCTCATCAATTATAGACGCCAAAGAGGTTCTCATTCTGTGTTCCGTACTGCACCCGTGTTCCTGTGGTATTGTGTATATGGAATTGCCATGTCTAAAAAGTTACATTTTACCTTAGTTGAGAATATGGACAATAGAAAGAGGCCAAGGTATACGTTGGATCAAAGGACTTAAAAGCAGAAGTGCGGCGTCTAGCGAGTACCCAGAGTTTATAAACAGCTGCGGCTTCCGTTACTCATCATTACCGGCATGGTAAGTTTCGAGTGGATCTGTATGTATTGTAATTTTGGGGTGAAAATGGTGCATGAGTATTGTGATGATTGAAAGACTGGCCAGGAATCCACCGATAAACTTCACTTGTGGAAATGAATTACCAAGTAATTCAAAACAGTGTGACAGGCTAACGTCCTGAAATGACAACACTAGTTTCAAAATGACGCAATATAGAACATCCAATCCAGTCCCCTTTGCAGCAGTATTGAGTGTACTAAAAAAAACACAGCAAAAGTGCGACACTTTTATTTCGATGCCTAATTCATGTTTATGCTGAATAAGTTGATGAATTACTAAAGGCCATTCGGTGTTTCTGGCACTCTGGTAGGCAACTCAATAAATTCATGAATTCTTTAAGACTAAATATTAAAATATAAAATTGAATATAATTATAATATGTGGTTGAAAAGTTCTTATGGTGTTTAGCGGTGTTCTACTTTTGTATCGTACTGAACTGTATTACTAATACAGTATGTTAACGATAATAAAATACGCCTATACAAACTGTATAGGCCTAAGTGGGATGCTATAGAATGAATCTTTTTCTTTTATTTCCCCGAGGAATCAGGCAGATAACCTAAACATTCTCCTTGTTCGATATTATTATAATATGTTTTAATACACCTGGGCCTTTCTCATTTAACCAATGAAATTGTGGCGGTTGCGGATTCTTCGCTATTAAAAACAAGGTACAAAACTCTGAAATATTCCTCCAGTTCGGTAGTAACATATTTAATTTATTAATCTGTAATTGATAATTGTAGTTTACGTATAATTTTAGCGATATCTTGCGAAGGTTACGCGTTCTATAAGGATTGTAAATACATACATATTTGGGCATTTGTGTATACGTACTGTCATATATACATGACAGAAAGTGGAAAACGACGGGAAATCGGGAAAAGAAGTACTTTGTCCGTAATTGTACGTTATGTATTCTATTGAATTGAAGTTAGACCTACTCATTTTTGTTCTTCTTTATGAAATACAATCCTGGTTCATTTGATCATTACATGAATGGCGTCTCTATGTTTTCGCTGTATTTCGATTGCTGCCGCGGAACCCCCTCCCTTGCCTTTGCGCGACAGCGGTCTGGAATCCAAAGTCACTTTCATTCAGCTGGAGTGAATAGTAATTCGCGCCAGAATGCCTTACTAACAAAGGGTTTACAGCACGCGAGATGACTCCCGCCCCCGCCAGATAACACGGAGCATCCGGAGGAAGACTGGCGGATTCTACTCCGCGGCTGTTTTCCACATTTTATATCACCGGTAGTAATTGCCTACCGAGATCTAAAAGAAATGAACGATTCTGAATAAAGCTGCAAACTGCTCTACTATTCACGCTCGCACGCTTGGTGAGCTAGAGGTGTAATGTAAGGATGACTATAAGTAAAGATTAATGCAAAAGTTTTGTTAGCAGCAGCTGCTTCAGGACGATTAGCAGCAACACTAGCCGAATAAGCAGGTCGTCACTGCAGTGTTTTTTTGATGGTTGCCTGCATCCGGCGACACAGGTAAAGTAGTTAGACTTGTGCATTCCTATTTCAATACATGATATATACATTTATAGGAAATGAAGATATCCTAACTTCTACCCTGCGTGATATGTGGAGTCACTATCATTCAAACTACAATGCGACGATTTCATCATATATTGGTTTAAGTCGCAATATTTCGAATGTATGAATTTCCCCTAAATATTGACTTAAATTTATTTTTAATTATCAGTACTATACTGAAAGGTGCTAGTTATAGCGAGATGACAACGGCGTTAGCTTTCGGCTACCAGCCCGCATTCACTCTCGAAGGTTGTGTATTTTCACAGTTCTGTACTTGTCCGAAGGCATTTCCATAAGCACTCACTATAATTCATCAGCGGTACAACGATCGTCAGAGTGACAAAACAAAAATTGCGAATAAAGAAATATATGCTTGTAAAAATTTTTTTTAAATATTATGACTAGTTGATATGTTTTAAAATGAATTATCTAAATATATGCGCAAATTCGGTCGCGACTCATCCTTTCAGTTTTCTTTCTCGAACTAATCAAATTAACCAAATGTTAACAGCAAAGTCCAATATATTATTGAGCGGTGTTTATGTCTACTTATGGCTTTGTGTTTGTTATGTGATATGTTTTTTCCTTTTGAAAAATTGCCAATTAGCCATGCCATTTATGAGCATTTGTACCACATTGCATATGGTCTTCGATTTTAAGTGCTGTATTGCAGACGTTTCTGATGTGACGCAATCAGTACATACTGAACTTACCAACACAGGAATATTAAATATAAGGCACTGGAGTAACTTATTTCAAATAGAAGCATCACTTTTTCGCTTCTCGATGCACCAGTTATACTCCATCACGTCGAGCCATTTCAATGACATCTTTGTAAATTTCACGTAATTTTAAAATAATGCGAAGAAATGCGACTGAACACTTTTTAAAATAAGCAAAACACCTTTTACCTCAAGCATTAACAAAATGTAACGACTGGTCTCGATGGATGTTCTTATTCGTAATATACAATAAGCCTTTCATTATCGGCATTTTTCTACGAAATGGAGACACCGATTAATAAACAAAACCTTCCCCACGCATAAAATTATTTTGTTACTAGCCCACACTGTATATATTTTTTAAATAAAAGTTATAATGGATTTCCACATTCCAGCAACAAATTCAACAGGCGAAATGTACAAACACTGAGAGATGGAAATCGGAAAAGTATTTGTTGTCGACTCTTATTTGCATCCTTTTATATATGAACAACTACACAGTATAATATTTGTTACCTTGTTGCATTCGATTGGTGGCTGTATGACGCGACATACTTGATGCCGAAAGTACTTCACTGATTTATTTATTTATTTATTGTTTTAATAGGCATATTAGCCACGACAAAAAACGTAGGACTTAATATGTGTGTCTAATAGCTTTTTTTGCAGAGAAATCACACTTCAGAAATACTGTCAATAAAAATATGATGGCAAATAAATACAAGGATAATGAAGAAGTGACACTAGGAACAGTATATCTCATGGAGTTTACCAAAAAAAGGGAGAAAAGCTTAATTTACAGTTTGTGTGCGTCACAGAGAAATACTCATACAACTGTAGGACAATTGTAAGCCACTGATAGGGTCGCCAGTTTATAAACAGTGCAATATTCAACTTATATTTATACTCCCTGATTTAAAAGAATATATAATAATATGCTTGTAACGTGTATCACGTGATGCGAAGACGTAGATAGCTAGCATTTAAGTGCTAATTTAAGATATGGCACGTAGGTGGCAGTGATGCGCTATATAATTCAGCTAAATCAAAATGTGCAATTTAAGTAGAAACGGGCATATAAGGAATACTCCTTATCGGTAATATAAATGATAGTATATTTCTGATAACATCATTCTCAAAGGTGCTAACCTGAATTCTTACATAAATGCCTAATATTTTATTATTATCAGTATTACCAGTAATACAATGACAACAATTGCAAGTTTGTATTTTCTACATAACTGAAGATGACAACATTTCACATAATAAGTCGTTAATAGATAATTGGAATTCGTTATTGGAACAATATGTTACTAAATTAACAGTTAAATCGTATCCTAATACTAAAATTGTACATTTGAAATACTTCTTCCGATCTCAAAATGTTTAAGTGGTTCCTGACAAATACAAGAGCAAGTTCAAAACAAAAGAAAGCTGCAGACCTGCGTGTATGTTTGCTCCTTGTAAAGGCTGCAAATTGTCGCGGCTCCTTTTTCTGAGCTTCAATACACAGGCATTGATGGTGTAGCTTCAGGTGACCTAAGTTCCGAGTTCCCCAGCAAGTCAAGGTTCGTAGCGTTTGAAAAAATATCTTAAATATAAACGTTATTATTCTAGCACGGCGTCGCACACATTGATATAATTATTTGTCTGACATTATGTTTCATCTCGCCATGCTACACTTCAAGTGTTACTATATTGTAAAGTCCAATTAGCAGTTCAAATGTCCGAATGTGGGGCACATCCAGCATTTAATATAACTATGGACTGGTAATTATGTACTGGTGTTCACATACACGTGTAGGGCTAGCATTTCTGTACATAGCGAGTAACTTCACCAGGTGATAGCTGCACACGCAGCATCAATTTCAAAAATTTAGATGTATCGTTTCAGTAATTTCCAACGTTTCTGAAGTTGTGTCTTGGGCACGCTACAAAAACTGCGGTTCAATAATGCATTTATCTAAAGAAAGTCAGAAATAAACGAATTATTATACAAACAATAAACACAGATCAGAAAATCATGCTCGATAACACCAAAATTTACCTAATTTGTAAGATCGCTTTATTGCCATTTAAGGTATAAAATAAACTTTTCCATCGGTCACATGGAGAATGGGTTTCTTTTCAATAAACAAATCCGTTTAATATAATGGTTTCCATTTACGCTTTCACAGCTCACAAAATGACACATAAACCCCGTTCCACGTAGCCTACTTAATTCCAAAGCCTATCAACACAATGAAGCCACATGGATTCGATATGCAGTCTATGCCGAAGTGAACCCACTGCGGATGAAATATTTTACGTAAACGTTCATTAGAGTAACAGTGCTGGCGTGTTGTATTTATTTCGTCTGCTTTCCGGATGCAAAAGCATAAATGAACTTGACTCTGTTTTTGATAGCAACCAGTGAAGTGTCAAAATGATTTTAATGGATTTACTTCATTTAAAAACTACGGGGGCGTTCCATCAGAACGCTAAATCATCGTCTCCTTCATTTGCAACCTCACTACTAACGAACCATGAGCATTATGGCATATAAATCAACATAAATAAACATATTTTGCAGAAAATTCGTGATTCCATCAACAGATTTTGAATATGAAAGAAAAGCAGTAGCTATTGTCATAACGTCAAATTTTTTAAACTTCATAATTGGAGTTATGGTTAAAAATATTTTCCACTACAGGAATATGTCAAAGGGCTATGTCTTCCAATCGATTAACAGGCCAACATTTGTTAAATGAGAAAAATCGACTTATTTTCCTTTTTTAATTCAGCACCAAACCATTAACAAAAATATCGTTAAAAGAAAAGTGACAACAGCAGCAGAGCTTAGTATTTGCCCTAATGCCATTGCGCATTGATGGAGTATTTTGCTCAACTTTAGAACTAATTAATTGCAGAAGTGCGGACAGTAAGTACATTCATGCGTGTAGAATGCTTTTGGTCCAGGAAAGCGATGTGGCTGTTGTCTTAACAAACTAAAATAATCATACCGGAAATGAGAGCGGAGACATTCTCAGAAAAGACTTTTATTAATTTATCGGATTGTCCCCTATCGAGTAGGGTTAATAAATAAGCATCAGTGCCACTAAGCAGGCGGAAAGGCCGGCCTGGAACCGACAATAACTCCATGAAAGTGGGTCCAGTAGGTTCCTACTGCCTCTTTTGACAACTGCAAGAAATTCTAGAAGTAGATTTGATATACCTGCTTATGTTGGCTATTACAGTGCAACAGCCCGTTCAGTACAGTTACTGTTAAGCTGCATAACATTTAACAAGCAAAATTAATAAATGTAAGCTTATAGTAAATTCCACATCTTAAGACTGCCTTATATATGACATTCAACTCCTATTTGAATTCACCGCGAGGCTGTATTTTGTTCTGCTCATTATCATTGCGTGCAACGCACAAGAAAACGCAGGCTTACATCTACAATGTCAGCACGTAATCCAAGTGCACAATCACATACACACATTCCTGGGAAATGTAATTAAGCACATGCGCTTGATTTTTCCATCGGTTTGAACGTGCTCATATATAGGCCCAACGACTGAGTCCCTAAAGCTGTCGATCCTAGTTTCAGTCATAATTAGGCCTACTATAGGTACTCGGCGTCGAAAATGCTTAATCCAAGGCTGAAGCGATTCTTCAATTTAAAACTGAATCGCTGACTATTCTTTCAGATTTTTCTTGCATTAAGTAAGTGTCCCGGTAATAGTATAAACTCACTGTTCACCGCGTGTATTTTTCTCTCCACTCTATTCATCTAATATAAATTTTAAACTCAGTTCATTTCTGTTATTTTTCCTTTCCCGTGTTTTCCAGTTGATGACAGACGTGTTCCACAAGTATTGTGTTGATTTTATACTATAGCACCAACTCGACTTCAGTTGTTATTAACGACACGTTTATGAACAATCAAATGGTCCCATAAAAATTTATTGGGAGACATAAAACCAATGCGAGACCACTTGCAGAATACAGCCACTTCAGCAGGCAAGTTTTCAAGCGAGTTACTATTCCCACCTTTCCGATTTTTAAACATCGGTTTACAAGACAGATTATTTCAATAAGGCATGTAACCTTGTTTTGCTATCCATAAGACCTTTGTATAAAACCACCCCGCTGTTTTTCAGGACATTTTAAAACTAAAAGGCTGAGAAACTGCAGAACAAAATCACATTTTAACCAGTTTAACTTTCTATATTTATTACACCTCGGAAAATGCGCATTTTGCTCGGTTGAGCGTTTTCTATGGAGACAAACTAATTACATCAGCAAATAGTCCGTATAGGTGGCTGTCAACGTACCTCTTTCTGCGATACGGTGATACGGATCTCTATGGTGTTTCTGTTTTATTATTAAACACCGGGGAAGGTTATGTATCATTTTAATATTAAAGTTCTGCCACGCAATAGTACAGCGCTAAATTATAGATCTGAATTCCCGAAGTGCATTGCTATTCCAGAAAAGGATGGCGCATTGATCCAACAAGCAGTTTTGGGGAGGGAGGGGGGTAACTATAATCACGTGTGGTACAAACAACCAATGGCAGCTAAAAAGACTTGTAGAAATAATTACCTGGCTTGATTGTTCAATGGGCAGATAAAAAAGTACACATACACTCCATATAATAATCGGATGCATGTAAAAGAGACGGGGAGGTTCGTCATGTCGACCACTGGTCCCATAAGTAATTATTATGTGGATTCCTTGATAAACCATGAAAACGACGAGGTACTGGCGACTCGATTCTCCACTGCTGGATCGCTTCCCTCCGGCTCCCGTCCGACGCCCATAGTACCGGAGTGTGCCGATTTTCCTTCCTGCAGCTTTACCCCTAAACCTTCCGTTTTTACCACGTCTTGGGCCCCAGTTCATTCACAGTCCTCAGTGGTCTATCACCCATACACCCACCAGCCTCACCTAGGAACGGATTCCAGATATATACGATCTTGGTTGGAGCCGGTCTCTGGTACCGTGTCCTTCCCAGGCTATCCAGCAAACAGCAGACACTACGGGCTGAAACCTGACGCCTTCCCGGAGCGCAGAGTCGGTGAATGCTTGGGATCCAATGGACGCGGATATTCGGATTATCTGTACAGCTCTTCTGCTGAAATTCGTGATAAGACGCAGCAGAACGTTCCTTCTCCGGAATCCGAGGTTTTGGCTCCAGACAAGCACAAAGACGAAAAGCCCGAATTAGATCCAAGTAAGTTGAAGTTTACAGCATGGTATTGAAGCCGTGTTTCTTATATAATTGCTATTGCATTTGTTTGGAGGTTGACTGTCATTCTTCATAAAAATAAATGATCTTCCTTAGTATAATTTTTTAAGACGTTTAATTACTGCTGAAATCCTTCCTGACACGGGGTTACTACTGAACGGAACAAATCACGGCTGTTTAAGGTTGTAAAGTAGGAGACGGGTTATAAAAACTACGTACTCAAAAAAAGAGCAATTTAATGACAAGGTGGAGTTACACAAATCGTCTTGTTTACTATATACCATACTTATCGCTGTTTCTTTGTTTTGTTTCTTTTATATTTTGCACTATCTGCGTTATAATTCTATTATTATTATTGTTTATTATTGTTATTATTCGCAATGAAGGATCAAGCGTGGATTTATTAGGCCTAATTTATTTAAAATTTGTTTTATCGACTTAATTTAAATGGTTACTGACAAAGAAATTAACAAGTATGATAAGGTAACAATAGGCCTACATTCCTTATTCTACTCTTTATGCCTAATATAGCAGATATACTTTTATCAGGGGAGGAATATATATTTTATTACGCTGTCTGAAGAATGGTATATTTGATTAAGTAACAGACTATTAAAATGACGCCGTCACGTGTGCATGTTACGTCCATTAAATATGACTGTAATATTTTCTTAAATATACATCATGTTAACACAGAATGAGCAAAACAATTCTCCAGAACACGACTTGGGAATTTCGGCAGTCAGTGTGTGATTTTCTGACTTCATGCAGAAAGGGAAAGGAGCTTCCGTCCGTTTATGGGCCTATAAAATGAAGGGGCGCATTCACAATTTTACGACAACATTCCTCTTGAGCACTCAGTGGTCTTAAAAAGCAAATCGCTCCAAATGATCAATTTATTCCAATTATATAAAAATACATACATAGAATGTATTTCACGACACATATTTAAATGAACTATTAAAAGGGAATATATTCCGTTAAGAGACCCAATCATGTATGTCATATCGCTTCACTTCCCATATGACACGGTAAAATTTTCAGTAATTACTGGTCTTCAAAACAGTAAGTATTTTTGTTATTCGGTTTTCAGATAACCCAGTGGCGAATTGGATCCACGCGCGCTCCACACGGAAGAAGCGATGTCCTTACACCAAATATCAAACTTTGGAGCTTGAAAAGGAGTTCTTGTTCAATATGTACCTTACAAGGGACCGTCGATATGAGGTTGCCCGAGTCCTAAACCTAACGGAGCGACAGGTTAAAATATGGTTCCAGAATCGACGGATGAAAATGAAGAAAATGAACAAAGAAAAGAGCGACAGCAAAGAACAGTAGTATGCAGTTGATCGACATGAATGAGAAACATAAACAAGAATTGGAATTCAGATTGAGCAATTTACCCTACAACTCCCGAGAAAACAGCACAGACAGAAAGCGTTAGGCCCGTTCTTTTTGTGAAAATTAGTTTGATTTTTAGTTTACGAAACATTTTATGATGTTTTATTATATTTTCTTTTTTGGATACTGTCCATCATGCGACATTGTTTAATATTTAGTGTTCCTTAGAATAACACCACAGTTGTGTTGAAGCGATTAAGTACCTTTGATGGCGGAATTGTACTTAAAGGACAATGACTGAAATAGGCCTATTTACTAGTGAACAGCGAAAGTACTTGAATTTGTTTTTATTTTACTTTGTAACTTATGACGTTCTTCATCTGTCAAAAAAGATATCAACGTGTCTGTGTATGTATTTGTGTGGTATTATAATAGTTTTGATGTACTTATTCGTGTATTTTTACATTACTTCAAATCCGTAAAGTTATAACCTGTTGTAGAATGTAGCTACATTGAAATATATACAATATCACCTTGGACGTTTGATGGTTTTCCTTACAAAGCGTCCGCCGGCTTCCATGGCGTAGACCTAATTGAAAAACGAAAATTAAGGATAATATGACAGGCAAAGGTGTCCTAATTGAAATACAAATATCTGGGACCTTTGAAGGTGGATGATGACTGTATGAGGAGGAAGACGTGGTGTATGCATTTTGGTAAGAATTCCATTGTGTTAGAAATCCAGTATAACGACCACTCGTAATTTTTACATTAAGGCAGCATGTATCTAAGAAAAAAACTGCCTACAATTTTTAATGAATTTCATATTAGCGATCGTCTTCTGAGCAGAGGAAATTTAAGTAGTCTATGATCCGCTGTTAGTCACGTGGGACGGGTATCAGGGAATATTATTATAATGGAATCTGCGTAAGCAAAATATCCAGAATAATGTAGCTGTAGAAAGATGCATACATTAAGATTTTATCACTCATTTTTATTGTATTGATACTGACAATTAATATTATTCATATATGTAGGCCTACGTATTTTCAATGTATGCTATTCAAGCTTGCTCATTGTTGTATTTAACCGACACTTCCCAAAATGGCATTTTTGAATTCTTAAATTGTATGACGTAATTATATATAAATATACAGATATACATTATATAGGTTGCACACAGACACACTAATATTGTCGCCAAGATACTCCGATTACACCTACACTTAATACTACTTGTCATATACAGGGGTAGTGTCGTAATTAAGAAAATAAAAACGAAAAAGAGTCGCTCCTTTGCATGCCTTAGGACTTAGGTGCTATGTGAAACAGCATGTCGACGATAAAATAGCCCTTTGTGGTGGTAAACAAAACTGACAGGATACAGATCTTTTAAGGCGCAATCCAGTGCGATATTTCCGCAGCTCAGGACAAAAATGCAGGTTTTACAGCCCTGGTTGGGCTTGCGGTGTTTGTTTCAAATGTAACCAAACAAAAGAGAGTCCTGCGAACTGGCTAGACGTCTGGCTTAAATTGCTTTATGGCTTTAATGGACGGCGATGGCCAACTGTTTCAAATGGAGTTATTGAGATTGTTTTGTCTGTAGACCCGCTAAAAATATCGGGAGTTTCAATGCACTTTCATTCTGAAAACGGTGTTCAGAGGGCTGCATACTTCCGTGGAGGAAAGAAGCAGTAAACTTGAAAGGCCATAATTACTCTTTGCGCGTTTAAAAATAGATGATTGTAAAGTGGGTTGTTAATTCAACAAAAAGTCCGACAAAATTAAATCTGAAACTATATGCCAAATAATGCGTTGAACTTGCTAGTTAATGTTATTATTTTTATTTAAATGTATGAACTGCACCAAGAAAGCTTGTAAATCGAAATAGCCATACTTCGATAAACAGCGGTGGGTGTGGAATCAGTTTCCATTGTTTTCATACCATTTCAGAATCCAGAACTCGCCAGCTAGATTTTTGCAGAAGCACTAGATGTCGCTATAGGCTCACAGATTTCAAATCGCCCGGCCTGCGTAGTTGAAATTCTTCCATAATTTACTTCTTTAATATCTTACAGGCATTATACGGCGTATTTCGTCCATCCAATGAGTTTTAAAAATATATGTTGTTATATTGTTTTGACTACAATTGTTCACATTGGTAATGTGCATGGTCAAGTTACAACACAACCGCGTAATTTCCCGTGGTAGTGTAACTATAGTTTGATTTTGATTGTTTAGATTAGATTATTTATTCTGATTATTCAATGCGTAAGAAGAACTATTTCACTCAAAAAACCTAACGTAGATTCAGTAATATTGAAACTAAATATTATGTATAATACCGCTGTGGTTGGATTGTAAAATATAAAAAACGATTTAGTGTTCTTTATCCACTACCACTAATTATATATTTAATTCCAATAGGTTCTGCATAACCTTTATAGTGGAAAAACCTCTAATAAACAATTGTGCCAATATTCTATCTCTAGAAATGAATATTATGCTATAAATTGTTTAGATTTAAAAAAGACGTATACACATGTTGTTTAAAACACTTTATTAGGCATACAGTAAATATTTTGTTATTGCTATATTATGTATTGTTTTAATATCCAACCTGGATCTCCACTGATGTCTATAAATTTTAGTGGGCCTTCTCTCATATTTCACGATGATGTGTAAAAATCGTCAGTAACACCAGAGAACTCATACGAGTCAGTTAGGCCGCGGCCTACATCAGGCGTAGCTAAATAAAACACGGGAACATTAACGTGTCAATTGAAGTAACGAGGGATGTAATCTGTACTTTTATTAACTCCTCACTACTGATTTACTACTTTTTCGCACAACTGAACAGACTCGGGTCAGCAACGGCAGGTGTACGGACGGTGCAGGACAGTGCATATGCCACCTACGTGATTTACTCAGCTTCTGAAGTAAATCGGCGTTAATTATATTTTAAACCTGATATTCCACTCCAATTTCTAATTCATTCATTCTTTGTCGGTGTATGTGTGTATTCAACGTCGTTCTTTAATTTTTATAAATGTCTTTTCACTTCTCCCGCATACAGCAACTGCCGTGTTTTTCAAGGTAGATGCCTTACTACACTAGTGTGCAAGAAGCCGGGGGGGTGGGGGGGGGCAGATGAAGGTTGGTGTAGAGACGAGCGGAGGCGGGGGTCAATGTAGTGAAGGGTGGTTGGGTAGGGAGCAAAAAAAAAAAAAAAAACTGAGCGCGTGTGACTCTGCCGCCGGAGCTAGCCAGCTCTGACCGTAACACACATCAACCCTGCACGCCGTGTGTCGGTTCTGAGACCGCAAACAGTGAATAAGGAGACACAGGGAGGCTCGCGTGAGAGAAGAGAGAGAGTGAAAACAGGCAGTCATCTGAGATTGTCTAAACAACCAGCGATTTGCCTTCTGGCTCCGGCTGATGTGTCTTCTGTGTGTGAAATTTGGGAAATAACTTTTAAATAAATTTACTACCGGAAAGACATACCAGCCACTTTTAATGCAAACAGAACATGAGTTCCTATTTTGTTAACCCTCTTTTCTCCAAGTACAAAGGCGGCGAAACGCTGGAGCCAACTTACTACGACTGCCGGTTCCCTCAAAGCGTCACCCGTGGCCACACACTGGTGTACGGACCCGGAACGCCAACACCGGCTTTTCAACACCCTCCCCATCACGTCCAGGATTTTTTCCACCACGGGACATCGGGAATCTCCAGCCCCGGATACCAACAGAATCCCTGTGCTTTAGCTTGCCACGGAGACGCCACGAAATTTTATGGATACGAAGCCCTTCCGAGGCAATCACTTTATGGAAGCCAGCAAGAGGCGAGCTTAACGCAATACCCAGACTGTAAATCGTCTAATGGCAGTAACCCCGGAGAAGGACAAGGCCACTTAAATCAAAACTCGTCTCCCAGTCTCATGTTTCCTTGGATGAGACCCCACGGTTAGAATTCTTTTGTGTTATTGTTTTCTCCTGTCCATCTGTGTTGTGTGAGATAAAGACATATAGGCAAAATAGCGGCGGCGAAAAGAAAAGTAGTCATTGGGTCGTTCGTTAAATCTCTTTAACCATACTTTCTTTGTTAAATACACGTTGCCCATTTGGAATTCAAATTTAGCTTTTCCGTATAAATAAAACACTATCGGAACGAAACACCGGTGATCTTTAGTCACCAGTAGCCTAAATTTCTATTTTAATTGATGTTTCCTTCCCGATCTCTTGTATCAGTTTCACAGTGGAAAAGTGGGGTCCATTCATCTGGCGACAGCCTGGTTTTCGGTAGTTAGTCTGGGTTGTAGGAACACCCCTGCAAAGACAAAGGGGAAACGAAGCATGGGTAACGTTAAATGGGTAACTGCATTTCGGGTTATGGTTAAATAAGAACACTTTAAATGCCTTATATTTTAAAAGCTTCCTTTTCTTTTGCCTTGCTGGGCGTTTCCAGTGTTTAGAGATTAATTAAATACACGAATGTGAATCAGTCGAAAGCCTGCCGATTGTCAAATCTAACAACCGTCTTCATAATGAGTGAAACTGGCTGTGAGTTTCTCATTTTAGACATAATTAGAATCTTCGTTTTGTCACAGATAAAGAATACGGCCACGCGTTCTGCATAGAAAATATATATCAAACATCCGTACATTCATCCCCTAGAAGGTCATTCTTGGTGAAAGACGTGTAAGAAGGTCTAGCCGAGTTTAGGCTTAATAATTAAAGTCCCCGTTAAATGAAATCGCTATGATATAAACACTCCTTGAAACATCACTAAATTGCAGATGACTGAGTAAAATTAAATCTCTCCACGATATCGCTTTAAGTTTGCCTATAATCCCAAAAAAACCACAACAGCCAGCGCATAGCACAAATATTGAATTAGACTGTTTTAAGCACTGCGTGCTTGCGCTTGTACGTTTACATTACACGTTATTTTTCATGACGTATGCGTTTACATTTTCCTTGTTTATTGAAGCTGCACTCTGTCCATTTCATTCGTTAATAACTGTTGTTTTCCCTGACACTGTTGTTGAAAATTATAAGCGGCCATTAAGTACTTTGCCGCGGAACATACATTATACGTTAATATGCATCTCACATAACCTGCTCATAAATACCATACATATGTTTCACCTCACAATTGTAAACACACAAATACATCTTTCACTTTAAAGCACCTGGAAGGCGCAGCGGACGACAGACCTACAGTCGATATCAGACGTTGGAATTGGAGAAGGAGTTCCTTTTCAACCCTTACCTGACACGCAAACGACGGATCGAGGTGTCCCATGCCCTCGGCTTAACTGAGAGACAGGTAAAGATTTGGTTTCAGAATCGACGGATGAAGTGGAAGAAGGAAAATAACAAAGATAAGTTTCCAGGCCAGAGAACAGAGGCCGAAGAGGATGCGAACGAGGACGGCGAAGTGGATGAAAGAGAAGAGAAGGAACCGGTAGAGGAAGCAGAGACCAAGGAGTAATTTAATGGCCTTTTTACGACTATACGACTTCGAAAGAAAAAAACACCCTGTGAATGGGACGATGAACAGGAAAGGCCGACGATATAAACTTTATGACTACAGTTTTATTGAGTCAATAAGTGAGAAAATCCTACAAACTGTCAAAAGCACTTCTTCCTTCTGGCCTATCTTCATGATAGGAATAAACATGCAGTAGATGCAGTAGAACAGCTCATCTGGTTTTGAAATAAAACCAACGTTTTCTGTTTAAGAAAATGCAAGAAAATATCTGTTTCCTTTTAAAATATATACACATATATATTCTGTTGGCAACAGAACGCTGGTTCCGTGAACAACAGACGTGAATTATGAATATGTCTTGCTTCTAAATCGGTCAGAGCGATGAAAATTAAAATAAATTACTTTAATATAATTACCTAAGCAGCACGTATTGTTATAGCTAAATCATATGCTTAATTCTTAGAATCAATTAAGACCAAATAGAACTGGGCTAAGTTTCAAATTAGCATAAGATAGGAGAACCAAATTCTGAAACTAAATTCAAATCCAGCATCTAACGTTTAAAACTTAGATATATTTGTGAAATGCATTAAATAAAACCCAGTTGACTGTCGAGTATTATTTTGTTGCGGACAAGGCTTCATTCATTGTGATCCTGTATAAAGTGATACGTATTAGTAAAGTCTTCTGTAAGCTCAAACACGCATTAGGTATTTTTTATTAAACAGTTTAATTCGTGGTCGGTAGTGCTGGGGATGTCATTGTCATTTTTATTTTATAGCTTATTTAAAGGGAAATACAATCGCCAGAAACCAGCCTAAATATGCTACCTAACTGGGACAATTGCAATACATTTTTAAGAGAGTAGTTTCAGAGTGTTTGTTTTCTCTGTTAGTATGAAGCCCAATAGCTGCTTTGTAGGATCCCTGAGCAATAGATGAACGTGCCCTTTAAGCCAGCTACCGTAAATCAACTGATATTGCGCAGAGTTCCGTATATTGTATGCAATAAGAAGAAGAAGATGAAGAACGACAACAATAATAAAAATAGCACAACCAACAACAACAATAATAATAATAATAATAATAATAATAATAATAATAACAATAATAGAATGGGCTGCTTAAAAATGTTTAATCCCCCCCCCAACAACTTAAACTGCCTAATGACACCGCGCACATTGCTGTGTAGATTATCATGAATACTACTTTGAATTTGGTGTGTCAGGTATTTCATTGTGACGATGTTCTAGGCTAGATTTCAGATTGCACTGATATAACCTGCAAGATAGTATTGGTATTTATAGCCGTTAACAATGTGCTTGTTTTTTATGTTGTTTTTATTGTTTTTGTGTTACCAAACGATTGTTGTTGCGACAACACTAATAAATAAATCACTTCCCATATTCAGTTGTATTCATTTCATTAAACGAACAATGATGTAGGCCTATATGGTAGATTAAGATTTTCCAGCCAGCGTTTTCAAGGCGCGACACCACGTTTACAAAAGCATGCATGCACCAAAAGGACGGCGGCACAGAAAAATTAACAATGTCAGCACTTCACAACTGCTATTTTTTATAATTGTAATTAGTTTTGTTTCTTATAACTCCAACTTTCTTTTTATCACTAATGAATAAATGAAAACCATGTAACCAATGAAAGAATATCGAGAAAATGTTGATTTTCTGAACACAATATAAAAGATTCCGTTGAGTCGCCCGCTTTATCCGATCCACAGTAACTAATTCACAAAAAGAAAAACACAGTCATAGTATTTAGGTTTGAAAAGAGTCTGAGATGCTTGGTGAATCCAGCATTTTGTTGATTCTGTCTGAGGTTCCCACAAAAAGGTTTGTTTGTCAAGCCTAATTCACATATAGGCGATATTACCACAGACTGAACAGACTGAACAGGCAATTTCAAGTTGCAATTTGACGGAAAAAGTTGGTCAGTACGACTTCACGTTCACAAATACCGATGTCGTTTCATAGAAAATCAAGGCCACTGACAGCACTGACGTATCATGCTAATTGTATGAGTATTCATGTTTACATGGTGTTTGTAAGTGTCCTGGGTATTCATCTTAGCGAAGTATAATAAAAGACTAACGTTTTAACACCTCAAAAGCTTTGAAGTCAACTACATAAAGAACAGGTTTGTTTTCGACCTTTGTCTATTGTTAAAAGGCGGGCAATAGTCATCATTTGGATCCACTTCTGCGTCACGCAAATGATATCAAAAAGCGATTCTTGATGTCTGCCCATATATTGCTATTATATGCTATATACACCAGCTACCATATGATATACTGCATTGCATTGAAAGTACGACATTATAAATGTTATAATCCGAAAGTTACGACTTGTTCATTGATCTTCACTTAAATTGAGCATGCGCTTTCATCAGGCTCTGTTTGTTGTTTTCGTAATGTTGCATCAACTTATTGATTGTGTAAAAAACTAAAAATATACAAAGTGAAACAAATTATACTTTCTAAGCACATTTGTTGATGAAACAGTTGCATTATTTTGGTTAATTTATAGTGATATTCAAAGTGCATTTCAAAATTCGGTTCTGTAGCCTTAGATTGATCTGGAGGAAACATTAAGAGCGCTGCTCGCATATGGGTGGATGGCCTTCCCGGAGTCTGAAATTTTCGCTGAGTTAATACTTGACGTCCATGCATGCAGAAAAATACGTTCCTCAAGCAAATTCGGCTTTACTCATGGTTTTAGTTATGCAAGTAAGTAATAACGTACCGCCAATGTAATGTTTGTAATAGCATTACTTTTTAATAAAAACTGAATCCCAGGGAACACACTCAGTCTGTAACCATTCGCCATACTGCAAATCGCTTTGGATTCAAAAATAGAATTAAATGTAAAACCTTAAACCTTAATAGAGCACTGATGAACTGTGATTATACGGGATAGTACCCGTGATGTGTTTTTTGGTCTTTATTGCCAAGACTTCACAAGTGATACTAAAACCAACCACTGAATTTTATTTAGAAATAATTCAGATAAAATCACATTAACAACATGTACAAAACGTTCCGATGGGGGTGAGTAGCACTGTTGCCTCACACCCCCAGGGTGTCAAATCCCACCTCTGCTCTGTAAATATGGAGTTTGCGTGCTCTCCTGTGTCACGTGGGTTTCCTCCTGCTGATTGGAGCATGTGTGTGTATGTGCCATACCCAGGGTGCTCCCCAGCCGTCAGCTCAGTGCTGCCTGAGAGGACCTACAGCCAATAACAATCAGCATAGGGCACAGGCCGTGGTACATCCAAGATGGGGTGCTAGTCCATAGCAAGGAATATCTATCTATCTATCTATCTATCTATCTATCTATCTATCTATCTATCTATCTATCTATCTATCTGTCTATCAGTCTATCTGTCTGTCTATCTGTCTATCTATCTATCTATCTATCTATCTATCTATCTATCTATCTAATTACTTACTTAATATGCCGTGAGATGGAATGACATCCCATCCCGGATGTACCTCTTCCTTGTATTCTATGCTATGTGTCTAGGTTCACCACAATATAACAATGTAACAAAATAAATTACATTCTGACATACTTAGAAATTACTTAGACTATAAACAGGACTGTATGGATTACAGTCTTTATCATCAGAAAAACAGGAAACTTTCCTTTTAACTAAATTTACATACTTTTGTCTTGAGTCATTAAGATAATAATCATGTTGTTGCTGCACTATCATCACAAGGTCAGAGTCTTGATGCAGGAACCATTGGCCACAGTATAATAATAATAATAATAATAATAATAATAATAATAATAATAATAATACAGAAGTAACACAATTATTTATGAAGAGTGTTAATAATTGATTTTTTGTAGGTTACAAATGAGTAATACATTTTCTTCTCTGGCTGCATGAATAAAATGTCAAGCCTCATCACAGACTCTAAGCTGATGTCAGAAATTTATCAGAAGACTTTCACTATATTATTCCTAAGTCATCCAGAAGTAGCTTTGGAATTGAACTTTGAACTTTAATAGGAATTAAATTTCTTGGGATGGTCTTCTGTCTATAGTACATATCAGACCACTTTTTTACTAAATTTGGGCATTCTTCACCAAAGAATAACAATGGGGGGTCTTGACTCAGTATGCTTTTGTTTAATAACCTGATGCTGTCTTTTGGGGTGGTCCTCGTTGGGTCTCACGGAATTGCAGCTTATTCTTTAGAATTCTTTCCCAATGTTGCTCCTTTAAGCCATTCTCACACACACAGGGTGATGCTTAGGGTCTGAGCACATCTTTATCCGGCAACCTTGGAGCATTTCTGCAGGTTTAAGAGCCTTGTTGAAGGGCCCAACAGCCATGAGACAGTCGTAGCAATGGGATTTGAACTGGTGACCTTGCGATCACAGACACAGGGGCCTAACCTGCCTGAACCATGCAGCGCCCAGTGGACCGGCTGCATTTCAGGGGCTTTCCTGCAACATTTCTTGGCTTAAGCACATGCATAATTTTGTTTAAATTCAAGGCAGTCATACATTAAGCAGCTTCAGAAAAATATACATGAAATTCTAGTGGTGGTAAGATTGTCACAATGTCACAGAGAAACAGCCATAACAAAAACAACAACAATAATTATTATTATTCTTGTTGTTAGCATGGATAAAGTAATTTTTAATTAGTTTTGTTATTTAATTGTTGAATAATAATATTATGGGGTTGATGGTGAGGATTTTATTTTGATTTCAAATGCTCTTTTAATTGCTTGATGGCCAAAATCAAAAAAGTGTTTTTTGTTAGTTTTAAAAAATAGTGAATGCAATTTTAAACGTGAACCACGGCAGTCTCTGTCTGTGTGTTACTATGAACGAGATTTTACTACAGATGTCCCGTCGGGGAAGTGCTTTATTGGTAACACAGTAATAAAACGGGACTTTCTGTGGCTCTGACAATTGTCCGGAAGCATTTTCCAGCCTTCTGTCGTTCGGTGTTATACTATCGCAAAGAGACCACGTCCCACCATGACTTAAGTATACCAGCTGTAAAGTTTATTGGCGGTGTAAACTCCGCGGTTGAGTATCCGGATCTTTTTTTCCTATTATTTTCACAACGAACGCCTTGGGGCCGAAGTTCGTGCGCGTATTGTATATTTTATAATATTATATTATATTGTATTATAATTTATTATTGAATTAATTTCTTGGATGAATGTGTAATAGTCATATATGTTCAGAATCTGTTTAAACGACTGTCTAACTGCAAAACGTCTTATTAAATTAATTCGCAATTAATCCAGATCTTGTTTAAATGTTGCCTGATTGATTTAGAAACAAAATCCGTAATAATGAAATTTATGAAATTATGAAAAATATGCGTGATAGTAATATCTGGAAAAAGCTGGTATTTTCTCCCTGATGATACGGCATACAAAACTCGCGTAACTTTAAAGATACACGATGATTATTTTCGTTTATAACATCCTAACTTCCTCTCACATTCACTATTTATTGGTTTACTAATGAAAATGATTTATTTGTAATTTTCTTGTAGTGTGATGTTTCGCACGTAGTGAGTTCGATAGGTAGCTTATGATTGACAGATGCCTAATGTGAAATTTGAATGTATGAGTCACTAATGACACACTAACATATTCATATTCACATGTTCATATTTTAGCGGTTTCTGCTATGTTGCTTATTGTATTTCCGTGTAAATGTACGCTTGAGGGCTATACTGTTCCATTTAGAAGAATGAGTTTTATTTTTTAATCATATTTTCTCCATATAACCTTTCTGACAACAATTAACCCACTCTTATCAACATCAAATAATATTAAATGTTGCGTTTTTAAACGAATGCCCTGTCCAACCTACTCAAACCACGAAAAAGACTCAAAAAACGTATGTAAGATGTAATCTTATATCATGTAAAAGGACTACTCGTAATATAAATAAATCCATGTATTACCGTAGTGTTTGTCAATTATGCGTCTACAATTGGGAATCAATTCTCTTGATATTGCAGCAAATAGTACAACAGAAAGAATGAAATAATTTTGAATTGTAATTCCTTTGGATGAGAGAACTAAACCTCATTAAACTCATTAAAAATGGAATGCAATTGTGCAGTAAAGGCACATTTGACCAACGTGACAATAACTGAGACCATACGTGAAAAATCGTACCATGCAATACGTTCATAAATCCATTTCATCTGTGTATTTTAATATCACCGTACAGGGGACTAAGCATAACTCATTTTAAGATATTTAAAGGAAGCCTTATAGTTATTTAATGGTGATTCTATCCAAATGTTTTAAACAACGCAAATAACAATTTTGAAATACAAATAAAATAATAAAAGCCGTTAAAAGTTAAAAGAAAGTACTTTAAATTTCTCTACCACATGTTGCCGCGAAATTCTGTTATGGGTGCATGTGACATGCGTGAGACTGACGTTCGCGTTTTGTTGTCAGATATCTGCAGTGCTGACTGATGCCGTGTTCTTACAAACATTCTCCCGTGTAGTTTATTTCTCACCCATAATGTCATGTGTACAAATGAAGTTTGAAGTTGAAATAATGACTAATTACTGGTCGTGACTTAATTGTTACTACTACACTACAAAGACGGATTAAACTAATTATACTATTAACAGCACCACTCCTGTAATTATTATATTTTCCCCCTTTTTTTTGGTATCGAAATTTAAATATTAGGTAAACAACTGGGTGATGCTGGGGCAAAAGTAAAAATCACCGTAATAACATCATTGTACTGTAGTTTTGTAGTAGGTTCATGCATTTTATTGGAGTTGCACGGTAAACATAATGTGTGCCAACGAAGATTCTCAAATAAAGACCGCAGAGAGAAAAAAAGAGGTAACGGGAGATCGACATATAGAGGGAGAGAGACATTTGTGCGCAACACATTCTTAGTTGTTTGGGCGAAAATTTACAGCTAAGTAATAAAAGTTTACGACTGAGACTGTTCCGCGATTGGCTGATGCGCGTCACATGCTCCAGCCTCCATGAACGTGAACTTTATACTGTTGTCTTTCCTGTGGATCTCACGTTCTGTCGGGCTGCAGACCCAGCGGAAGCAAAGAAACTCGACTAAAAGGTTACGAAAGCCCTTATTTTTAATTGCATTTCTGTGTTATTTGGTGGTCAGGGATTTGCCGTGAACGTTCTTCGTATTGGACCCTCTCTAGATTGCTACTCGGTTTCCAACATACAGCAATAGCTTTATGACAGTTCTGCTTCGTATTCACCCCTAGAGGCGAAACTGCTTAGTTGTGTCTCACGTGGAACCGAAAGAGCAGCGGGCTGTAAATACTACTCTCTCGAATTATTTTTCCACGAACCTTTTGATTACCTGCTAGATAAAGGATGCCTTTATGCTTTATGTACCGCTGCACTTACCTTCACCACCACTGGCATTTCTGCTGGACCAGGAGAAGTGCGTCAAAGGCTCGGCACAGAGACCGCGGGTAAGAAACGAATTCTTCCTTCCTCATTGGCTTGGATGTTTATCTAACAGACCGTGTCCATGAGAGGTCGGTTGCAGTAGGTTTTTTCAGCTACTCCTCCCACCTCACCTTCCCGTTGTGTGTAATAGATTTTAAAAGATCTGTCAAAGATGGGACCCCATATGGTATAGAGGGAAAAACTGAAGTGATTCGAAGCGAATGAGTCAGATCTTTGGAATTTCTTTTATTGCGTGCCCGGAATTTTGAAAGTCACGTACGCGTATAGTTAAATCGTATGAGTTCAGTTATTGTCATGTTCAAGAAACCGCGCACCATTTTTGCCCTTAATGCAAAGACTTGTAATGCAAGCATTTGGTTATATTGATATGTGAAGTAAGCTGTAGGCCTCAGTGAAGAATAATAATGGCATGATTCGAGTCAGGGTGCTAAATGTTGGTCTGATGTTTATGTTTCCAATATGCTATATGTATCTAATGTTTTAAAGGCTGGTAGGGCTACTGAATTTTAAAAATGACCTAACTAAAATTATATGCATCTCTTGTAATTTCATGAGCAGGACTAAATTTAAGAAATGCATTTTTGTTGTTGGCTTAATTTAAAACAGCAAACTGAGAGTAACGGGGAGTGATGTGTGATGCATTGCCGACTTGGTATGGAATAAGAGGGAATTAAAACTAAATCTATATATTCCTGAAAACAGGACTGTACTGTAGCATGCTAGGTGACGCAGACTTGTGAAATAAGAACATTAATATAATTTACCAGAGATAGATGTTCAAGAATAAAGAGTAAAAAATTTAATAGACATTGCTTTGAGCATTCTGGATGAGAAGCCGAAACATTGTTCCGATTTGTGAAACTATACCGTGTAGTGGCTTGGCGCGAATAGAGTAAAAGTGAAACGTTTACTATTTTTTTCTGAAAATGCTGTAATATTTCGATTTACATGCTCCTGATTGTAAGACCTTAGTGTTATGCCCGCTATAACGAATGCTGTTTGTTCAGTCGGTCATATCAGCATCGCTGAACATCTGTAAATTTTTGTTTATCTTGAATTCAGGGGGGCATATGGAGTAAGCCGCACAATTCATAAATGCCATGTATTTTTTTTTTTATTTAATACGTTATCACGTATGTATACGCATTCAGCTAAAATGCAAATTTAGACCATATCTGTATACAGAAGTCAACACCGCCCCCTAGTGCCCGCATTATACTATAAATACATCAAGTATTCATGAAAGAGCGGAGTAGGTGACTCCTCTGATTGATCTCACGAATAGGCTTGTATTATTATGTGTGCACGACACACGGCGTTTATGAGTACTAAGCTTCTCCAAATGAAGTAGTTCAAGTGGAAATTCTGAAATACTGAAAAACGTTTATACTAATATGTTGCGGTTTTTTTTAACAGAAACAAATGCAATGAATAAAACAATTGCAATGCATTACTTCAGTATAAATTTTAGTTGTTATAAATGTGGCACCAACGTTTTATATTGACAGCTGTGTGCTTTTTCGTATCTTTCAGCCATAATTCAGTTAATCTGCATTGCAGTTGATCCTTGGCTATGACTGAGTAAAATCATTTGTTGTTTTTTTAAGTTAACATATAGGAATTTCGAAGTGAGATTAGAATCAGGCTTTAAATCTAACAGCAACATGCAGAAATGTCATGCATAAATTATTTTAGTTAAATTAACGGAATCGAAATATTTTAAAACACAAACTCGATCACCATTTGCGTAATACAGAGCAAGACGTCAAGGAATATGCACTGAGCTGCCGTACTGCCCTGTTCCAAGTTTATATAGCGAAGGCGGATGTTCGAGTCTCCCAGATTCAGTGACGGGCGGGAAGCCATCGTAGAATATGTTTCATGGATCCTAAAACACACAAACACACGTATCTTAACGCTTTGATTATGGCGCAAACATCAAGCATAATATTCTTTCCTGTCCTTTGTTACTTTCTGTTCTATTTCTTCTGATTCTTAATTGCAATTTTCTAAGAACAAGCATATTTAATTTAATTGATCAGCACCCCAATACACTGGAATTATTTTATAGCAATATCATATCGTGGTGCCTTTCTTCATCATGTAAGCATTTTACAAACACTTTGTTTTAATTGCGAACAGTATAATTTGGAAATAATTTTGAACTGGAACAGTGCGTTGTGGTGTGGTGCTCGAAGAGACAGTCCTGTTATTACCTGCTTCGTAGTTCGTAGATCCAAACCAGAATTCACATAAACTGCCATTAGCGCTGGACGGATATATATTTTAAAACATCCCGTGTACCTGGAGCAAGAAACAGGAAATTGCATGTTAATACAAGAGAAAGGAGCTGTAATGGTAATAGACATATTCCGAATTTATTTTCATGTTTGGTTGCCTCATTATTTTAAAATAGGTTGCACTGCGTTTGATCGAGTAACGCGCAAAATTAATATGCGCGCGCGCGCGTGTGTGTGTGTATGTGTGTGTGTGTGTGTGCTTACACATCAGGAAGCAGTAGCGTATTACCACACTTCGTACTTTATTTGTAATTTAAATACCAAGCACTCGTTAGATAAATAAACTTATGATTGACTGTCGGATATGAAATCGCAAACTGAAAACAATTTAATAAATAATACATGCATAAATGTGATAATGCTCTTTTGCGTGATAAGTAATCAACGAAAACCGGATTAATATTTACGACTATATTTTATAACTATAGTTTCTAAATACATTTCCGAGGCGGGAATTAGTAGTAGTTCCAGAGAAACCATTCTCATCTCTTCACATATTGACGATTTCATAAATTGACAAATATAATTTTACTCTTGCATCACCAATAAAACATATTTCAGCTTGTTCATCGTTTCGCTTTGTTCTGCTTGTTTTGCACTTAGGTTGTATATATAAGTCGTTTTCACCAACACCATTAACAGCACTCAAGCGAGGGCAATAAATGAGGGATCCCCAATTTGAGAGATTGTAAAAGATCTGAAAGCGCTCAGAGGCCTAGATGAAAGCACATCGGCTAAGAGCCAGGAAGCCAAGAAGATGTATGAAGAGTATTAAGAAGTGTAGGAGTGAACCAGGGCGAATACACTTTAAAAGTAATTTTTTAGCCCCAGGAAGTATCTATTTCAAACAAATCAAAGGTTACAAAATGGGTATGATTGAACCCAGGCCCCAGTGACAAGATTGGAGATCAGAGATTACAGTAATTGCTATATCTGTTCCATCTTGCTTGGGATTCCATCAGCGTTTTGACCGTCGACACCAGTTAATACAAATATCATCTCAACCATTCAGTAAAACGAACATCGTTTTTAGCGTTTAGTGATTTGTTCATTCTAGCACTGGGGATTTTTTTTGTATCAGATTCTTATTTTCTTTCCTTCATCTTACGTCTATGAAGTGTGATTAATGACTTCTGTCATATTCGATTCTTACATTTCTTACAGGATTACAACTCGTCTATAACCTCGTCTTATTAGCCTACTAGCAACAAGGACGAGTTGGCTTGGGTCGTCTCTCTCAAATATCTAAGGAATCTTGGAACGCTGGTACATTCCATACGACTGCTCTTTGAAACTCATTCCACATCCCTCGCAAAATGTACGAAGACCTCAGTAACAAACGCGCAAAGACATTGAGCTATATTACAATATTCATCAATACATTAATAAGTTAGTAACGGATTCGATATATATGTATATATCACGCAGTCACATTTTGGCTCCATCAGTCTTCGCTGTACATTCCATTGATTCAAACCACTTAATCCTCCCACCTTAGCGTTAGTTAACCTCACAGTTACGCCGTTTGTTCTTTCACAGTTGTTGTCATATGGCATATATTATTCTGGGGGCAAGTTTTGGGCACCATTGACTGCAGCGGTCTTTCTAGATCAAACCGCATTTCCATACAGCGATTTCCAATCCACATCCGCCGTTAAGGTTTATGCTTCATATTAACAGTATATGCATTTATAAACGTACTCGCAACTATAAGCACCCTTAAATTGACATGAAACATATTTCAACACAAAGGCTAGGCTTTCAGCAGAAAGGTATTTTATGGTTATTTTACGGCGGGTTGTAATATCAATTTAATATTAACCTATCGCATTTTGCTTATTTTGCTACGGCTATTAGGCCTATATTTCATATGGAATTTAGCAGTGCACTCCGTTATGTCTTGCATTTCTCATAAATAAGCAGCTTTAATTATCATTTGAAAAACATTTGCCAGGAATAACCGTCTTTTGTTGATTTTGTATTTCGGTTTTTTGCTGCCTTTTCCGAGGAAATACGCGTGTTTGACGTGTAATATTCTGCAACCAGTCATTTGCCTTGCTGTATTATTTTTATTGTTCAAAATGTTTACATTAATTTTTTGCAGAGGAAAGAGACAAAGAAAGGATAATAAACTTAACTTTGTATCATTTACATGTTTCCGGCTTAGGATATTTCTGCAATAGGCCTACATTCAAACTTTGCGATATGTATTTGTTTATGTTCTTGCACAAAGCCGAATCCTTTTTTATAGTTTTATTTTACGACTAACGCGTATGCAACCGTAGATGACCTATGCGAATATATTGTGCACAATGCATCTTTTATGTAGATTTCTCAATAAAGTACAACGAAATATTGATTCTTACATAATGAAAATAATAGTGGTACTTCTTCGTGTATGCTATCTGTGATTAAAATACAGCGTTTTAGAGTAAAGGGGATAAAAATTCTAAAAATATATGAATTGTGCATCGATTTCCTGTTGTCGGTGTGTTAAATACGAATCCGTATTTGTTTTGTCCTCCAGACGTGGCACAGCGAACAGCAAGTTGTTACAAACGTTTTCCCAGTAATATAAATTTGAGCTTTATTTAGACCTTATTTATAATCTGCGATTCAGCAGTCAATGGATATTGATTTCAAAAGAGTTTAAAGGTAATTCGCAGGTAATCTATAGGCTGTACACAGTCCGGGATCCATGCCATACCCTTCGTTGCCTCGGCTACCTCATCCTCCTTCTTCACAATTTAAGCATGAAAAAAACAATTTTGTCTTGTATACAACGAAGGTAAAAAACTTAAGTACAGAAGTAGTTTAGTTTTGGTATTATTTGTTCATTAACAATTATTAAATGTTAGATACAACTATGGATAATGTATGCTGTAAAAGATCATCATGTTAAAAGTAAAATAGGTATATGTCTACGTATTTCACTGCACATGTTCCTGTCTTTAAGTGAATTCGGCTTTATTCAAAATGCAAGGGTTACTTTCAGAAAAATATAACCCCCCCCCAAAAAATTCCGTTTTCCTTCCTACTCCGCTCTTTCAATTGGAGGAAAGTGATCAGCTGACACTGTCAAATTGTCCATCTTGGAGCGAAGCCCTTACTATAACATTCGGGCAGTGAATCTTTGCTGTAGCCCTGAAATAAAAACCAAAAAGGAATCGTAAAACGGGCGTCAACAGAAACAGCCAGAGTAAGATAAACAAACAGAGAAAGGAAGTGAGAGTCAAAGGTAACGAAAAAGGGTGTGAACGTGGGAGAGAGGGAGCGAGGTGAGGTATGAATTCGTATTTCGCAAACCCGTCGCTCCCATGCCATTTAGCTGGTGGTCAAGAAGTTATACCTAACGTGCCCTTAAATTCGACCACCTATGACCCCGTCAGACATTTCTCGTCATATGGGGCTGCCGTGGCCCAAAACAGGATATATTCTTCCCCTTTTTATTCGCCTCAAGACAACGTTGTATTTGGATCAAGTCGGGGAGCGTACGAATATGGATCCAACATGTTCTACCAGGAGAAGGATGTGCTTCCCAGCTGCGGGCAGACCGGCGTGGGGCTGAACACACAGGGACAAGACTGCAGCTTAGAGCAAGTACGCGCGGCAGCACAGGAACAGAAAGGAAATATCCAAATATATCCGTGGATGCAGAGAATGAACTCGCACAGTGGTAAGTGTCACAATTCAATGAGATAAATTATACAGACTGACCTATTTTACGATGGGGTCCACACACTTCTTTTACTGCACCATAAACCATTAACTCTTGTGCTGCCTTATTGCCTTAAAATGTCCTTTTGTCTGTACAGGAAACCACTTTAAAGTATGGTGATGTCTACACCACGCGTGCAATAAATATGCATTTTTAAATGGAAGCACTGTAAGCAGTTTTACCAATTAATTAATTTGTATCTCTTCCTCGAAATGCTACATGTAGTAAAGATTTACAACATGTTTACACTTAGAGCACATACCACGAGTACCTGTTCGCACGGTTGGGTAATGCTGTCTGTTACTAGAAAACGAGTGTAAGACTAAACTGCGATTTTCCCCAGCCGGTAGAAGTAGCTATATGAAACGTAAAAACATTCCAGCATTGGTTGAAATGCGAGTTGTTATTTTGCTATGGGCATTGGGATTAAATGTGTGGGATTAGATTGTTTGAAAAATGACCTTAATAACCTAACTGTCTTTATTTTTTTATTACAGGCGTCGGGTACGGGTCAGACAGGCGAAGAGGGCGTCAGATTTACTCTCGTTATCAAACTCTAGAACTTGAGAAGGAATTCCACTTCAATCGATACCTAACCAGGCGCCGGCGTATTGAAATCGCCAACGCTCTTTGTCTGACAGAAAGGCAGATCAAAATCTGGTTTCAAAATCGCCGCATGAAATGGAAGAAAGAGAGTAACCTAAGCTCAACCCTAACGAGTAGCATATCAGCTGGGGTGTCCCAGGAAACAGAGAAAGAAGACATTGAAGAGGAGGCAGATGACGCGAAGAAGAAGGACTGAAACCCGGCTCCTCGTATTCCATGTATCGCTTAATGTAGCTGTAATTGAACTCGCTAAGATAAAATTTTTGGGACATACATAACTTGTAACTGCATGGACGTTGTATACATATATATGACCCTTTGAGTTTTCTCTTCGTCCTCCACTCTCTCGCTGTCTCTCTCTGATCCCACAAGCCCTCACGCGTTTGCACTTATATTCAATTCTGGTACAATATGCCTTGAAAAAAATCCTTTGGACGGCTCCTACTGTGGAAATAATTTTACTGCTGACTACTTCACATGTTTTCACGTGTACTTTAGTAAAAATCTTTCTTTTTAATTTACTCAACTACAATGGCGCTGTCGGTCCAACGTGTCTGTAAATAAATGTCCTTTTGTCTGTCAATAGGTTTGTATTTCTGATGAAAATCCATCCTGTGTAAAAACTCACGCATGGTCATTCCAAGAATGAAGGCGTGAATGCTTTACATTTCCTGTGAAACACGAGTAATTTTATGTTTTCGTATATTGTGTAAACAATGCAGTTTGTTGAAATGTTGATAAGTTTGTCACGGGATGGTCTATACTACCTGAACTGTACATATGTCTGTATATATGAAACACACTCCCCACCCGTGAGATTCGACCACATTATTCAGGTTCTCTTAAGACGTTAATTATGCTGTACTGAGTAAAATGTGATACAGTACAATATCGCACTCTTACTAATGCCAAAATTTAGAAACAAAACTACCTTTATTATTAGAAATTTAAATTATAAGCTTATTGTGTTGTTCAGTATTTAATAAAATCATTAGAATCCTAGCGATTGTCCGGTGGTGTACCTTTGTATAAATGCAAGAAAGGGGAACAGATCTACAGCGCATTGTTACATTCTATGCAAAATATTTATATATTATTATATTTGCACAAATTTTACTTGTTTGGCTGTTTATTTTCTGGAGCAATCATGACAATTACAACGATAACAACAGTTATATGTCGTAAAGGAAACACGTATCCTGTTTTAAAACTTATACACGGTTTACAATAAAGTAGGCCTATTGAAGCATAAATGAATAAAACCTAACATGAAGACGTATTTTATAGATAATTAACAAGGAACCTTGAACGTAAAATAAAATTAAATGGATGATATCGGTAACAAACGTATGATTTGGGTATGTTAACAATGCTTTAGAAAGTACATCTCTAAGGGGTAACTGACTAGATATTGTGTCTGTGTGTTAGAACAGTTCGAAGATATGCAAAGGTTTATCATCACGTTTTAATAAAAAAAAAACATTTTCTTTCCTAGTATATTCGGATCAATAAAAACATGAAAACAATAAATCATGTCTGGCTGAACGTTCTTTTCAATTCTTTTCAATTTGTTTTATACTAAGGGCAATTATTGCATTTTAAAAATTATTTCTAAAAACAAACCACGATGTTTCGAAAGCCAAAGTAAAAGGCAAACGGTTGGTGGTTTTTAATATTTGAGTATTGTGTTGCGCAAGTAGCAAGCTGCAATTTAAAAAAATAAAATTAATGGCCTTATTTTGGCAAACCGATCATGTTTTTAATGTTTATAATACTGTTCATGTATCATCACATGTATTTATCACAAGGATGAAACTTAATAAACGCCAAACGAAATGGCTAACCCCCGTCTCTGTGTACGGTTGCTGTTGCTAATGGTGTAACACACCAAGTGTTGGTATAATAATAATAATAATGATAATAATAATAATAATAATAATAATACTGCCCGTCATGTTTTAAGATTGCCGTCATTTTAGCTGACAATTGTCCGTCTGCAATAGTACTGCTTCAGTGTTTTCATTTTTTTAATAGGCCTACATTTAAAACTGCCTACTTATCTATATTTTAGGACACTTCCAAAGTTATTGTTTCAAATCTTAGTCCATGTAGAAGGTTGTCGAGACATACTTTAACCGTATATCTTCGCCCCTTCCCCCCTTGGGTAACTGTGTAGTGACTGCGTGAGCGCGCTGCCCTCGAGCGGTAGCTCAGCAGCGCCGAACCTGAGCGCCGGTTCTGGCTTATAGGATACTACGCGTTTTGGCCCATCTTGGACACCAGATGACGCTCTCGGCTCGCTCTCCAACCTTTCTCCGCACTCGCCTCGACTTGGTCTCCTCCGCCAAGTTATCAGACACGTTTCTTTCATCCATCAATAAGCTCCTCGGGGGATCAAGACAATTTATGACTGGCCAATACGGGCACGTGATTCTATTAAAACATCCCATATTTGGGCAGTGCACGTCGAACCAAGAAAAAAAGAAAATGATCCCCCCCCTATAAATCCTGGTCTTTTTTAGGACAAAGGCCCCTTGAACTTCCAAAGAGCTACAAATCAACCATAATAAATAATAATAACAGTTACTTGCTGATAATCGGTTACCGTGATTCTTTAAATTATACTTTTATAAAGACTCATGGTTATCCCAAATTAAATGCTTCTGTTTTTTATATATTTTTTATTCTTACATAAAATGAGCTCTTACGTAGCCAACTCGTTTTATAAGCAAGCCCACGAGGCATCTGCCTACACCATGCACGGTTTTGGCAGCTATGGATCTCTCTCTGAGCTCCATGCATCCAGTTACTGTTACGGCGGGCTAGATCTCAGCGGATCCTTCACTTCAGCAGCTTCCTCGAACTCCCACAAACGGGAGGAGATGAGCGTGAATCTGCGTGGCAGCCCAGACGCCCTGCCGCCACGGCCGCAGTCTTGTTCGGCTCTAAGCTCCCCTAGGCGTGCCGTATGCGCGAACGGGCAGCGCGCTCCCAGGCTCGGGCTGTTCAGTCAAAAAACCGAGGGAGACACGGAGTTAAGCGACAAGCCCGGCGGCAAGACAAGAGCAGACGAGATTAAAGTTGAAACCATGCAAACCGTCCAGCCAATAACACAAGCAAATAACTCGAGCCAGCCTCAGAGCAGCCACCAGCAGCCGCAGATATACCCGTGGATGACAAAGCTGCATATGAGTCACGGTAAAGTGTTACATTTTCGTATTTTTTAGGCGAGAGGAAGTGTGACTTTTCTTCTATGTAGCCCCGTTTTACCCTCTGTCTTCATTCCTGGTTTTCTTCTTCAGTTTTATAGGCCATACTGGGGGAAATAATAAAACTAGCGGTCGTAAATTTTATGACAAAGGCATCAGTTGCTCGTAAAACTGTCCTGTTAAGGCGAAGAGGCGATCCACGTTCAAATTTATGACAGCATAATTGGATGAAACTAAACTCGCAAACAGCCGACAAACAACGTATTTATGTTAGAACATTTAGTTGCATTAAACGTGAATTTTGCTGTTAGTAATTTAGTAATAGTACTGCTGTGGAAAAACGTAACTTTTGTCATTGCGATCCAGCACTTTTTTTTTTTTTTTACCACACCCGGGTAAGTAGAACATTTTTGGTCGATGCCGGATGAACGTGCTGCCCTTGATTTGAACTTTTCACCTCGAAATCTGCTGGTGCAGATGAACAATCGCTGTAAGGTCATTCACGAGGCGACGCCGAAGATTATTATTATTATTATTATTATTATTATTAGTATAAGGCATATAATATGAGGCCTATTATTATTTGTTACTACTACTATTTCTTACTACTACTATTTACTACTACTACTAAGTCTTATCGTCTGTACTAAACTGAAATTCGCTGTCAATTTGAAGACATCCAGTGCAGATTTCCAGTTTAAAACGCCCATATATGTACTTCACGGTTTTTTCCACAAACGCTGTTCCTAATGTTTCAGTTCTGATGGATTAATTTCTTGCAAAACGTTTTACATAGCCTGTTTTACATAATCTTTATTTATCTATTCAGCTGATTCACGTCACGTTTGCAAGGTTCGTAATTGTAACAATGTATATAGTGTGTATGTGATGTATCAGACAATAGATTATTCCTGTAAATTATTATTTATATGAGTTGTCAAAATGCTTCAATGTTACAGTGGTTAAGTCTATATATGGATTTTCTGCATATATGTAACAAGGATCTTAGAAGCACAAATGAGCTTTTGGATGTGGAAGTTAGTTTCCTGTTATCTGGTTGACTGCATCTCATGGTTGAGGAAACTTTTCTCTTCTACCACTTCAGAATCTGACGGTAAACGGTCACGGACCAGTTACACCCGCTACCAGACTCTGGAGCTGGAGAAAGAATTCCATTTCAACCGGTACCTCACCCGCCGTAGGCGTATCGAGATCGCCAATAGCCTCTGTCTGAATGAGAGGCAGATTAAAATCTGGTTCCAGAATCGGCGCATGAAGTGGAAGAAGGATTCAAAGCTGAAAGTAAAGGAATCAATGTAAAATAAAAACAGTGGGGACTTCTTTCTGGCTTTCTAATGCCTGTAGGAAGAGCGAACGGAATAAACGAAAGTGGTGATGAAACAGGAGGCCAAATCTTCCAGCACTCAAGACGTTCCTAAAGCAGTAACTTATTCGAAATTTTCACGTTTTGGATATGTATGTGTAAAATATCTTTATGTGTAGCGTATGTGTGCTCCCGTTATTGTTGTCATGATTATTTAACTATTCCAGTTGTCATTTTGTGACGTTACATGTGTTGATGCACACAGTAGCGGTGAGTATTGTGGGGGGCGGGGGGGGGGGAATTGACGGGTAAGTGGCCACACCCCGATTACACGTGAATCTGAGTGGAAATGGGTAAGATCAATAGGGACACAGTCTGAGTTCCGGCATCCATTAAACTTTTCAATCTATATTTTTATATATGTAACCTTAAGTATAAAACGTAACGGCTGAGGATATTTAGCAAAGACCCCCAAAGGGTGTAAACGTTTTAAATGTTCATTCCAGAAATTGCCATAAAGAAAAGTGTAAATTCAATTAAATGAACTGAGATCGCAAATAAATAACACGCCAGTGTAGTGCAACGGTCAAATAATATTGGATGGTGCATTAGAGAAATTCACTGCACTGCTGACGAAGCGGATGGGAATCATTTAAAATGTGGCGCAACAGTGAAATTAATAGAATTTAGCTGCTGAAGTCGCCACTTTTGGGTCCATCTTTGTTCTTAGTTATTTCTACGACACAAACAGGCTACAAATGCAGTGGAGTCAATCGAATCATGCTTAATCTTCTAATGTTCTCTAGACGTAATTGGGCAGAACGCCTTCTATAAAGTTTATTTGTACCTCTTATTTTTCAAGGACATTCTGCACAGCTTTAGTTAATTAATAAAATAACAGGTCGTAGTCAATATGTTTTCTCGCTTGAAGGGGCTGAACCAACTTTTTTTCTCCTAAGAAAGCAGTTGTATCTTATGTTGGCATTACCATGAAGTCTATCAGATGACCAGCCATTTCCTACGCACTTCATATATTTTATAATGTTATGAATATATTTTTTATGTCCGGTTGACTTGGGTCGGTATAAAAGGTTCATCTTTTTTTTTATTTTTTTTTTAGAAATGATTATATTGCTAATATATCGATATATAATTACATGGATTATTTATATTTTGCTCTTAAATTCTCTGTTGTTGGATTTGGAAATACTTGTAAAAAATAAGGTGTGACTATACGGAGACATTTAAAATACAGAACACATTTGTTAGGGATAATGCATTGTTTACATATACACTCGCTTATATCCATCCCTGAACCGTTTTCTGAGAACAAGGCATGCTGGAAGGAATCGTACATTGATTTAATTTTGTATATTTGTGTAATACTACAAATAAAATATGCAGTATTGTGAGTTACATTTGTAATCTGTATATTTTATTCACATTTTGTTCACAATTAGTGTTGTTCTTATTTTTGTTCTTGTGAAATGTAGGATACAGTTATACCTATTGCGTAATACTACTTGGTGTGATTGTACACACAGACAGACAGACAAACAGACAGACACACATATATATATATGTATATATACATATACATACCCAGTACAACCTTCATTTGCAACAAGAGGACGAAAGTTGTCATTTCGCCAAACTTACGCGAATTTTTATTCTCGCAATCGCTGATGAATGGCATACTTTTAAAATAAAGTTTAGCGTTTGAAAATCACGTTGCTGACGTTGAACACTTTAATGGGAAAACGTATGACCCTATTGCTGCATCGTTTCAGGCTGTTCACACGTCCCAGCGAATGACTTACAAGTCACCCTAAAGAAAACCGTCCATAAAATTTAATAGTCTCGGTGCACCTCAACAACGTCTCACCATTTCGCGATAAGTACAACAACTTCCTGTTTTCAACGATTCGGGAAAATAGTAGTCGTGTCAGGGGAAAAACTAATTATTTTAGTAGTCATAACTGTGCGTAAAGATCATATTCAAAAATGTAAATCCATTTTATAAATTATTGTTTCATAGTGCTACATCTTGAATAAAATAACTAATAATAAGAACGACTACATTGTAAAAGTAGCCTAACGAAAAAAATAAGTATTCCATCAAGTAATTCTGAATGACAAAAATAAAAAACACTTTATGACTTCTGATCACAATATGATCACTATTGTACAATCAAGTAGTATTACTCTACAATATGGAATACTATTATATAGTACAATACGAAAAATCAACATCGAAAACATCGAATATTGCTCAACTTTTTTTAAGAAATGCTTCCAAGTTTGGACTGCACGAAGTAAGATACATCAAATCAGACGATAAAACATACATTTCTGAGGACCTCTTTGTACTGCTCTAGCAAAACCGACAGGAGCCTTTATGGTACAAAATCTCTAATGATTTTTCCCTACGTGAAGTATTAATATCAGTATTGACGCAAGCACTTGGAAAATAATACATTTTAGAATAACATTACAGCAGGAGGCCATGAACGGAAAACCAACAACGCCGACATATTATCTAAGTTTCCATTACAGTGGCCGAAAGCCACAGGTATCGCAGTGATTAATTATTCATGGTTATTACTTTCTCTGTTTAACTTTTCTTTCTCCATAATCTTCTGAATTGTTTCCACTGATGAAAGATGTTTATCCATTAATGTTCTCCATGCAGTCCAGCCATTAATTAATTAATCCTAAACTCAGATGACATTTCATTTGATTCTATTCCTTCGGAAGAAAAAAGGAAAACGACTCACCCTCCCGGCTCACGCTCTCACATTACAGTTCCCCTCTGATAAAAGTACAGTCTTAAAACAAACTCGCGGGAATCATACAAACTTTTGGTCTCAACAGCGAAGAGAGTGTAGCTTTTATGGGGAAACCCTTTTCAGTCTTTCTTTTCTTGCATTTTGAACTTTTGATGGTTATTCATTCCAAATGCCTGAAGCGGGATCGCGAGTGGCTCAGGGGGAACACGTGGTGTCATTAAAGTGAGTTTTATGGTTTAGGAGAGCTGACAAACCCTCAATATATTTACATCATATATAACCGTAACTGTCCGGAGTCGCAGCTGCTGGCTCCCCTTATCTGGGGGAGAAAGGGCACGAGCAGTTTAGTGGGGATTACGGCGCGTCAGACTCTGAAGCCTGGTCGATTCGGCTCACATAAATGGATCCCAAATGATCGCAGTAAGTTCATAATCTTGTTTCTCTTGCTTCTAATGAAATGGATACCGGCCTCTATAACACCCTGGGGTAAAATTAACGTTGAAATTAAATGTAATTTCCTTGAAAATGCGTTTATGTTCAAGGTTGTGAGATTTACGCCATATAAAATGCTTATGAAACACTTGAACATCTCACTTGAAAATACCGTTTAGCTTTCTCTTTGCTTTTTAATAGTGGTTATTAGCACGTATTTTGTAAATGATCCGCCAGTTATACTGTATACGTTAGGTATAAGGCCTCTAGAAAAAAGAAATAAACATTTTCTGTTATTTAGTTTGTATGGATATTTTTTAAAAAAAATCCTAGTCATAATTTTAAGTCGCACAAAGTTTTTTGCAACTTGAATTTGCTTAGTAACCTTCAAATGAATTACCATTATTTAGCTGTTATCCAAAGCCACTGAGCTTTGGCATCGTAGACGTGGATTCGCTGCTGACTTTCTCTTTAAATACCTTGTCAGAGGTAGTTCGCGGGCTGTTTTGACTTGGCAACCGAGGCCCCTATATCCGGATGAAGCAAATATAGTGTAAACTAATTTTGTTTTTTGTTTTTTTTTTTTGTTTTTTTTTCATTTCTTTTCAGATGATTGAAATGTGCTGCATCTAGAAGTGTAAACTGCATTCTGTAGAATTATACTTATGTTTCAACGTTTACAATTTAATGTTTAATGTGCGTAGACCTTTTCCCGTAAATAAAATATAAAAAGCATATTCTTAGCACTTGGAAAATGTTCTGCATAAAGGTGACTAAATCGAGCTGGCCTTCGTTGGTATCTTCTTCTTCATCATTATCATCATTATTGTTGTTGTTGCTTTTGTTGTTAAATGTAGGAGTTAAGTTGCTGAGATATAGTTGCTGAGAGTCATATATGAGCCTAAGTTCAGTGGTCAAGCAATGAGAGCTCCTGCCATTACAGCATAAGCAGTATCAGAAATCGGCAAACACTAGTGATGCCAAGTCAGTAGACGAGCAGAGGAACCAGGAAGGGAAAACCCTGAAATTCATTGAATGTAGTTTTTTTGCTGGTCGTGTTCCTTGAAGTTGTGTGCCCCTGATTTTACTCTTTAAGCACAACTATCAAAATCATATTTATCAGTTTACTTTGTGGTACTAGAATAATTATTATCATAATATCCATCCATCTTTCCATTCATCCATATATTCATCTTCCTAACATTATTTTAATACAGGATTTTACCGAATATGTTGATAGCTTTTTTTTTTGCTAAATGAATTATGCAGTGAATCTTCTGTAAGAGTGACTCTGTGTATGAAAAGTATTGTAATGACTCTGTGGAAAGAGTCGTAATACTGCATTCTATAAGGGTGAGTGTGGACAGAGTCTTGGTAATACTGCTATAAGGGTGACTGTGTGGATAGTTGTGCATAGTGCTGTGTTCTAAAAGGGTGACTCTGTTGTTATAGTCTTGGTAATTCTGCGTGCTGTAAGGGTGACTGTAGATATAGTCATGGTCTTATTGTGTTTTATGGTAGTACTGTGTTTTGTACAGGGTGACACTGTGAATAAAGTAGTGGGTACTTCTGTGGATAGTCGTAGTAATATTGTGTGGTTGCTTTTGTGGATAGAGTGTAGGGTAATACTGGGTTCTATAAAGCGATTCTGTTTATACAGTACAGTCATGGGTAATACTGGGTCCTCTAAGGAAGACTCTGTGGAAAGAGTCATGGATAATACTGCATTCTGTAATGGTTACTCTGTGGAGAGAGTGGTGGTCATACTGTTCCGTAAGTACGACGCTGTGGATGACGTAGTGGGTAATCCTGCATTCCATACGGGCAATTTTGTGGACAGAGCTGGAGTGATAGCCCTCCAAGGATGACTCTGTGGAAATATTTGTGGGCAATACTGTATTCTAAAAGGTTGGCTCTACGTTGTGCATAGTACTGTTTTAAAAGGGTGACTGTGGGTAGAGTCATGGGTAATGACTCTATAAGGGTGACTCTGTGAATACAGTCGTGGTTATACTGTGTTCTATAAGGGGCAACACTGGATAAAATTGTGGGTAATAATAAATTCTATAAAGGCGACTGTGCATATAGTTGGAGCAATTCTGTAAGGGTGACTGTGGATAGAGTGTAGGGTATAACTTGGTTCTATAAAGATACTGTGTGGGTGGAGTCATGGGTAATACTGCATACTATAAGGGTGACTCGGTGAATACAGTCATGGTCATACTGTATTCTATGGTAATACTGTGTTCTGTAAGGTGCAACACTGTGGATAAAGTTGTGGATAATCCTGCATTCTATAAGGGCGATTCTGTGAATAGTCATAGTATTATTTTGATCTGTAAGGTTGCTTTTGTGGATAGTGGACTCTGTGAATATAGTTGGAGCAATACTGATTTCTGTAAGGGTGACCAGGGCTGGCCCTTGGCATGGGCAATATAGGCAAATGCTAAGGGCGCCATCCATCCAGGGGGCGCCACAAACGGAGGAAGAAAAAAAGTGTAACATCGCACTATTCTTAAAACTAGTTGGTATTAATGTGTCTTAATATGAAAAGAACAAGCCCACATGGATTTACCTGCTTGGCAAAGCCTGTTAAGTAGTAGTAGTAATAACAGGGCCGGTTAATCCTACACGCGACATAGGCGATTGCCTAGGGCGCCAACTTCTGAGGGGG
>JAODLD010000044.1:971117-984810 GCA_026781065.1 Mormyrops boulengeri | reverse complement strand
GCCCATAACACCAGAGCAAACTGTGCAGACGCAGGGCGACCCATAACACCAGAGCAAACTGTGCAGAGGCAGGGCGGAACATAACACCAGAGCAAACTGTGCAGAGGCAGGGTGGCCCATAACACCAGAGCAAACTGTGCAGAGGCAGGGCGGCCCATAACACCAGAGCAAACTGTGCAGACGCAAGGCGGCCCATAACACCAGAGCAAACTGTGCAGAGGCAGGGCGGCCCATAACACCAGAGCAAACTGTGCAGACGCAGGGCGACCCATAACACCAGAGCAAACTGTGCAGAGGCAGGGCGGCCCATAACACCAGAGCAAACTGTGCAGACGCAGGTCAGGACTGCAGCCTCCGTCTACATGATGGCATCAGATTACAGTTTCTTTAGATACTCTCCCCAGACCAGACTTTTAACAGGATAAATATCACTGATATTTTGAAAAACATTGAACTTACTGCAAATATGCCTGGTAGTCCATTAAACATCGAAAGCATTGAAAGGTTATCAGTTTAGACATTCTGCTCATTCTACTTAACCCCCAACTCCCTGGGCGCCCCAACAAAGAGCAAGTTGAGGGAGGTGTAAAGACAATTTCCTCACAGGGATCAATAAAGTATCGATTATTATTATTATTATTATTATTATTATCATTATTATTATTATTATTGTTGTTGTTGTTATAGAATGTCTTCATTTAAAAATAAGTCTGTGTAACCTCAACTACATAATCCTGAAAAAGTTACTGCACGCTGACGGGGACAGTGCAGGGACACGCTGACGGGGACAGTGCAGGGACACGCTGACGGGGACAGTGCAGGGACACGATGCTCTCACACTTCAGCTGTCATGATAGAATGTTTTTCTGGAAAACGAGCATGATGTTCATCGTATAACATATAACACAGAATGAAATCATCTTAGATACACGTGATTCTATAATACTCTACGAGGCCAATAGCCAGGTGATTCTGTAATTATGTTGGAGGATTCCCACGTAACATTATGAACAGTTAAAAGTTTATAAGCTTGGTATTTAATGTGCCTGTAAAAATATATTATTTTTAATCCATGCCTTCCCACCGCAATATTACTGCCTCAGATTATCCCTTCTGTAATAAAAATGTGAAAATGAGCTATTCTGGAACGCAATTAAAGGGATTTTCCTCGTGCATAAATACCCGATTCGCAGAAGAAATGCAAATATTCCGGACCGGACAGTGCTGGGCCTCAAACAGGTGGCATCTGTTCGATTTTATCGACTTTTCTGTTGCACATGCTTAAGTTAATTAACTTGGTTCTTTTTTTCTATTAACAGATGCAGAGCAGCAAGGCTGCTATCGGCACCGGTAAGGTGAAGCTGTTCCGTCACCAGTCCCTCCTTCCTCACTGTCTCGAGTAGTTTACTGAAGCTTATCATCGTCAAAATACGTTATAATCAAACACGCGCATAAACATACAACAAATGCAAATTTTATTATTAGGTTATTAAATGTGCGTTGGACTTCATTTTCACACTGTACTCATGATTAACGAAATGACTCAAGGCCTGTGCTAAGGCTGTTTTACAAGTTTTTAAGAATTAAACCGGAAGAGTCATAGTACAGTGATATATTCTATGGTTCTATGGTTTTATAGTGAGTATATTGTATTTTGATATCATCTGCTACAAATTTACCTCTGTGGTGTATATATATAGTTCTATTTTCTCTTAAATGCCCGCAGTTTACCAATGAAGCGAATAGGCCGGCTATTGGCTCTGGATTGGAATCACATTCTACACACTACTGTGCTACTTCTTGTTGCCAATTCGTTTAATAGCTAAGTCACAGCAGCTTATCATGCTGCAGCTGGCCTGCTGGCCTTTGCTATCGAACAAAGAAGAGCCATGGAAATTACTGGAAGAGGAAGTCAGGCAGCTATATGAAGCGACACTGATCTCTATCGGCGGCCAAACGTGCCGTCCTGCACTGTAAAGTCTTATAACGTGGGTTTACAGGTAGCGTAACCTCGCCTATTATTAAAACCATTTATATAGACCCGGTTTATCTCAGGACATGGATTGTTTAATTTCCCTTTAATTTTTATCAATGCATCATGTCGGGTATATGATTTGTTACTAGGTTATGAATTAGTTTAACCAGTATATAATTCTGGTAAATGAAAATAAAGTATGTAGATGTTAAACGTGTTTGTTCGACTAAGCGTTTGAAACTTTCCGTGACGCGACTGATTTTCCCTTCTCACCAATGCCGTTGTTTGCAGGAGCCAGTGTAGGTTAAGTATTATTTTTTCTGATATTTTTTTAAAACATAGCTGAGCTAAAATATGCCCACCATTTCGCTGCCAAACAAATGCAGGAAATCCTGTAGAAATTGTGTCCTGCCTTAGAGCAGCGCTGGAGAATCACACAGGTTGGTATCACTTCGCCTGAGTAAAACGTACAAAGAAACGACCTCATATTTGCTAACAAGCTACATTAAACCTGGAGCTGTGAGTGGTATTTAGCCTTTAACTATAGGCGAAAAGTACTCAGGAACCGTGTGAGCAGCATCCAGGTAAAGGTGCAGTGGAGCCTCCGGTGCTGATTGATCGACAGGTAGATGTTAGAGAGATGCTAATACAGAGAATCGTGCTATAAAAATGTAGTGTGTCACAGGTTAACAATTTATGGGGGAATATGAGAAAACGCCTGTCATTCATTAAAATATGTGCAATTCGATTTTTTTCGGTGCCTCATTGTAACGAACAAACTAAACAAAATATTGATTAAATATTGATTAAAAATATTCATTAGCATAAACGAGAGCTGGCTCGTAAGCTTTTAAGCTAAAGGACAGGATTCGTCGGCGTTTAGCAGAAGAATCTCATCTGCTGAAAATCAAATCACAAACACACACACACACACGCATAAACAAATAAGTAATTTTCAGTTTTTCATGAGATGAATAAGTTTTTATTTTATTTAAAAAAAAATTCTGGAGTCGATATTGCGCCCCATGATCCAATTTACAATTAAATAAATTCCATGATTTAAACGGCGCGTACCGATTCTCTAATCTAATATCGTTTCGGGCACTGTCGAGAAATGTTGACGTTTACTTAAATTTCAACACTGAAACTGGGAAACTTTCGTTTCTAAATTAATCTATAAACGTGGCAGTATATCAGATACTTTACACTTATTGCGTTTATTACTGTAAGATGCTGCTTGGTTAATATGCAAGAACATTTTAATTAGGTAAACATGCAGTCTTCGGCTTGAAACCCCCAAACAAAACAAATAAATTTAAAGTATGTATAATGTTAGAACAGGGATCCAGTATTTCAAGAATGAATATAAATTAAGGTTTCGCGGACCTACAGCTTCTCGCTGGTTTTGTGCCGGAGGTTTGAAGAACCATTACAGCGTTACCCAAAAAATGCAGGAGCCGGTAACTTAAAGGAAGGGCGAGGGCCAATCCCAGCTGGCGTGGCCAGCATGAGGACGAGATTCAGAAACGCAATATAACATTTTTACTTTATTCAACCTCATCCTCACGATTTCTTTAAAGGTTTTATGAACATTTAGAAGCCTCAGTGAAGTAACAAAACACTGACACGAAATAACTATTGTATTTGGCATCTTTAATGCATTCGTTTCTTTTATGTCCAAGTGCATTTGCATGCCTGTTAAATAGTAAACATTTCTGGAGGGAATGACGTCCTCTTTAGTATTAACACTTGCACAATTCGCTTGATATGTACGGAATGAAAAAAAATGCATATATATATATATATATATATATATACTTATTACGAAATTACACGTCAAAATAAACATAACTTGAAAGAACTGTACGAGAGAAACATTTGACGGGCTATAATGTTAGCGTTTATCTATCTATCTTTCTATCTATCTATCTATCTATCTATCTATCTATACATTTAATTGCCAAGGGTGCTACTTGAACTGTTACTCGGTTTTGTTTAAATGTCATGAAATGAAACTTTGGCGAGTTTTGGAAATCGAAAGTCAAATCTGATAGGAATTTTTCCAACGCATATCCGTTGGAAATTGTTCTGCAATTCAGGATGTGCTGATTTCGTTTCCAGAAGTCATACAGGCCGTGAAGTGCGGAAAAGGACATAGACTGTGTTTGTGTGTCTGTGTTTCTGTTTGTGTGTGTGTGTGTGTGTGTGTGTACGTATGTATATATGTGTGTGTGAATGCATTCAATACAGACGATACAAAAAGCTTTACAATTTTTCTAACATACAAATGAAACATTAAATTAGTTCGCCTCGGGGCTTCATTTTTCTATTTCTACATTATAACTAGTTATTGAACTAGGTGCAAGATCTAAAAGCCATTTGTGTGGAGACAGATTTCATTGGTGTTCCCTCATCAATAACTCCTTGGCAGTGAACTATTGGAACAAGTCAAACGCGGGAGGTGAAACGGGGGTCAGGCTGTCTAAGTATTATTAAAATGCGTCCAGGACACTGGTGGGCTTGGCTGGGGGTGGGGGCTTCCTGGGTCGTGTTCAGACTGGTAAAGGTGCACAGAAGTCAAAATTGCATCTTCAAATTTGCAAACGCGAGCTAGATATCCGAGTAAACGTTTTGTCCGGCGTTGTGGTCTCTACTCCATTAAGATTACATTACTGCGTATGTGATACAAAACACTGTTATTTGCCTTCTTTTTGAATCACTGTTAAAATTATTATTCCAAATGATTTTTGTCAGTCTTTGAGTTGATAAACAGAAGTATAATGTTACTAACAGAAGGTTAGTTCGTCATTTTACGGCAACGTCTGGTAACACTGGATAAATGCGTTTAAAAAAAGTTCAGTTTACATATCGATTATAATATAAAATCTGTTGTTTGTGCCCTTTAACGTTATTTTGTGCAGGAGCCAGATTGATAATTCTGGCGGGAGAACCGGTAGGTTACCGAGCGGTCAGTATGGTAATGGCGAGCACAATAAAAACCCCTGGGAACAATAGAAACTTATTTTTCATCTCCTCTGTCACGCGACCGCTTTGTGTATACCGCGTTCGTGGCTGAATATTTATACTGTGGGGGCCACACCAAAGATTGGGATTACATAGAATTTGAAAGTGAAAGAGGGAGCTTTGTATCATACACGGTCACACAAATTGTTTGTGCGTGTGCGTGTGTGTGTGAGAGAGAGAGATTGTGTGTGCGTGTGTGTGTGTGTGTGCGCGCGCGCGCGCGTGTGAACGCGCGTGCGCATGTATCCTAATCACACCTCAACCAGGCATGTCAATTCTCCAGTATCGATAAGCCAGCTATCCTAAACGAAAGCAGAAAGGGAGAGGTTAGAATGATGCTGTCCTGAAATGACGGGTCTTTATCCGAAATGTAATTTATACGAACATTCGACATTAGGCCGAGTAAAGAAAAAGACTACGGCAGACTTCGCTTTCTCGTGTCTGTGTCTTTTTTTGACGATGAGTTAAGTTTTCATTAAGATGGATTCACTCTTATGTTACTTTTGACTTACAAGAATTTATGTTTTATAAATATTAGAAAGTACACTGTCTCCCGTATGCTAACGCAGTTACTCTTCTTTGTTTGGAATAGCACGCGCTTCTAAATGTGTTCTTAAATTGATTTAGTATATTTTACAAATCCATAGCCCTCAGAATATTACAATGAAATGAATATTCATTTTTGTCTTGTTTGTACAAATAACCTATAAGTCTGACAAATCATATTTCAGTTAGCATTGATGTGCCTTTTAGATTAAGTAAAAAGGCTGCCGCCATGTCTAATAACCTAATTTACAAATTTATCTGATAACAATTAGTCTCAAATAATTAATTGTGCTTAAATTATATATGCGGAGCACCTCACTGAAGCTTTGTTGGACATTTTCTTGGACGCTATTTCATATGATAACCTTCTCATCAAATATTTCTTTCATAAATAGCAGCTTTTGTTTATCTGTAATGTGCGCGTTTGTTATTAGTCGTCTATGTGTACCCTGTAGAACCGAATTTGTGTGAACAATTGCTAATCGCAAATTAGCCTCTACAGGAATATATAGGCGATTCAAAAGCAATACTCGATTCTTCATTCTTCTTAGATTTCTTCTTATACTTATGCATGCTACCCGTTTGTCATTAACTGCGTATGAAACGTAAGGAGGCGTTCATTGACATGCTTATGTATATGTGTTCAGTATTAACAATTCTGAAGATGAAGCAATGAAGCATGAAAGAAACAAAAGTAGCCTACTAAAGACAGACAGACTGATAATCTTACTCATGGTAACATCGTGATGAGCATGACTTCGTGCGACCAGTAAATCATGTGAAGGCCAAAGATCATTTTAAAGTGATTGATTTACTGCATTTTACGGCGTAATAAAATGCGAAAATGTTCACACAATGACTGGAATTGTCAAAACGCATGACTCTAATAAACAAACCATAAACCGCTAAATGCATGTGGCGTTTTTGCGTTATGAGTAATGAAATAAAATATGACGCGATGATAGCGATTATTTAAATCATCGCTGCTGGTCCTTCCCTGTTCTCCGCTTGCTGGTTTTCGTATACTTGTGTTCTAAGTTGCAAAGTTTAAAGGAAACAATGGTGTCGCCATTGCTTTGTAAACCCTGTAAAAGTAAACGTGGCTAATGAGACAAAACAAAATAAAACAACATCAACAACTTGAATGAATATTGAGGAAAATTCCAGGCAATTCATTTATTGTAGGCTACGGCGGTTTTATATGAATCACATTTACACTTAAGGACTGTTAAAAGGCCAGTGGACGCATAAACGAAGGTAGCCACTTTTATTTGGACGCTTCGCTCAGTCTATAAATGCCTGTTTGTTTATATGCACGGGTAATCGTTGCAAACGATAAACGTCTGGCTGTTGTATAACTAATACACGTGTCTTTCTTTTATTCTTATTGACTGATTTACACATCCCCGGAATTACACACAATTTCAGCTGTCAAAAAATAGGATGTGGTTAGATTCATTACATGAAATTATTTTAATAAATAATCTTGTTGGAGATGCAGGGATGTAGGAATGCAGGGATGCAGGCATACATATAGAGAATCACGCACCTTAACTGTTGTCTGATATGCATGTTACAGCAGAAAAAAACCCTAATCGAACGTGCAATGCAATTAATCTGAATACTTCACAGGAAGGTAATTGTTTCAGTTTCAAGACTTAATTAACTTACTTTCCTTTCTTCTACGTTATGCTTTATTGCTCAGATTACCGTTACCTGTCCACTCTGAGTGATCTGCCTGTCCAGCTTACCATAGTTAACTAGAAGTACATTTACCCCATTATATTGAACCAATTTCTGAATTATCATGTTAACCCAATTATTGACGTGTCTGTGCCCCACTTTCACAGGACACGCGCAGGCCCATACACCGTCAATTAGGCGCACGATGGCGAAAGGAGTGGGCGCACTTGGACAGAGCATCGGTTCCTTATCCGGGGACTGCCTCTCCCTCTGCTATTGGGCAGCTCAATCACGTGGTAAAAGTAACTTTACAGGGTCGCTCGCTAGTAGGAGGGCTTTATGGAGCAGAAAAACGACAAAGCTAGAAAAATTATTTTCCACTCCAGAAATTAATGATCATGAGCTCGTATTTGATGGACTCTAACTACATCGATCCGAAATTTCCTCCATGCGAGGAATACTCGCAAAACAGCTACATTCCAGACCACAGCCCCGAATACTACAATCGCACGAGGGACACTGGTTACCAGCATCACCATCAGGAGTTGTATCCTCCGCGAGGGAGCTACCAGGAGCGCCAGTATAACTGTCCAAATATCCCCGAGCCTGACACTCAACGAGGGCATGGGCTACCCCATTCCGGGCACCTGCTTGTTGGGAAAGGACAAGCAGCGTCATGTGAACCCCCACCGTTACCCACGTCCCCCTCTACCCCAGCGACTGCGTCCACCGCCTGCAGCCAAGCTACACCGGAGCATCCACACAGCACTGCCTCTTCAAAGCAACCCGTAGTGTACCCTTGGATGAAGAAAATTCATGTCAGCACCGGTAGGAAACTTGTGTGTCTGTCTTCCTCTGTCTCGCGCTATCTTCTCCTCCTCCTTTCTCTCTCTCTTTATTTTGCCCACATCTCCTAACCAGCCCCTGCCACGATAGGAGAGAAGCCTTTGAAATGGCACAATTGAGGCGGATTTACGACTTGCGTTGGTAATTACACCCACCATAAATTTTATAGCAGAGCGCCACTCCGGGCAGCCGTATTGCCATGTGGCTTTTCCTGTTATGTATGTGTATGAGAGGGGAGAGAGGAAGAATGGACACGAAAAAAAAAAATCCCGGATTTTTAATGTTGCATAAATAATTTAGAGCCTCTTTCAACATAAATGCCCCCATCCCCCATATGGAGCCATTAGACAAGTTCTCATGACGAATTTTAGGTGAATTTAACTAAATATACCAGGCGTAACATTACCCTTTCCCAATCACTTCCATTCGCATCTCAATTCATGCCGCTTTTGGTGTACCCCTCCTTCCCTCCTTACTCCCTTTCTTCCTCTCTTTTTCTCTCTACCTCTCCTCTTTCCAGTGAACGCCAGTTACAATGGAGCGGAACCCAAGCGGTCTAGAACTGCTTATACACGCCAGCAGGTCTTAGAATTGGAGAAGGAATTCCACTATAATCGCTACCTAACTCGGCGAAGACGCATCGAGATTGCTCATTCATTGGTTCTCTCCGAGCGGCAGATCAAAATTTGGTTTCAGAACCGCAGGATGAAGTGGAAAAAAGACCATAGGCTACCCAACACCAAAGTCAGATCCTCATCTTCCACAGGCGTACCCTCTGGGTCCAGCACAACCACATCAGCCGGCGCTGTCGCGGCTGCTGCGGCTTCTAACACCGTGGCCGCGTCCGAGGAAATCCCCCGGGTGTCCGGAGCCGAACGTGTCGAGGATATTACAAGGTTATAAGACATAACTATTTCAAGAAGAGAGAGAATTGAGACTGATTATTTATAGAATATAATATATTTTGGTTCTTCGTTGTTTTCTTGTGCGTAAAAATCTGGAAAAAAATAAACAAAAGGTCTTCCTTTAAGTCCACAGTTATATAAAATGCATGTTATATAGCATGGATTAATGCGAATTCCAGAGGACGGTTTTTACGCTACGCAGGTTTTAATTTATTCGAAATTGAAATACCAGAATGATTTTTAAGAAAAAAAAAACACACATTTTGGATGAAGGTGAAAGAAGGACATTTTTAAGAAAATGTTGTTGTGGGTAACTCGGTCGTCCCCGTGTCTAGGTTATTAAATGCACAATTGTAAAATTCATTTTACAAAGAAGACTGGAGTGACATTTGTTTTTTATGTGAAAACCAGAAAATACAAAGCTACTGACATTGATCGTAGTTGTTTATCTGAAAATATTGATAATGCTGTGAGGTTTTTTTGGCGTATTGCGAAAATCAGACTAAACTCATTATTTAGTTTTGTGATGATAACGTTGTGACTTAGGCTGATTTAAGCAGATCGTTGTGAAATGCAATAAAGAAGTTTTAGTGTATTTGTGGTAATCATAGTGGTCAATAAAACAGTGGGTGTCAATTAGTTTCATATACGTGATTTTCATTTTATCTTTACTGGTTCAAATCTCTGTGTTTTATAATTGCATTAAACATAGGAGAATTGCCACGAGTCCACCTGAAATCCAGAGGCGTTGAATTTAATAAGTGATGTGGCGGGGACAGTTTTATATATGTAAAAAAATGACTCTCTTTAATTGTCGCAATCTAGTGATTGTAGGAGATCCACTATCCAGTGCCATATTCCGTGTGTGGCTAAGATTAAAAAATACAGTCACAGGCCCACATTAGGGATATATTAACATTTCTAGGATAAAAAAACTGTACCGATTTACGTGCCAGAAGGGGTTGTGATCAGTTATTAAACCCGCCCCTGGACCTTGGGCCTATAGAAAACGTGACAGCGCTGGTTTATGTGGCATTCCGTGTAGAACTTCAATAAGTAATATTTGGAACGAAGTACGTCTCTTTACTGAGTAAAGTTAGAATTCTTTTGTAGAACACTAGACCCACTTGGCTACCTTTTCGGTCTTGACTGGAGTGGACGTCTTTCTCCTTACACGACGTACCAAAAAGTCAATTCCGGAATGGTATGGAAGCTGTAGAAGCAAAATCTACGTATCGATGTGGTTTCTTTTTTAGATTACATGAACTGCGCTGTTTTTAATATAAATAGGTATTTTACCTGGCAAGTAACTGGCTTTCCCTGGGAATGCTTCCTGTACATAATTATAATTCAAAGAGCTTGCCTCTCCTACGCAACCTACATTCATAACCATCGCGTATCTAGAATATGCCATTAATTATAGTTTACGTGCCTGGTAAAAAGGGGAGGCCTAGTTCAAGACCTTAAGCTTTAATTCTTTAGTGCAAGCTCCAGACATAGCAACAAAACTGAACGCGCTTTCTAAAATAGATTTTAACCTCAATTCATACATGATTAATGCAGTGTGTTGTTAAGATCAAGAGTATTCACGCCGCTATGTAATTTGTTTTCGGGGCAGCGAGCGATACCACACCAAAACGAATGGCAAAACATCACGGTGGAGTTGGTCTTTTTAGCCTACTTACAATGATTAGGCCCGTTGCCATTCGGTGCCCCTGATTTTACGTAAAATGTTATTACATTTCTACATTTTAATCGTTTCCATTAGTTAAAAGAACCACTGGCGTCCTTTAATAACCAAAATACAATGTTCATGTAATTATTATACATTGTTATACATCTCCTGAAATGCCTATGAATGTATACGGCTATATAAAACGAAATATCCAGTTCTCTTATTTGTATCTGTAGGTGATGATAGAAAGTCTTATTTCTTGTTCTAAATATAATTTTTAAGAATTATATTCCCCTTAACGATAGCGAGACAGTTGTGACTGGCGCCGCACAAACGTATCGAGATTATACCCCGATATCTCTAGACAAACCTGAAGGTTATTATAAAGACTCACAGTGTAATGTTGTTAAACCGAATCCGCATACAATCGTCAATTTAACACGGACAATGGGATTTTGCACACCGGACAATCTTCACACTGTGATGGAGTAGAATATTTAAACTACAGCCGATGGAGAAGTTCATCTTTTGAAAGTGGCGCCTGTAATGCGGAGATGCTACGTCACAGTCATTTTATCCGTAATAAGCGTATCCAAACATCGACTGGAGTCTTCCAAAGATGTAATCCCGCTCTGAAATGCTGAAATGCTTCATTGCAGGTGAATACCAGTTATAACACAATAATTACATTAAATATAAAATATATTAGCAAATTATTTCTAAGCTGAGGTTCTACTTGACCCGCGTTTTCTACAAATCCAATTTCGATAACATTTTTTTTTTGTTTATTCAAAATATATTTCTATATTTCGACTACCCAGCACTATGGATTTCTTCGGCACACTAATAAACCCTACGGCTTTTAACTGTTGTTGGAATCGTAGATTTCAAAGACTAATCACGTACATTTGGCAGAAAATAAAACAAAGACGAACACTACGAAAAACCTCACAGTGCTTGATAAATTATAAATCTGTGTGACTTGAATGAAGATTACACAACGGCGTCCTAGGTGGGGCGCTGAAAAGCACAAAGGATTGAGGTATTCCGGACCATTAATCATTTTCGACCGGGACTGAAATTATTTGTGATCGCCTTTGTAAAATTCTGGTTTTGACGTTTGTATATTTATATCTACACATTTCCATGGTTAAAATTATGATTTGAAATAAAGAATTGTTCGGGAAGTTGTTGTCTTCGAAATAACGTGCTGATAACGGCACGCATCTGCCTGACTTGGACGTGACTTTCGGGGGCCGTTGAGCAGCGGCCCAGGCCGCCATCCCGTAGCCATTATGTAGCTGGACAGCGCAGAGAAATGGATGTGCACGCCAAAAACGAAGCGTCCCGCCATCTCTTTCTCGTCCCTGTCGCCTTCACGGCGCGAAGCTGAAAAGGTACTTTATTGAAGTTTGGGGGTAACGACGAGAAGGCCGAGTTCACGCAAGGGTCACATTTTCTGTCCCATTAGGTTTATTTCAGCCGAGATGGCCGACCTTTCCAACCCCGTGACCTGGCAGATTCTCTCAACGTGTACCTTCTGTGAGAGGCCTCGCCGTTTTGCATGGGCCTCGCCAGTGTTCTTGGTATTTTTTTTAACCATATTAATGACCGGGGAAAGGAGGCACGGGAAAGTGTTGCTGTGGTGACCCGAGATAGAGAGGGAGAGAGAGACAGACGGAGGAGTAGAACATGGTGAACCCTCGGACACACCGCTTGAATCAATCCCATAGCCATTCTAGGGTATACTATAATTTTGAAGGATTTACAACAGTGATGTGCAAACTGGCCTGTCCTCTTGTGGCACATGTGAGTATATGATGCATTCATGTTTTAGAGGGAGTTGCAGGACTTCTTGTCATTCGTAATATATTTAATTCATAGTCAATTCTAGAGTTGAAAGATCCTGTATTGTACATATGCTAAGTTACGTTAAAAAAGTTAACATTTGCATATTGGTCAAAAGTGGAAAACTCAGTGATAAATACATCTGTCCTTCATCATCATATCATCAAAAGGGCTAATATCCACCTTTTATATGTGTCCCGCTGTATCCCGCGAACACAACATCCCGTCTCATTAGATTTCGATTAGTTTTTATTACTCGGTCTTCTGCGTCGTGAAAAAGTCACAATACCCAATTTTATATCTTGGTAATTTCTGGATATAACCTTTGGTTAAGAGTGACAGTGTTCTCAGATTCCCTTTTGTAAGGTGCAATACTATGAAGACTACAAAAACAGGGGGATTGTGTTTTTCCTAGATAGGATTTATAATGATCCGACAGACAAGCTTAACGGTCTTTCACCGAGGGAACTTTGGATATACATTTATTAAAATTTTACTGTCCACACACACACACACACACACACACACACACACACACACACACACACAAACACACAAACAGGTTTGTAATCATATCTATGGGGAAAACTCTAATCACAACATGAAACCTTAACCCCTGCCCAGCTCTAACCTTAACCATAAGTAAGCAAACAAAATACGAGACTTTTGGCATTTTTAGTTTTTTTATTGCAACGACAGATCTTTGTCGGGACCTGGAAAATGGTCCCCGCGACGTCAATAACAGGTTTTTATTACATTGTGGGGAACATTTGGTCAATGTAATATAAACCTAATCCACACACACACACACACACACACACACACAAATACATACATACAAATGAATTAGATGTTATCTTTTATAAAAATGTTATTCAATATTTATTCTATTCATCTTAGTATATTGACGAAAGCTTTAACAATTTTTATCGTTTAAGTGTCCCGCAGTCGTTATTTTAAGAGAGTAGACAAAAACACCTTAAGGATGCATAAGTGGTCAGTCAGCTTTCCTCGAGTTTGACGGAGTGCTGATGATAACGGTTCAATTAAACTTTAGAGATAGGGCTTTAAAAATGACAACAACAAACACGGGTCCCCTGTAGCTTTCCTCCTTTCTCTCCCGCCCTCCCTCCCTCCCTCCCTCCTCTCTCTCTCTCTCTCTCTCGCTCTCTCTCGCTCTCTCTCTTATAT
>JAODLD010000044.1:941824-962736 GCA_026781065.1 Mormyrops boulengeri | reverse complement strand
GGGAGCTACCCCGCGACACTCCCGCGAGTGTGGCGCTCAGCGGGGAGCGTCAGGTGAGTGTCGTTAATCGGGGAGAGTCAGGTGAGTGGAGTTAATAGGGGAGAGTCAGGTGAGTGTGGGATTAATAGGGGAGAGTCAGGTGAGTATGGGGTTAATAGGGGAGAGTCAGGTGAGCGTGGGGTTAATAGGGGAAAGTCAGGTGAGTGTGGGGTTAATAGGGGAGAGTCAGGTGAGTGTGGGGTTAATAGGGGAGAGTCAGGTGAATGTGGGGTTAATAGGGGAGAGTCAGGTGAGTGTGGGATTAATAGGGGAGAGTCAGGTGAGTGTGGGGTTAATAGGGGAGAGTCAGGTGAGTGTGATGGTAATAAGCGAGAGTCTGTTATGTGTGCAATTTCTAGAGGATAGTCAGTGGAGTTTATTACATATTTATTCATTATTACTTGTGATTTATCTGTATTTAATGTATTCAAATGGAATATGACTTCAAATTACAAAGTTCCTATTTTTGTTTATGTGCTGCTTGTTTAACAGGAATATATTTTATGGAATGATATTTCTATAGCAGGTCTGGCGATGTGGATTATGGTCACACTGTAAGTGACAGTATCACAATCGTGGAAGTTTAATTAAAAATGTGAAAAGGAGAAATTCTGGAAACGTGGATGTGTCTGCTAAGATATTAAAGGCTTAATATGTACATATAATATCAGGGCTCAGGCATGGAGTAGTTTATGGCCCTTTGGATTAACTCTCTGTGCTGGTGATCAGAGGGTCACTGTGTCCGATCCTGTGCTCCACATGAGTATTTGCATGAGCCATTTAGGCCCTTCAACTAGGCCCTTAACCCCCTGAAAAATGCTTTAGGGGCCCTGGGTAAATGGCTGACCCAGGGCCGGTCAGTCCAATAGGCGACCGTCTAGGGTACCAGCTTCTGAGGGGGCGCCAACTTGCCAGCCAATTTCACTTTGTCTTAAAACGGGGTGGGGGGTTGGGGTTCCTAATCGGCTAGGCCCAGTACTGAGCCCAAGCTTCACTCTCACCTCTCTACTCGCATGTCTGCGTCTGTCTCTGATGACAATAAGAGGTCTCATCCTGTCTCAGTAACGTACAGTGTGAGCAGCACAGAGCCCTTAAACCTTTACAGAAAAGCAGCAGGTGTGTGTGAATCGTAAGAATGCAGCGTAATCACTGCCGGTTGTCAAAATCACAGCATTATTTCATTAAGACTTATTTATTTGGCATTAATAAAACAGGTGAAAATAGAGCAATGCTTTTTACCACTTTAGCACATGAGAACATTGTCATTTATTCCGATAAGTTTATAATTGGACGTAATTAAATTCCCTCTTTTCTAACACGAGCCCGTCTGTTTATGCAGGGTGGTTTCTCTGCCTGCTCATTCGGCCTGTTTAACTCTCGCCCGACCATTTGAAGATCGTAGTTCAAACTTAACGTTTCTCTTCAGTGACGGACAGGACCTTTACATCCGAGTGGGGATCCGTCTAATTTGTGTGAGCGTTTTCTTAATCCTATATAGTCTCGTATTGATACCGCACTTCGCAATAAATATTGTAATATTGTAATAAATATTTTACCATTTAAACTGAACAATTCCTCCTAAGAGTTTGATAGAAACCCAGAAGGGGAAAGATCGTTTCGTCGTTTGCTGGTCAGAGTTGCCGCAGTCAGTTGCAGTCGCAGCCTGTTGATGACACCTTGAGGCTTTTGATCACGCCATTTGATAAGTAGGGAGGTGCATTCGTGTGTAATTCGTGCGCAGAAGCAGCGGCTAAATGGAGCAGCAGAGTAGCCATATTCATACTCTACCTCAGACGTTTCTGACTGTGTTTAGGTATCAGTGACATAATTACATTTACAGTACATGTGTTTATTAGATGACGCTTTTATCCAAAGCCACAAAGAAGTGAGTCAGTCTCCTAAGATCCCCAGTAGGAGGCAGAAACGTCGTAGTCTCAGCGTTTGAATCCAGTAATGTATATCTTTAATTTGCTATTTGAAATAACCGTCATAATCTTGATTCATGTTTCAAGTAGCGTGAGTGTCCCCCGGTCCTTAAAACGACACTCATTTGGCTCATAAATCTTCTCGTCAACAAAGTGAGTCTTAGTGATGCCTATGAGGTTATAATCACAATCAGTACTTCCGAATGTTTCACACACAAATATAGGCTACATTATGCATATTTTTCCAGTCGCAATTAACATAAATATTCAACTATTCAAACTAAAAAATATAATCATAAATTTGTTCTCTTGTACGTTTCTTTATTCCATATTAAAACATTCCCAGTAGAAGGTGCACATAGAGAACTGGGACGAGATGTAGGATGGGTGTCCTAAGCGACCCCCGCTTCGCCTGGGCTGCGTCCCTCTGAACTGGGCGCCTAAGGTCGATGGCGGGTCAGAAGGCGTGACAAAAACGCCGAAAATAATCTCATCCCATATAAAGTCGTATTTACACTACATTTGTGTGGTGTTGATTAAACGAAAATGTCACCAATTTTTAACGCAAGTAGCATTAATAACATTATTCATAAACAATGAAGACATATAATTTTACTGTCTTATTTGATCTCTTTTTCTTAATAATTTGAATTTTATATTAAAGATTGTGTCTGACGTTGTATAACTGAAAGTTATAATTATTAATATTTAGGCCTACACCTATGATGAGACTTTCACACTTGTTCATTAAATACTTTGCGCATCCAATAAATATGAATTACTTTATTCTATTTAAATTTGCCCAACAGGTATAATACTTTAATCAGGGAATTATACATCGAGCATACAAATACAAAATTTGTGTTGTCTGTATTCGTGTTAATAAACATATAGGCCTATATATGTTCGGAACAAACCGTTTGTCCGAACCTAAAGCGAATCTCTGGCGACTCAGAACTGGACCAGGTTCAGTCGCTGTAAATCCTGCTGGAAACGTATTTTACTTTAACAGTGGTGAGGCCAGGGCCGACCCTGGGTATTCTGACTCCCTAGGCAAGATTCTGCTGAGCGCGCCCCCCATCTCCCCACACACCCCCAGAGCAGCAAAAAAAAAAACATTTTGTCAGTTCATTTGTATGGAAAACATTTCAGTAACACAGAGTATCCGGCTGCTAACTAGCTAGGTGGCTTCTGTTTCACAAGAAAAGTAATGAAATATCAAAGCTAGTAAAAATAACTGTAATATCACGAATTTCTTCAGATTTTTTCGCTCGCTCTTTTGCGGTCCCTGATCGAATGGCTAAACGATCACCTACGTCGCCTACAGGGCGGGCCGGCCCTGGGCGAGGGCGAACATAATTTACCCCTGCATTCGTCCTTGCAGTGTGAAATATCCTCTTAAGGATGGGTCGGGAGGAATATGGCAGGGCTGAAAATGTCTTCATGGGATCGCTTAATTAGAAAAAGTCGCTCGTGGGCAAGTTCCATTGGACACCTAGCCATACAATGTAAATACAAAATAACTCATGAAATCCCATTAAAACCGGGCAGGCGCCGTACGCCGCAATAAATAAAATCTATTTGCAGTTTAATTAACTTTCCTTTGGGTTTTGCTTTATTACTGCTTCCGATTTCAGGTTTGGCCTATTGCAATTAACTGTCGTTGTGGATTAGCTGTAGTTAGGCGTTCAACAGGTGGGCTCGAGGAAGTTTTCTGTTCGCTTTTAATATTGACGTGCCTCGGAAATTTCATCGCCTTGTTTTTTTTTTGCAGTCGACATTCATTATTTAGGGCTTTTGTCATAGCTGTCACGCCCATTGCTCGGTTTCGGGTGTTCTGGTACTTCTGTTCATAAATAAACCAGTTTCTACTCGGATCATGCATCCTCTGGTTTTAAATTAAAGAAATAACGATCGTGCAACCGAATAGTAATATAAAATGCGAAATATTTTATTAATTTTGGACTCTATTCAGGATCCAGACACGATGGCATTACTGGTCCCAGTATTTTCGGGGTCGACATTTATTTAATTGCGTCTTGAAATATCCATTTGAAGTTGATACACCTCATTCTTTTTAGGCTACAGTCGTTAATAACACATAGGACTTGGTTTACATTCAAACGTCAATATTTATGTTTTACGCATGTAGGCCTACGTTATATTTACATTTTTTAAATATATGTATTTCTTTCTTGGCATCAGTAAGTAAGTGCAAATGTGAATTGAATACCACTTTGTACATATATTGTGTTTTGCCATGCCGCCGGAAAATTTAGCGTTTCTCCGCGAAGTTGAAGTTGTCGGATTAGCGGGTCCGCGTAACTTTCTAGTTTCTGTCTGCACAGCTGGCCGGAGTCAGGGCCATGCGGATTAACTTGGTGTCTCTTGGTGCCTCGTAAGGGGCGATTATGCGTATTAAACGGTAACATAAAAAATCCAAAGGAATGTCTAGCGGCTCTAGCCTACTGTATTATTTTATAGTCTTTCAGATCTTGAAAAGCGCTTTATAAATAAAATGTAGGCCTATTATTATTATTATTTGTAGTCCAATACATAAAGTTAAAACTTAAAGTGTTCTTAAGTCAGTACTATCGCTCAGATTTTATTTTAAGTTTAATGCTTTAGTATCGGGCACAGATTTGTGTGTGTGACCATGCATTTGCTGTCTGCGCGCTTTATCGATGCCTTCTGCGGATCTCCTAAGGCGCTGAAAGAAGGAATTGTTGACACTGAGACCAAACTGCACGCTTTTGTACGAGAGAAAAATGATTTATTGCTACTGTCATAGTTCAAACAGAGTTCAGGGAACATTTCTGGGTCTTCCTGAAGGAGTCGAAAATGTGGTCTTGCCACACAGTCATGAAATTCCTGTCCGGGTTATTTTTAGCGTGTAACAACGAAAAGACAGACATATTTAGAAACCACTGCGAACCTGAAATGTGAATATAACAATTTTAAGTATTACTTTAATTTTACATTGATAGTTGTAATTTCTACACACTTATAATGCTGACATTTTATAATTCATACATTGCATCCATTCCTCTTCAAATCACCAATACCCGACATGGTCGCGGACATTTTATTGATATATTCAAATAAATAAATACATACAAACATACATTTAGGGCGTTATCTCCAAAAAATAATGTTATAATATGTTACTTTATGTACTGATTTATGTTTCAATACAGGTTATAAAAGCCAACCTTTATGGGGCGCTTATAACTAAGTATACACTGGGAGATAATGCAGGCCAACGGTATTTACCCATAGAAATTAGACATTGGTACGAGCGTAATTGTACCAATACCAGTTTCGACGCTGACAGCGATACAATTCCCTACCAATGAGGTAAAATTCAACAAGTTTTTTTTACTTAGTATTCAGTTGAATTCGTCTTCCATCGGCCCCAGGTACCGGCTAAAGAGCGCGGGACTTGAAATCCTTACGGCCTAATTTTGACAAGCGATGCGATCTCGATTTTAAACACTGAAGAACAAATGCCGAGACTGTTTTACAACTGAAACTAGTTCGTAAAGTTGTACAGTCTCGCTGTTTTACTTAGTAGAAAATGTAATTATCTGTCTTTATCCATCCATTTGGTATTTCAGCAGCCTGGCTCAACGTGACATTCCCGGGCCCCAGCAGAATATCACCTTTCAATTATTCAGAAACATCCCACGACGTTCACTTCTTAATGTGATTAAGTCTGGAATTAAGGTCGTTAAACGGATGACAGTCTATCTGTTCATCTTCTCTCACAAATAAATAAATTAACAAACAAGCAAAGGTTTTCTACGATAGAACGAAAAGGTAAACCTCCTGACCATTTTATAAGGCAAATCACAGATTTATCAAACAGGTGGTGTATAGAGGGATGGTCAGTTATTAGAAAATTTAGGAAGGTCCTCGTATAAACGATGAACTTTTCATCGTAATGATACAGTCATTGTAATATAATAAGCGTAAATATAATCCCGAATGATTGGGTGTGGACCTCTCTTTGAAGCGGATCTGGGAGGATAAATGAAACGGGGCCGATATCTGGGGAGGAGGCAGGGTCGCGGGGAGTTTACATTCCTCACTGAGGCATCCATCATGACTGGAGACAAACATTGGTGGTGTTGGTGGGGGGGGGGGGGGGTACTTTTAAAATTGCCTTCCTGAAATCTCAGAGATTCTGGTCGCAAAATCAGATTCCCTCCCACTGGCATCTCTCCTGAGTTCAGCAAAATACTGCAGTATGTTGGCAGATATTAGTTCGATTTAAATTCTTTTTAACACGATTTGCATTATTTGTTCTAATCTGTAACATTTTGAAAATGATGTGAATATGTTGCGATTATGCTATATGAAATACCTATATGCAACCCTAAGTAGGTGTTCGGTTAAATGTTTACTTTGCACAGCAGGTTTTGTAGTTGTTTGACGTAGGCGTAAAGCGCATCGGCTTTGTCGAACATAACATCGTATTAACATCGATTTATACCCGAAATCCTCTTTGTTACGACGCCAATTTAATGAATCCAGTGGAATGTGATAACTTCTTCGTGGCACTGCTGCTATACTTAGTTCTGTAATGGTTCACAGTTGAAATTTGCCTAGTTTCTTTGTTTGGCCATTGTCATTGTTTTATTGTTTTGCATACAAAAATATTCGCTAAATTATATGGCATGGAAAAGAAAACTTTTCCCTATATTAATAACAACTCTTAGTCCTTAATCGGATGGTGTATGTTGGTAGTTTATCATAACAACGGCGGGATCTTTAGAAATGTTCTCATTGTCTGTGGATGGTAACGTTTGTCAAAGCCTTTGTTTGGCCACTCCCATTGTTTCGGCTAATTAAATAATAAAAAAGTAGATAGAAATGCAATCTTCAGATACTGTGAATAATTTAAGGAGAATCATATGTGGATATCCTGAGCGCATTAATGCAAAAATATGAAAATCGCTATAACAAAATTTTTAAGAAAATCCCGGAATATTGTACGGGTTTCCGAATAGCGTAAAACGTGAAACGCATCAACAAAAACTTTTAAATAAATTATGTTGTACATAGTTTATTGCTGCAATTAGTATGAACACAAACATTCATATACGTCTTGGATGTCTGAAGTGTTTCTTTTGAACATGTTTACAGCATATAAATATTCTTCGTGTTTCCTGAAGTCAACGAATGTTAATGAATCATCTGTATTTAAAAATAAACAAAAAAAAACCCGTTAAGAACAAATCAAAACCAAAAAAAACCTACCCGAAACGTTCTCGGAAATAGAAGTTACTAGTTTTCAAATTCCGGGATATTCCACCGAAACTCCCTTATAGTGTTATGTGTTAATATCCACGAAGTATGAATAAATAAGGAAAATAGGCCAGGAACGTCCCTGCTCGCTCCCGCTCTATCAGTCTCTCTCGCTTCTCTACACCACTCTCTCTCTCTCTCTCTCTCTCTTAGTCTCTGACTGTCGCTTCCTTCTCTCTCACTCTCTCTCCCTCACACACGCACACACTTTTGTTGATTGCACATTGATAATTGTTTGGTGCTGCGTAACATCGTAATTCATTTCTGTCTGCAGATTAAGACGTTTGTTCACATTTCAAAGTGGAATACAGCGCAGTGGAAGACCCGCCGCCTCCTATTGATTTGTTTTGCGGATTGCTACAGCACTCTCCTCTCACACCCGTGGCCATTTGAACACTTCACCACGTGATCTCAAGGTGAATTTCAGGTCTTATGCTCAAAAAAATTATACAATCTATAAATCTGTTCATATGCAGGAGCCCTTATATTTGGCAAATAAAGAACCCTTCGGGGCTTTGGGTTGCCAAGAATCCGGCTCAGGCTTCCAGCAATTTCTCCCAGTATCCGCGGGAAACCAATTCCAAAAATGTCACCTACAGGAGGACAAATTGGTGACGGATTCCAGGGACAGGCCGGTGTCGCACGGCAGCAATACACCTGAACTGCAGGAGTTCCCTCTCTGCCCCCCTCCCTGCGTCCCGTCTCCTGATGTGAACTGCCCGCAGAGTCGGATTAGTCCTTTTTGGAACGGTTCACATCCAGCGGACCGCGCCATCAGACCAGTTGGCATAAGCAGATCTTCCCCTGATTACATACATAAACAGATATTTCCATGGATGAAAGAGACACGACGGATGGCAAAACAAGCGCTCGAAAAATCAGGTATATCGTAAAGCATTTGTCTGTCTGTTTGTTTATTTGTTCCTTTTACAGCCCTGAACTTTTAACTTACTTTTGTACGGATATTAAGCTTTCTTTTTTTTTTTTTTTTTTCTTGTTTTTTTAACCATGACTATTCTTTGCTCGACCAGTTACTCTCTTCTGCTCATACAGAAAATAAACAACATTTCAGAGAAATTATACAACTTCTTATCCAGGAAGAACAATGTTACATCTCCTGCAAATTAAATTCTTCTAAGTTAAATGTGTTGCAATGCAGGGAATAAGGGTGTTTCGTTTAATCTGTTGAAGGGATCGTTGCGGTCCTTAACGCTATATTCATTCAGTCTATTCGTTTTTCTTTGCACGAAATCCAAACACAATCAGCAAAATTGGAGTGTAATTGCAATACGGTGTTCTTAATCCAACTTTTTCGCAACTTGCTTTTACTTCCTTCAGGTGTTTTGGCTTCACCGTAATATCGAGAAAACTACACCGTAATGAATTGTCATATAGAGTAACAGTAAAATACTGGCAGTAGTTTACTGTTAATTTTACAGTTATCCTACCGTAATCTACTTAAGTAATAACACCATGTACTAAATTAGAGTACATTGCTGTATTTATGGGAAGCGGCAAGCAGTCCATAAATATTGGCCAGAATGCATTGTTTTCTACAGCATTGTACCGTTTTAATGATAAACACGTTACTGTAATTTGGCTGTTTTCTTACAGCGCTTTGTTAGTGTATTGTGAGGGTGAAGGGCGATCAAACTCGAGGGCTCTCAGAATACAAAACGCAGTCATTTATCTTGTGTTGAGCGCTGTAGGTGGGTGTTTTTAAAAGTCATAGTAACCGGCTCATCTTTAAATTGTCGGATGATGCTTTTGTAAATTTTCCTTATTGTTCGGTTGGCCCAGTTTTCATTCAGCTCTGTAAATCCCACATATTATGATAACCTAGCTACGGGCAAATTAATCCTTAGGATCTCAACTAAAACCAGGCACACAGAAAACAATAGCAGTGAATAGTTTATTCGTTTATAAAAACATGTTTTTCACTTCTGCCGACCAGCCCCGACACGGGGTTGGTTGACACACATTATGGGGTTGGTTGTCATAATATTATATGAATTCTGTAAGAATCTAGCATCATGCAAAATACCCAGAACTTTTGCTTTAATCCAAAGTGAAACCAAGCATCCAATGACAGTGAAATATTACTTCTGAGTCTGTAAAACCCTCAAAAATGAATTTAAACATTTTCTAGTACACTAATAATAACGGTAATAAAGCAATAAAAATATGTCACCTTCTTACATTCTGTCTTCAAATGTTTGTGAATGTTCTATGAATGCATTGTGAATATGTTACGAATGTGCACTAAATGTTCTATGAATGCATTGTGAATATGTTACGAATGTGCACTAAATGTTCTATGAATGCATTATAAAAGTATTATGAAGGTGCAGTTCATGTAAAGCGTTACCGATTGTTTTTACTTATCTTACAGATTTTAACGATTTTTACCGATTATTTAAAGTCTTTTTCGCAGTTTTGAATGAGTTTTTCAGTGCTGACTCAGTCTGTCTGCTTTAGATGTGCCTTTCTCCTGTTAGCACGGGCTTCCTTTATGACGTGATCTGTCCATGTTTCGGAGAGTTTGTCCCCTTGATCGGCCACGCATATGTTCTCCCCGTGTTATGCAGGTTTACTCCGCTTTCTTTCCACAGTTCGAACGCATGCAAAGAGGCTGCCTGTGGTCTTTGAAATTATCCACAGTCCACGAATAGTATGTGTGTCCTGCCGTTCGACCCCCCCCCCACACACACACACACACACATACGTTCCACAGTGCGCAATATATGCTGTGGATTTACATCCAGCCACCTACCCATCCTTCTAGTAAAACCATCTCTCCAATACAGATTTAAGGGGTATAAATTACAGTAAAACTAAATAGTGTGTTGCGATTGCATTCAAACCAAACCCAGTTATCATGCAGTATTGGACCTTAAATTGGAGATTAAATTTCTCTGGAACATCACCAAAGCTTCTGTTTAACTCACATTAAAACCCACCCTTTAATCAAATTCTTTTTTGTTAGAAAAGGAGAAACACTCTGTCTGATGGGTGTCAGTTTCCCTTTGAAGGGTTTATTACTGACTTTTAAGATTGTATATGTTTGAATTTAGTTGCTTACCTGGCTCCATTTTGGCATATAATTCACCTATGTTTATGGGATTTTACTGAACCATCTGAGGTTACTCACAGGAAATGACCAATCACATGTAAACTACTTAAACTTTGACAGCATGATACACTATTTACATTCTACACAACAAAGTTTTGGGTAAAAATCCGTCAATACACTGAATTTATTAAAGCTGAGTAGAAGCTGTGGTCCTCCATAATAGCGATGAGAAATCCTCCATGTCCTATGTGTGGGTTAGGTCTTGGGGGTTAGGGGTTAACGCTATGGTTTAGGGTTTAGGGGTTAGGGTTTAGTTACTCAGCACCCCATAGCTGCCTCACATGGGTCAGTGAATATCAGGGTGTTCATCACCCGCTTAATCACTGGTTTGTTCTTGGAAATATGCTTCCATTCGTGTTAAGTTGTCAGGTTTTATTCTTACATGTGTAGGACAGGACATTGGTGGGGATGCAGGAAAAACAGTGATGCAATGCAAGACAGTGCAGGACAAAGGGTAGTGCAATGTGGGACACGACAGTACAGGACAAAGAGCAGTGCAATGCAGGACAAGACAGTGCAAAAAAAGGAGCAGAGCAATGCAAGATAAGGCAGTTCAGAACAAAGAGCAGTGCGATGCAGGACAAAACAGTGCAAGGCAAAGGGCAGTGCAATGCAGGACAAGAGAGTACAGGACAAAGTGCAGTGCAATTTAGGACAAGACAGTGCAAGACAAAGAACACTGAAATGCAGGACAATGCAGTGCAATGCAGGGCAAGACTACAGAACAAAGTGCAGTGCAATTTAGGATGAGACAGTGCAGGAAAAAGCTGTGCGATACAGGACAAGACAGTTCAGGACAAAGAGCAGTGCACTGCAGGACAAAGTGGTGCAGGATAAGGAATGGTGAAGTGCAGGACAAAGCAGTGCAATGCAGCACAAGATAGTTCAAGACAAAAGCAATATAATGCAGGACAAGACAGTGCAGGACAAAGAGTAGTGCAATTTAGGACAATACAGTACAGGAAAAAAAGCAGTGCAATACAGAATGAGGCAGTACAGGAGAAAGAGCAATGCAATGCAGGACAAGACATTTCAGGACAAAGAGCAGTGCAATGCAGGACAAGACAGTGCAAGACAAAGAGCAGTGCAATACAAGATAAGGCAGTGCAGAACAAAAAGCAGTGTAATGCAGGACAAGACAGTGCAGAACAAAGAACACTGAAAGGCAGCACAAAAGGTATTTATGACTAAACCCTGGAATCTCCACCTTCCCGACATCATACATCCATCAGCACCTAGTTCCACATTTCCAGCTATGGAGTTCTTCGTCCGCCGTCTAGAACTACTTTGAGATGTTAGAGATGCTGCATCTATTCATTCAGAAGGGATACTGATCAGGGGGGCCTGCTGTGAAGTTCAGGGGCAGAGGAGCTCCTGGAAGGACAGTGGAGCTGGAGCTCATTCCATGTGAAGATTTCTGTCATTTCACTAAAGAATATGGTGCTCTGGATATTCCTGTCTTGTTGGTATTTGAAACTCACAAAAACTTCATGGAAACTTATTTGCAAAAAGTCTATATACCAAAGCTACTTCTTAAATACCTTCAAGATACATTTGAATAGGTCCAAACCCACTGCCCTACTGAGGCTATAATAGGATACTTCCTATAAGTGTTTATTTAAATCTTGGATATTGTATTTAAAAAAAGCTGTTATATATAGGCAAGGTCAACAACGAGAGAACAAGAGTTGCCCCTGTGTGTGAGATGACCTTCATTTTGCCATGTGTGAGGAAAGGAAGAGAAGAGGTTGTGGGTTTAATTTTATTTAAAAAATATGCTTTTTTCCCGAAGACTTATGGCTTTGCTTTAAAGCAGGCGACAGGTAATTAAGTTGCAATAGAAAATCAGAACAGTTTGTTTCTCAAATTAAATTTATTGAAAGAAAATTTTCAAAGCAGATTTTCACTGTGTTTTGGGGTTGCAAATCTGGTTCATGCAGAATTTGAGAACCTTCACGTCCATGAGACAAAAGAGCTCGAAGCACATGTCGTGCATGTAACAGGAACATGTCTCTGCATATTACAATCAGATATATATCATATTGTATATCATATCCACAATGACCTGCTTCTTATGATAACACTGCCACATGAATCCCTGCAACACTGACCAGGATAAGCAGACAGAAAATGGATGGATGTATGTATGGATGGATGGATGGATGGATGCATGGGTGGCTAGATGCTGCATGACTGCTGCTGATCCATCACTCTGGCCATTTCTTTGGCCATGTGATGCCTGGTCTTGCCAACGCTGCACCAGTAAGTGTCGTATTGTCTTCCAGGGGAAGCCAGCAGTGTGCCCACCAGAGGCAGCAGACAGAGTCTGGAGATGAAAAGCATGCGCACTTCCTTCACGGACTCCCAGCTGGTGGAGCTGGAGAAGGAGTTCCACTTCACGCGCTACGTGTGCCGCCCGCGGCGCCTGGAGATCGCCTCACTGCTCAGGCTCTCTGACAGACAGGTGAAGATCTGGTTCCAGAACCGCCGCATGAAGTTCAAGAAGGACTTGCAGTGGAAGGCTTCAGCTGAAGCCCTGCATGGCAGGGACTCATCTGGTCCCCATACCGGCAAGGCCCACCAAAGCCCCACCGTCTGCCCATTTCAGCATGGATCTCCTGGACATGCTTATGGAGCGGCTGCCGGGAACGTCCTGGGCTTCCCTCGCTCTCCAGCCCCACAGCAAGGCACTCTTTTAGCCTCCCCACCTAACAGCATTCAGCCTTATCCTCAGACTAGCTTTATAGGCCTGAATGCAGGCAGCTACAGTGATCCCACACCCTCTTGCACCGCAGCCGCTGCAGGAGACACGCCCACTTCCTGCTTCTTGCAGAGGGGAGGTGGAGCCACCAGCTCCGCCCATCCCAGCGAGCCATACACCTTCCCCCTGAGTGACCTCAGCGCCTGCTGCAACCTTCAGGACCTCTGACCTCTCGTTCACCTGACTGCTCAGTTTTTTCGATAAACATATGCCGTCCATCCTTTAGTACTAGGCCTAAAATGGCAACATCATCATGAGGTTTTTGGCATGAAGCTTGCAGGGTGGTTTAGCTCATAAAAACCATCTTTTTGGCATGTGAAGTAGCATGTGTATTTTCTCAATGTATCTAACCTCCCTCTGGCAGCTCCTACCATTACTCCCTTTGTTAGTCCCTCCGTTACTCTCTCCTTTATCACCACTGTATTCCTTTTGTTACTCCCTCCATAACTGTTACCACCATAGTTACTCCCTCTGTTACTCCCTCCATTTCTCCCTCTCTTACTCCGTTACCCCACCACTACTCCCTCTGTAATTTCCTCTGTTACTTCTTCCATTGCTCCCTCTATTACTCCCCTGTTACCCCCATTGTTACTCCCTCATCACTCTCCTTGTTGCTCACTCCATTACCCCCCCATTATCGCCACTATAATGCCTTGTGCTACTCCCTCCATCAGTCACTCCATTACCTGTGCTGTTACTCCCTCTATTACTCCTACTGTTGCTCCTGCACTATTAGTGTTGTTGACTCCTGATATAGTATAAAAACAAATGTACTGTAATGTTACATATGCACAAGTACTTTATAACATTTGCAGATGGCTAAGTTTGCATGGAGCCATTTTTACCTGATTTTTTAAAGATCTGTTTTATGACAAATGTAATATATTATTATACAACTGACATCTTTGGAGTGTCTCTGGCAGCTTTTGGCATTTTTAATGGAACAGAATAACATTTTTTAGGCAATTGCCATTTTGTCTGGTTTACTTGATATTATTGAATTTATAATATAAAAATTAAATAAATTATCACCCATTGTCATGTGTTTTACTAATAAATTGATTTGTTTTGGAGTAAATCTCCCTATTTGTTATTACCATTTCATATTAGTATATCTTGCAACTGATTTTTCTGGACAGTGGAGATCAGACAGAGGTACATATATTCACTCACAGGCGGGATGAGGCAGCAGTACTACCCACTGAGAAAATTGTGGGAATGTTGTGGTCTGATTTGGTTCCTAACAACACTGAAACCAAACCTATGCCCTTGGTTTTATTGCAACTAAAACAGTACTTCACTATGTTAATAGTCAATGAAATGTATACATTTGCATGACACAACAAGCCAGGATAAAATCCACTAAAACCACTAAATGATCATGTAAAGGTATTTCTCACACACGACCTTTTCAACTAGATAAATCTGACCATCTAATGTCGTTAAAATCAGCAACGTTCTAATTTTACAAATCTAGCTTTTTCTCATTATGGAAAAATAGCGCTCATCCTTCCCATCCATCCTTCCATTGTCTATACAATTCCAGTAGAGTACCACATAATATAACTATTAAAATATTCCATCATTATGTTTGTAAGAGGTCTGTTATGTTATGTTATATCTGTTACGAATTATAAGCGACCCAATCTTTATTAAGTAATAAGATAAATGACTGAAGCTACATCGTAATCTATAGACTCGATATAATCAAAGCACAAAAACAATTTCAGTAGGGGCAGTACATTGGTCACGGGATAACCTTATTTTGGTTTTTTAAATGTGTTTTATTTTATAGCAAAGCATTTCTGCCCCTTCCACCCCCCTTCTCCCCCGCCCACTTCCCGACATAAATCATCCGGACAGAACTCTCCTCCAGCGGTCGAGCCGCAGGCTCTCAGCCCGCTGGGCGCAGTGACAGTTTAGCTGCCAGGGCACCGCTTGCAGCCCCTTCCTACCTCCTTTAATGGACGACTGGGAGCAGAGCAGGCCGGAACCAGCAGGTTAGAAACCTTTTGCCGCAAGTAAAAGTCAGTGCGCCATTTTACCAGCGATATATTAAGCTTAAAGACCATTTTAAAGACGCAATGCCCGTGATTGATTGACCAGGGCTTTTTAAAACCTTCAGTACTTATCATAAATACTCAAATTTCTTACGGTGAATAGTAAAACTGAATACGTTAATTCTCACTTTACTTATGTGGCTTGGTTTCATAACCACGGAAAGCTATTTTCCGTGTCAAAATAGTCCCATGAAACGGTACCCGTGCTTATCGGCATAAATACTCCGTGTTTTGGGTAATACGTGTTGTAAAAGGAAACAATTTTCCTTATTGAAGGATTCTGAACGTTATTGTTAAAGCGTAGACGACTGGATCATATCGAATTGTTTCTCTATGACGATTATTTAACAAAGTTGAACGTTGATTGAAAATAGTCAATTTGTGAGATCAAGTTTTTATCGTGAAAATCGACGGAGTTTCCCCTTTTTTGGGGGGGCACTGCCCCTCCATTCGCCTGAATATATACTTTGTTGGTCCTAGGGGGAAATTGTTTTGCATACATCGAGAAGATACACAAACACTGCAAAACAAAGTTCAAAGACAGTACACACAAAAACAAATACACATATTTCAAACAGTACACAGTATGCAAATAGAATATTCTGCATAAATAGACATAAGTAAATTAATACCTGGTGTATGTGTAAAGACTTCGGACCCCCCGCGACCCTGAATAGTTCAAGCGGTTACAGAAAAGGGATGGATGGATGATATATGTGCAGGTAACGTAGTGAAAGTTCGGTGCTGTCTGTGTCGAAGATGAAATGTTGTTCTGACGTGTTATGGTCGCTGAGGGCTGACACGGCTGTAGGAGGCATTGCCGGGCCGGACTGTAATTTTTCGGGTAATAATAATAATAATAATAATAATAATAATAATAATACATTTCGCTGTCGGTATTGCCGCCCTCTTGCAGCTCTTCTCTCGGATACCCCTCACCCCTGCCTTCTGTACCCTGCAAACCCCCAGCCTCTGACTTGGTACTCTGCATGTCAATTAACTCTCCTCCCTAACCGGCCCCGGCTCCCTCTGTCTCCCTCTCTCTACAGTAGAAAATCACTTCAGTTTAAACCAATTACAGTTCCATTCCCGGAACAAAATCAAATCTTTTCGCGGTAAATCAATTCCAAAGCCTTTTGGTTAAATAGTAGAGAACACGTCCGCACTGATTGTTTTTTTTTCTGCTGAAGCTGAGACGGAGGCGAGCGTTTTGCAGGCGCTACACGCAGACATGCAAATCTGCATTGAGTCATTTCCATTGAGAGGTAACAATTCGCTGCCGCGATGCCTCGTCAGCACCATTCCTTAAAGCAGACAACAAAACGTGTTTCTTTTTTTCTTCCTCTTCCGTCCATCACACGCTGGCTATTTTTCGCCTGCTGCCTGGCTGGCTAACGTTGTATCAACTTCATTTTTAGAAAAGCACGTTTTTGTACTGTTCGCATAAAACTGGAACATTGGAAAACGTGTTTGGTTTTGCCAGTGTCGTTAATCAGAGAGGGTGCCTCTTTTCAGTCTCGTCACGCACCTTTCCCTCTTTATAATGATGAAAATATTCTATTCGTCTATTAAATGTTCCAAGAAGTGATTAGGCTTGGGGCGTGGGGGAGAGGATGCTGGGTTTCACCCAGTGTCACTAAGCGGACGGTGCACGCTGCTGCTGTTATGTATATTGGTACTGTCATTGAATTAACATCAATCAAATCGCTGGCGCGTTTTCAATGCAAAGCATTCCCGCGCGCGGCCGCGGCGCGCGCCCCCGACGCGCGCTGAGCCCTGGGCCTGGCCGCGGCATTCTAATCCTGTCATTAGTGTCAGGGCGTCATTAATCATGTCCCTGGGACCACGCGGACTGCGCCCTTTACAGCTTATAGCGCGAACCGCTCCCAGGACACATATATTCCATATTATTATTACAATTAATAATAGAATTACCTTTTACTGTAAAAAGATTTACAGTCTCTGAATTTCATTTCAGTTCGGATATAGGTCGACCTAATGAAATCAGTGAAAGTGTCCGAAGGTTTAATGGTTTATGTGGCACATGGCAAGTGAGGCAGTTTAACTGCTGGTGTGTCAATGAATTGTGTGTTATAGGTAGGGGCGTCTGAAGGCTATGGATAGTCTGGAAGGTTCAGGGGGCCCAGCACTTGACAGGGGTCCTTCAATATGTAAAATGACATGTAAAATTGGACAGGGTCAGGGGGGCAGGTAACATTACGTAACATTTTGGCAAAGGGCCCAGAATTTCTAGGTATTCCCCTGCTTACAGTGACAGATCTGTGTGTATATTTATATGTGTTATACACATATACATACATATACAGTACATACGTGTGTGTGTGTGTGTGTAAAAAATCAAGAGACCACAGCACAATTTTTTATTTCAGTCATTTCTCAATTTATGGGTGTACATCTTGAGGTCATCCTACCATTCATGAGAAACTGTCGGATGAGTTGACAGCCATCTCTGGCATTAGAAAGCCTTTTGCCTAAAGAGCCACAATTAAAACCAGGATTTAACATTGCAGATTTGTTTAAAGATATAGAGTGGTCTCTTAATTTTTTCCATATATCTTTGTATCTTAATATCTTTGTGAGGACTCACCATTAATTTCTATGGGGAAAACTCTAATCCCAACATGATGAGCTTAACCCCTACCCAGCCCTAACCTTAACCATAACCTTAACCCCTACCCAGCCCTAACCTTAACCATAAGTAACCAAACTAAATACGAGACTTTTGGGATTTTTCGTTTTTTGATTGTATTCACAGATCTTTGTGGGGACCTGAAAAATGGTCCCCACAACATCAATAACAGGTTTTAATTACATTATGGGGGGCATTTGGTCCACACAATGAAATATAAACATAATTCACACACAGGCACACATACACACACACACACACACACACGGTATACTGTATTCACTTGATTCATAACTGCATTGACTTTACCAGTTTTATTAAAATAGTATATTGTAAATAATAGCAATATTTAATTAGTGTGTATAATGCTTCTCTATTCATTTTCCCACTGATATAACAGCAGTATACAGAAAATACAGTTAAATCAGTTTTTTACTATCATGGAACAATATATTTAATTTGAGACTGAGTTAGTTCAAACACTTACAGGTTGAACTATAGAAACACAAAATAATTGAAATTGAAAGGCTTTGCTGGAAATAAAGTGGGATTAAGGTAATGACATGGTATTTTAGTTATTCTTAGCAAATATCGAATAGAGTAAAATCCACTTATATCAGACTTCAAGGGACCTGCCAAAACAATCTGTTATATCCAAAGTCCCAGTGTATGCCCAGAACACAACTACAGGACACCATTTACTCATGGCACACCCCAGCAGACACACTTTTGGTATAGATTATTATATTGTACATGTAGTAATCCAACTTTATCTGAGCAGATGCGTGACTATTAATAATCCCGACTACGTATCTGCACTGGATATCACTGGCACGCCACGCGCCTGCATGTCCGCTATAAACAATATTCCGTTATAAGCGAGTCCGCTATAACGGGACGTACTGTGTGTTCATCCTTCCTAATTAACTAACATACCGGATATCAGAAGAACAGGCATGTAAGGAATGATTAATGTTGCAATTTATGCCGGGACAAACCACTCGTTACCGGCTCACAGCTGAGCTGCGTTTGGGCCTGTAACTGCTGCAGTATCCATGGAGATCAATAAAGATACATTCTATCTATCTATCTATCTATCTATCATCTGGATGCTGTTATATGCTTTGTTGGCAACAGTTAGTACACTTACAAAATGAGGACAGAAACTTTATATGGATATACTGTGGTCATACTGCAGTCATACTGTGGGGCACAATCACAATCAGAATCTTTGTCCTGGTAAGTACTCTTAAGTGTGCAAATTTCTGTGTCCTCTTGGTGGGTGGCGGGGAGGGGGGGGGTTTAAGAGGCTATTTCCTCACATGGATAAACAACAGAATCACTGTGATAGTGCTGGCACGAGAAGGAAATCCTACAAAGCGAGGGACTTATCAGTCAAATGCTGGGAATAGTGTTGTTTTACCACTTTTCAAAATCATATCTTGCACAAGACAGTAGCAAAGTTAAGTGGTCTATATTTGTTATACCATCCACAGAGAAGTGTACCGTGATACGAAGTAAGGTGCACCGTGGTACATTGTAATCCTGGATAAGTTGAATGTACTTAGACAATTTGAGGAAACTGGTTGCCTTAAAAAGTTAAGCAATGAATAATGAAAACTTGAGTTAATTCAACTTAAATGCTTTAAAGAATGTAATTGTTATTTTAAGTTCAATACGCTAAATACCAAACTGAATTAACTTAAGATTATTGATAGTACCAATGACTTCATCTTGTTATTGCAATAAGAACCTTTGAGTTCACTTTGCTAAATTCCAATTTGACTTAAGTTGAACTTCTTTGTAATATTAACTCTTCTCCCAAGCTATTTCTACTTAGTATATTTAGTTAGTATATTTTTACTTGTATTTTTTTTTATTAAACTAAAACTTTTCAATTTGAAAACAAAAACGAAACAATTACAAGAAAAACAACATTTGCATTGTATTTAAATTTAAGAGTTTAATTTGAAACTAGAACACGTGAAAAAACATGGCGTAAACTGGAATATACACATATTTTTAAATTATATCAGTGTCTGAACCAAATTCAGATCAAAATATTTTAAAACAAAATATTATGAAACAAAAAATAGCACCATTATAAGAAGGCCTAGCCCATACTGTTAACGTTCCATAAAAGTAACTTTACTGTTCACGTTCTCTAACAAGCGGAATATACGAAACTGGAAATATTGGAATTAAACATTTGAAAAAATACTGCTGAAAGGAAAACAGGGACAATTAACGCTGAACTCTATTTTTTAAACAAATTGTGAACTCACTCAGTTCCCTCCAAACACACTCAATCGCGAGAACATTCGAAATTCTCAGAACGCGCAGATGCGGTAACGCTACGTTCCCATCATGCATTGCATCCATTTCGAATAAAAAAAAAGACCAAAACTCAGCTGTTTAAATCAATTTAACTTAAAATCATTAGCACAATCAAATCTATCTACAAATTAGTAGAATGAACTTCCATTTCTATAGTAATGCCCAAAAACTTACTAGTTTAAGTACATTATACTTTAATTGTTTATTAGATAGGAAATCCGGGCTAACAGTGTATGAGACAGTACTGTGGTGTGAGGTAAGGTGAACCATGGTATGAGGCAGTACTGTGGTGTGAGGTAAGGTATACTGTGGTATGAAACAGTACTGTTGTGTAAGGTACAGTAAGGTGAACCATGGTATGAGGCAGTACTGTGGTGTGAGGTAAGGTATACCACGGTATAAGGCAGTACTGCGGTATGGGGTAAGGTGTACTGTGACGTTAGGCAGTATCAGTACCAAGGTTCCCTCGGCCCCCCCACACATCCATGGTAATTTGTATGGATACTCAAAGTCATCTTTTATTCCCCTTTATTAACTCACTTCACCAGTCAGTGTTGAACAATCTAGGGTAATATTCAGAATGAATATGTGCATCAGGTTTGTTAGGTCAGTGAAATATAGGGGAACACTTATTGTGGTATGGAAGCCATCATGGAGAAGGTATTTGACCAGGAAAAGAAAGTATGGCATAGATCCA
>JAODLD010000044.1:920271-941814 GCA_026781065.1 Mormyrops boulengeri | reverse complement strand
TATTGGGTAATTTTCATTATTAATTTTTGCATCAGGTTTTTTTTGTCAGTGAAAATTTGGTTCTAACACAACCCCCCCCCCCCCCCCCCCAGAGAAGTATGCTCACATGGGAACGATGGCAAAGTTCACAAGTTCACAATACATGACACATGCACAATACACCCCCCCAAGGGCTGAGGCCATGGAGCTGTACACTCTGGCACTTTTGTTTCTCTTCTTCTCTGAGTAACCGTGCTCTGGTCACTGATTTGTATCCCGTAGTTACCAGAGTAATCGTATCATTGTTGCACCCTCAGGAAATGTCCTTAATGCTGAAAACTGATCCAGAGGTCCTGGATATGAGATAAATGACTGATGCTGTGCGGGGACCCCAAGCCTCACTCTCACATCTGTATGTGTGTCTGTGTGTCCCAAAGATTAAGATGGGATATGGGAAGACTGAAGAATTCCCGAGTACCTGTACAAATGGCAAATAAACAGAATCTTATGTAAGTATTGTGATAGCAATGTCTGCCTGGGCTCTATCTGTCTCTATCTATCTATCTGTCTGTGTGTCTGTCTGTGTGTCTGTGTGTCTGTCTGTCTGTCTGTCTGTCTGTCTGTCTGTCATGCTACAGAAATGTAAGCAGTATATCAAAGACATAACTTCATGTTTCATTATCCCTAACATTGTATCCCATTTAGAACAGGAAATTCGTAATTTGTATGGATACTCGACGTCCTCTTTTATTCCCCTTTATTAACTCACTTACCAGTCATTATCGAGCAATCTAGGGTAATATTCAGAATGAATATGTGCATCAAGTTTGTTTGGTCAATGAAATAAAATGAAATCTCATCTAATGCATTTGTGTTCACTGGCTCTGTTGTTTGTCCACCTACATGCCCACTGTTACCCTTCCTGTCACCATGGTGACTGAATGTCCATTTCAGTGTCCTCTTTACAGCCTTTATTTATCTGGCAGCTTCATGGGATGGAACAGCACAGGAGCTGCACTCAGGCGGGAGGGTGATAACTCATCTGAACAGAGTAATCAGTCTGGCGGATTTGACTTCCTGTATCACATACAACTGTTACTGTCATATTAATGCCCCACATTATCAAGATCAATGGCATTTAAATGCATCACAGTTAACGGTGATCGGTGACAATAAAAAAGGACGACACTGATGAAGCTGCCGCGCTCCAAATGCTCTGTGCTGTGGAACATATATCTAATAATAATATTAGCGACAACAAGTATAATAATAATAATAATAATAATAATACTAATACAAAAATCAGGGGAAGTACATTCAAAAGAGAATAACATACAGTATTGTGCAAAAGTCAGCAAAAAAAATAGTAACGTTTAAATGACCTTCATGTTGGTGTAAAACTGTGATGTAACGTTAAAGTGTGTCAGCTTAGTCATTTCAAAACCTCTCAAAACTGCTAAAATCATCCCAGCGTTTGCAACAACCATCCAACACACTCATGTACTTTTTGACTCGACCACTAGCACACCTCCTACAGCTAATCAGTATCTCATTGACTTTTTTAACTAATTAAAATAATTAAAGTGCGCTGGTGGTGAAATTTAATAAGCACGTAGGATGGCCGAGGTGCCCCCGAGGAGAGGTTTGGGATCTGAAGCGGCGTTCGTCTAGCCATCCAGCTAGATATCAGTAACGTTTTGGAGAACAGAAGACATTCTTTCTATTTGTTTTGTGTTATTCTTAATTTGCATGTGTTCAAATGTTAAATGTTGTTTTTTTGTTCTGAGCAAAAGTGCACGTCCTACCCAGACAAATAGCTTTAAACATTTCTTTTGACTGGCTAAGTCTTTTGCACGGTACTGTATATAAAATACATAGTATCATATCATGTTATGAATATCATGTTATGAACAGAAATGAACAATGCACATATAGATGTACAATATACCAATATCTCAGAAAGTCACCCTTTTAGATTGAGTTTTAGGTCTACCTTTATTTTGATGCAATATTTCATTTAACATCAATGTAGCAAAAAAGAAAATTAAATATTTTAAGCCTGATATTATGTTGTTTAAACATTTTCCTCTTGCTTATTAGAAATGTCTTGTGGACGACACACTTGCAATTCATGGCAGAAATGGCAGAGTGACCTGGGCTAGGTGGTAGATTAACCCACTCCTTTGGGTGTGTCCAGTGCTGCGGGGAATAGTATCTGTTGATAGGAATCTGTTGATAACGGAAATATACTGATCAGAGATCACATTTTTCCCGGCTCATCTTTGCAGCCTCTTCAGTTCAGTCATCGGAAGAAATATCGCTGGGTCCTCTCAATATGACATCTTCAGTTCCTTTTGCTTATGGTCGAATTACATCTAAAGCCTTGTTCATGCATAATGAATATGACGGTATTACATTCTTGGAACAGGAGCAGAGAATGTCGTGCTTACCTTCTGTCTGCCATACTTTGAATATAAACACCTTGTCAACATGTTATTGATACTATTTTTTCGGGGTCATACAAAAGTCTTATTTGTCTGTTTCAATTCAACTCAGTTTTTCTGTCACATGGACCCCCCCAATTTAACTATACTCACCTCCACCTTCCACTTTCCTCATACCTGACACCCCACTCCCCCCCACCTCCGACCTCAGTGACCCCCAACCACTGAACGCCGTCCTGCTCATCTTGTACTTTGATCACACACCTTTTAGATGCTGCTCTACATTTCCTTACCTTCTGTCTGTACTTGACCAATGGCAATAAAGTTGTGTCTATACTACCATTCCAGTGATTTGGTCTAGAAAAAGGACTTAGGGATTCTTCTTTTAAAAATCCAGTGAACCTCCAGCCGGCAATGACATCACCTTCCTGCAGCAAACATGGCCTCTTTGACCAACGCTTTGGTCCGAATGTAAACCGCACGCAGTCTGCTTGGCGTCCGTCACCTGCTGATTTGCAGCCAGTGTAGGCCGTTAACATACCTTCTGTCATTAGTGAGAGGGACCTGCTCCCAGTAGCCTGCTGGGAATGACACAGAGCACACAAAATGAGACTGAGACACAGTACAGGTGTACTTAAGGTCTCGAGCAGTAATTTGTCGGTTTTGAACCACTTCTGCGAAACACGGCAATTCCAGCAGCGCCCCCTACAGGAGCGGGCTCGGCTGAAGGTCACGCCTGTCCTGCCATGTGACTCCTTATGGAACATGCTTGGAGAGTACGACGGAGAGAGCTCTGGCCAGCGGAATGGGGGGAGGAGTCGCCTGGCATGTGTCTCCCCCCGCGATGACACGGTAAAACGGGACGAGCCCTCCCAGCCTGCACAGCCCCGTCACGTGACCACGGTGAGCCGGGAAGGGGGGGGCGCCTCATCGGTGCTGACAGTCATCTGTCAGTGCCAGTCCATTCCTGCCGCTCCTGGGGTCGAGAGATGAAAAAATAATGAGCACTAACAAATCTTTTGGGGTTAAGTAAAGGCCACGCGTCAGCGGCAGCGGTGTCATTCCAGGGTTTTCCCGATGAGGGAGGGAAACGCGATTGCGATCCCGTAGCTTCATTCCCACAGTGGCCACAACGTGTCGGGGATAAGCAGCAAACATAAGCGATTGCTATGGTCTCCCGCCTCTGATTCGGAGACCGCGAGACCTATTTAAAGGACATATGCCCTTTTAATCTTCACCAGTGCGCCATTACAACATTTTTATAGTATCATCAGAGAGCGGGGTCCTGGTGTCAACGACCACTGAACGAAGTACAAAAGGACCCAACAGGCTGCCGGCTCCACTGCTGTAGTCTCTGCCAATATGTTAACAGCCCCCAACATGCTGTTGCTGGGGGCTGTTTTTTTCACTGAATGACGCCACCTTGCTTCAGTCTGAGCACCAGCCCTGGCCGTTCGCTATCCTGTGTCTTGGCCAGTATGTCTGGAGGTGTGATACAAGCTGTTTACTACAGACTGGTGCCAGCTGGAAAGGGTAACCTCCTCTGAGGTCAGCCTGTTAATATCGCACCTACCGCTATTTAATGCGTGCGCTCCGCGCCCTTTAAACGTTTAGGGTGAGACATATGTTGCCATCGGTGCCGGGAGGTGAACATTCAGAGTACTCCGCCATCCTCTGGGGCCATTATGAGGCGGCCAGCTCACAGAAACCTTCAACGTGTCGGAAGGCAATAAGCAATATTTTAACAAGTCAGGAATGTTACGTATCGGTTTAATTCGGGCTAAAGGCTTTCCTTCAATTATTTAATTTGACGGGTGAGAGATTTGCATACCCCGGGAAGCAGTGCGGGGGGGGGGGGGTTTGTTCTCTCTCCCAAGAATTTGCCCCTCGTCCAGATGCAAGTCATTACAGAAAGAAAAAAAAACCATTTCCAATGGTCCAACGCGGGCTCGCGATCGACTGCTAACGAATTTATATTCAGGCGGTAAACAGAAAGCCACGGAGATTTATTTATTGAGCTTAAGCGAGAGAAACAAGCAAGCAAGTGAACCCTACGCGACCCCAAAGCTGACAGGAAGATGGATACGTGCACCATGCAAATGTTCGGAGGGAAGCGATATATCGCGCTCAGTCACTCGGCACAAAACTGCATGTAGAATCCCATTTACCCGTCCAGCTGGGACCATATTTCTGAGCCCATACACCGCTTTTGTTTGTTTGCGAATGCACATATATATATAAGAATATTATATATATATATATATATATATATATACACACACACACACACACACACACACACACATATACATATGTGATTTAGTTTCAACGGTACAATTACATTAAATAAGCGTATTACTTCATCTTTATCTTTATCTTTTATGATGATAAAATAAAAACCTACCGCACGGTAACATAATAATCTTTGTTGTCACTGCACGACATACAATGAAATTAAAAATGTGGACAGATTCTACATATTATTATTATTACATTTATTACTACTATTATTGTTTCCCTTTTGTTATTATTACTGCCATTGTTGTTGCTATTCGATACACACCAGAGTTTCCCAAGAATATGATCCGACTTCAGTAACGTCGGTGACTTTCTCCCAGCCAAGAGGCAGACGCGATACTGTTCAAAACAGTCATTGACAGCTGACAATTAAAAATGAGCACTAGTCTGAGATCTAGGGTTATCTTTCAAAAACTTTGAAATTCATCTTAAAATAAGGAACAATAACCTGCACTTTTACTATTTTGTAGTCGAAACGCGATATTTTTTTCCGAAGAGGGCAAACCTACGCGTTTTAAAACCTTAGAAACAACTGTAAATATTTGCTTTATTGTAGCTGTCAGTGCAATCGCTGATTAGACCAGAGTTATTTCTCAAAATACAATTAAAGATACATCGATGCAAATATTGCTGTTAACAGCCTTCAACGTATATAGGCCTGTTATATTGTTGTTTTGAAGTTTTGTTACATATTAACATTGAGCATATTATCAGTAATGGTTTCCCCGCGCGCATGTGTTTAGTAAAATATCAGAGATATTTATGAATTTCTTGTTCAAATAACTCTACATTACTATGAATGACTCAAATTGGGTGGCCAGTTTTTTATGAATTGACATTAAGTGGTAAAAACTGCGTAAATGTTTAACGAATAATTTTAATGTGTAATTTTCGCAATCAAGACACCAATTAATTGATTATGAATTTAATTTTTTAGCATTTAGTCGGTTAATACACCTAATAAAGAAGGTGCCAGTTTCCAAAAAAAAGTTCATTTTAAATAGGCCTAATTTGATTTCTATTAATGCACTCGTTTCTGTTCATTTACATTATACTTCGATGAAGTGCATTTTTATTTTTAAGGTACTCGTGCGAATCAAAATTAATATAAATTTTTCATTGATTTAATATTACAGTATTCACTGTGGGGAGTCAGTGTTACATGTGGAAAAAAAAAACTTAATATAAAAAAGAGGAAAATAACGATTAATTTTCATTTACAAAATAGAGGTGATTATTTTATAGACTGTTTTCTAGGCGGCACATGAGTGCCGTCGTCTTAAGCGCGTCGCAGATGTGACGCAATTGCGCCTACTGGTAAGCATGCATGTAGTCATCACTCCACAAGAATCCTTTATATTCGATTTTATATGCACCGAATATCAAATTTTGTATATTAGTTCACACTTAAGTAGTACACGCACTTAAAGTATTCCGACCACTTTCTGATATTAATCAATAAATCAAGGAAATAAGAAAAATATTTATCTTGTCTGGCCTGGTGCCGGGCTCATTTTAATTCAAATAAAAAATATCGTTCACACCCAGGCCAACTCCTTTTCTTAGTATACTTCCGTATTTGTACGTATTGTTATATGGCATTGGTGCGCTTACTTAATATCCATTTCTTTAAAAAGGACAAAATCAAACGATTTAAAACATTTAATAATCCTCTTTTGTAACTAATAAGAACAAACCCATTCGAAGAAATACGTCTAATATCGTTTGAATATTTCCATTTCCGTGTGAAAAGCGTATATTTGGGTTGTGTGACAACAGCCTCCCTCGCTTGGCCCCAACGGATCGGCTGACCAATGTGCACAGGAGGGCTAATTATAACCTGACCTCGTGCTGAACCGCTGCCATGGCCTTTGCACGCGGTGAATGGGCTTTCACTGAAACAGCAAAACAATGAGGTCATTCTACTGCTTGCTAAATGTACCAGGAATCTATCCGTTTCTCATTCTTAGACGGATAACAAAATGATAATAATTAGAAAAAAAAACTAAATTACATTAAAAACACGACACAATCTAACAAAAAATATAACAAATATACTACAAGTAAAAGGCTGCAACAATTAACGTGTGTGTTTTTTATTTTCTCTGCATTTTAACGTGAGTGAATCATATATGTGGTATTCATACAGACGGAGAACGGGAAGTCGAGTCCAGCTTGGCAACAGCAATTTAAATATACTAAATAAATTCACCTTTCTGTCATTGGCAATAACGCGACTCACGCGGCTGTCGTTATAACGCATTAAAACTAGGTACCATTAGTTGCGCACGGTGAGCTGTGAAGGACCCTGAATCCAGACCAGCTGTAAGCTGCAGTCACACTTTCGTAGAAGAGACGAGAACAACCACGTGCCTTGGTGTTAAGTATCTACTGCATCTATAGATGTATGACTGGCTCCCATAATACATTTCATTCCATCAACTGCACTATTAAAAAAAAACAGTTGTCTAATGTGGTCGTACAGGTAAAGTATACATTGAAAACAATGTATCCGAGAATATTGGAAATCGAAGACAAAACCATTTCTCTACGTAATTATACTATGTAATTGTTTAGGAAAATGTAATTGTTACAAATAGGTACTTACTTTTATAGAATTAATGATTACTTACAAATGGTGTGTAATTTCAAAAAGTATATTAACACACAGCCAGGACACTATAGTGGTTTCCGTTATGGAGTTAAACAGCGATGCAAGCTCTTTATTACGCATTAATGCCAACCGGCCTGTTTGGCTATAGCGCCTAACCCTAGTAGGCCGCACTGCACTAAGGCATACATTTTTCTTAAACAAGTTGTTAAAACATGTATCTTGTTACTCAATGCAGTTTCATTCAATTCAGACTGAATTCTACTTCTTTAAATAGAAGCCTGCTAAACCATTAACAAAGATAGCGTGGGTGGAAGTACCAATCTTTACTTTAAGCTCTTGTGTGTATAGAAAATGAAATCCAACAAGAGCATTCCGTTTTAACAAATTATTATCAGACTGAGAGTTTTTCTAACGCTGATAAACTGTTGCACTGTTTAGTGTCAATAACAAACAATGGCAAAGAATTCTGCAATACAATTACTGTTTGCAGTAATAATGACAATCATGTACAGAAAAGAAAAGAAAAACAGGCAAGAAAAACAAAAACAGCAGCCCCGTTTTAATAAGTCCTGTTGGTTGAACTAATCTTTAACTAATATATTTATGTAAACCTAATTCACAATAAGTGGACTACTACGTGTGTAGGCTATAAGTTAAGCTGAAAATTAAATTATATATATATATATATTATATATATATATAGAGGCCTATTTAACTGTATCCAGTGGATGATATACTGCTCATGAAATTCACATATAATTCGGAAACAAATCTTTAACTTTCTCAAATCGTGTGTTTCCTGTTGTAACCGAAAAGAACATTTAAAACATTCACCTGAAACGGTCATAAGTCGAAAGACAAATTATTCGCGCGTGCTTGTTCATGCACGTTTATGTAAATCTGTACAGCAAGCCGTCATACGGTTATTTGCTTAATTTAAGCAATGTTTTAATGTCAAAGGTATGTCGAAATTATAAACGAAGTAACCTAGTTACAAAGTACTCTAGATACATTACGTAAAAACGTGGTAGGCCTATATAGTAATTTGTAACCGGCCCAAACTGTTGAATTTTATAAAATGGCAACCCAAGGTATGCACACTGGCGACCTTTTTTAGAGGAAATCACAATCACTTACCGACTGTCACTGTACCTGGAGATAAGTCCGTATATTTTTATATACATTTTCGAGATTTGCGATAATTTACGTCTTTTAAGTTATGCATGCATGCTGAAACACAGGTCCTTATGCTACTTGAAACTTAACGTAACTCCACTGTAATGTGTCAGTATACAATCATCACTAACCTTTCCTTGATGTCTAGGCCGGAGTTCATTCCCTTTGAAATCTCAAGTGAGTTTTTACAACTTGGTCGCATTAGTTAATCAAAGCGTCCAATCCGTCAGCATTAGGAAGGGAGTAGGGGATTGGCTAAAGCTGACGGGTCACGTGACCTCCTCGGTCACGGATCGGATTATCCAGTCGCGCGTATTCCCACCCAGTGATGGTATGATGGTGTCTGGGCCGCTAGGATGGGGTGGGTGATACCATGAAGGAATTCCGACTGATACTTAATGTGCGGTAGAGAACCTCCAATGTGCTCGGGGTCAGAAGGCAGCCAAAACAGGGAAGCTGGCTCCCCAGAAATAGTGTCCTGTCTTTCCACAATCCTTCATCTCCTTCCTGTCAGGGAATCGGGACACGTACGAACTGCGTTCTCACAATATCAATGACAGCCCAACTAATCGAACTGCTTTTCGAAACCTTCAGATACCCAAGCTATCCAGCCGGGTCACACCCGAGTGTAACACACCGGACACAGGACGCTTAACCTTTCGTTTGCACGTGTCCCGAGGATGGGCTAAAAACGATGACGGGTTACCCCTCTCAAACGGACAGATTAAGGAAGCGAAACAAGTATCACTCATGGCGATAGAAATGAATGGAAATGAGTTCAGGTGAGAATTAGATCAGGTAAGTATGAAAACAACAGCAAGGCAAGTAATGAACGCGGAGTATAATCGGCACTAATGGTTCTCCTTATGACGACTGCGTGGGCTGCGAGACATTTCCTTGTAGTATGCCAAACATAATATTAACTAAATGCAGAAGTTGTAACCAGACGTTTATGCAGTTTGGGAAGAAATTGAGGCACTTCAAATGCGCAACGCCTTGAAGCAACTTATTTAAAGTCAGTCAGCCTTGGGCACATGTCTCTGTGTCAGACATGCATCAGGTGTTGGATTCCCCTTCGCTACGATTTATTACTTTTAGAGGATGTTATAAAACAGATGAGAAATGCAATATAAGAATGAAAAACAACTAAAGATTCCCGAATTCCGGGATATATTCGCGGCAGATCGTGATTAAGAAGGAAATCTGTCTAGCTAATTTCATTTAGCAACAGTGTTATTTTCAATGTGCAGAACTGCATAAATCGCGCCATATCGTTGCGTTTGGTGTAAGAACAGTGTAAGACCATTATGAGAACTTTTATTCTGTCCTGGTGCCGATTTCTTACGGGGAATCTTCTTGGTAGATTTCACCTTTTTGTTTAGTGTTGGCTTATGTGAAACTGTTATGTTCCGGCCTCCACTGAAACTTGTTTTTGGTTTATACATTTTGGAAAAGGGCACCCAGTACGGGATGAACCTGCGACCTTGGCCTTATTAACACCGTGCCCCGCCCAGCTGGGATAACTGGCCAGCGCTGGCAGCGCCTGTTGCTTTACAGTGGAAAACTGCGGTTTGAATCGAGGTTAAAGCAGCCGCTGTATGTAGCCGCTTTACGTGCCTTAAGCTTCCCGCATGTCTCACATTACGCACATTCACAGTCCAGCATGAGCCCATTTCCCTGCTCTGCCTCCCACACCAGTCCTTATGCGATTAACATTCATTGCGTACCTGATTATAAAAAGTGATATTTCGAGCACAGAGCAATTATATTACCTTAGAATCCCCATATCCCTGAAACACCTTAAGCCTGTTCAGAATATTCCTAGCAGATTGTGAAACTCAGTTTAAACATGACTCACAATTAGGCTAGTGATATTACTGATATGAATGAAAGGAGGGATTCCAGGAAAGATTTGACGATGAAAATTAAATCTTCCCTTCATATCCCAACCAATAAAGGATCTCGGTGAGTCTGGAGGGAAAATTACGGAAAACCCTTAAAGTGAAATGCACGTCACATCAGAGGTGGGATTCCGAACCAAAAGCCTGGCGGTAAAAAAAAAAAAGTGCTATCCCCAGAGCCACAATTCCAGCAAAAGCGAACCAATACGGATCTCTGTGGGTCACTCAAAATACGGGGGACCTAAGGGGACAGGGCTATGATTTATTCATTAATTAATTTATTTGCAGTTTTGCGTTCCGCAAAACCTACACATTTACGTATTGTATTGTATAGGTGAGAATTTATATACACTTTCTTGCGTCCACTCATATTTCAAGTTCGAATGTCATTGCGAAGTACTTCCAGACGAGAAAACGTGTTCATTACCCCCAAAGTCCTTTTTCGACAGCACAGCAGCCAGCTTTATTTTCGATGATAAGGTTGACGACATCATAATTGTAAATAATGCGTCGCGGTCACGGGCGCTGCTTCATACAGAGCAGCGAATTTAGGTTTAAGCTGCAGCGCGCTGGCCTAAAACAGAACCGAGCATGGAGTCCGTGAGCAGCTCACATACATAAAACCGAGAACGAACAGCGCCACCAGCTCCTTGTCAGGGGAAATATTTATGTTCTGATCAACAGAGTAGAACAGGCTTTCTGATGAAGACATACGGATTCCCGAAATCTTTGTAATGATTATGCTCTTGTCGTTTTACTTAGAACGAAAGATTGTGTTTTGTTCTGATATTATTTTAGATTTGCTATTTTTATATAGTTTCATTTATTTAGCAGACTCTTTTGTCTAGTTAGACAATACATCACGCGCATACAGTTTGAATTTTTGAGTGACCAAAATCAGAAAAATATTCAAATTAATAACAAGTCTCATCTAAAAGAAATCGAATTACAAAATACAACAGAGCATCCATATAGTGGCAAATGAAACCGCTTAAATGGAACAGCTCAACCAAAAAAAGATCCGGGCGGGTCACCGGGAGGTTAGCGAAGGTGTCCTCGCAGTCAATGAGTCTTAACTCGTTTCCTGAACCTTGTGAAGGATTCTGCAATTTTAAATAGGTTTGCGGTTGCATTGTGTCCACTTTCATATTTCATAGGCCTGTTATTGGCAAGAAGTTTTCTTTGCATATCACACGATAAAGCATGAGAGAAAAATTTTGGCATGGATATCTTGAGGACATGCAAGTATAGAAAATGCAAGAATGGATTAAAAAATACCTTCTTCGCATTGTAATTTTAGAAAAGCTTGGGGAATCTGAATTTCTTTGGTAATGTGTAACTTTGGCTTTTTATGTGTTTTTTAATTGAAGGTGATATGTGAAGAATGCAATGTCACCCAGTACGTCCAGATGGGAAACGTATATTACCGTTTAAGTCACAGGTACCATGTCATCAATAGGCTATAGCAGTCGACGATTTCCTCTGTGAATAAATCACCTTGTAGAATTAACTTCGATTCTGCTTTCTAATATCAGGTTCATAAGCTGTCGTCAGTGAAAATATTTTATTTATACATTTCTTACAAGCGAATATTAATTGAATATATTTTTCTGTTTATGTCGTAAATATTGACACTGTTGGAGATACAGTATTAAAAACTTATCAACGGTTCATAATTCTTCCGAAGAAGTGGGGTGAACAACATGTTAACGTGAAAAAGTGTTCAACTACACTTTAACTCACAACCAGATAAAATAAATAGTCAATGACAAAAAACAACTAAACGTAGTATAGTATAGTAGAGTGGAGTATAGTACAGTAGAGTAGAGCAGCAAAGATGGCTAGATTATATAACCAATAAATAATGTCATTATAAATTAGACGTAATAAAATATATCTGATTGATTCAATGTGGGAATACGGTTGAGCAACAACAAACAGAAAATTACTGACAGTAGTGTATTGTGTAAATCCGCTGGATTAAATATTAAACTTTATTTCGAGGGGTTTCGTTTTTTTACGTTTTTTTAAATACTTTTGTAGAAAAGAGTAAACATTAAACTTATATTCAGTGAGTAAAGAAGCCTAATTGAATCCGATAAAATTTAAACTGGAACATTTTTAAATGAGATGGGGGACACGTTTATTATAATAATAATATATATAATATCAAAATAATAATAATATTAAAATTATTATTATTAATAATAGTCTAATATAGGCAAAATAAAGAATAATTTAAATAATTTAAAATATGCACGATACTCGTTTCACGATATTTCCATAGATTTATTGAACAACAAATGTTATTGAGATGATTCTTTATTCTCCCTGTCGTTATCTATCTATCTATCTATCTATCTATCTATCTATCTATCTATCTATCTATCTATCTTTTCTTAGTTTATTTGTTCTTTTAGAACATTTCAGGAAACATACGAGCTTCGGAAGCCTGTGTTATTTACTGTTTTATTTATTCGGTGAGAGATGGCGACTAAAGTTGTAGCTAAATAATTAATGATTTGATATGGATAAAAGAGCTACAATATCTGTCTGGTTAACTGATACTCATTTTGAAATGTGTTCTTAATAGAATATATTTTGATATAATAAAAACAGAAATATCTGCAATAAAAATGCCGAATAGTGGTTTAGGTGCCAAGCCTACCCACATTATAAAGGATATCGTAACGATGCAACAATTATAAATACCTAACACTGAATTACAGTTTTAACTATTTTAATATCCCGCGCTATAAGCTTGCATTTCTTGACTTAAATTCAAGTGCATTACAGTGCAATATCATACAGTGCAATTCAATAGTGTAATTTACAGCTGCGCTGTTAGTTCGCTTTGAGCGCTCGGCGTGTTGAACAGTTAACTGCTGACCCAGCTGCCGTGTTATTCCGTAAATCAACATGCAAGGTTTTTGTCTGGTAGCACTGTTCTACTAATACGTAATTCTTTGTTATGATATTCTATTTGAGCTACATGAATTGTTGAGATTGTTGTAGGCCGATTTTACAATGATGAATCTGTTTAGGGTCTTGAAGCAAAATTAAATAGTTTGAACTAGCTTAATTAATCGTTTGGACATTACGTGTAATAATGAGGTAACTGACATACTTTGTGGATGGGACAGGACATACAAGAAACGTATTAATGAGTTTTATCTTCTCTGTTGTTGTTACAAGCGTTAAAAACACGAAAAAACACTATTTTTATCTACTCATCTTGGTGTTCCAGATTCGCCTGACATTCATTTTCATCCACGCAGGGCTGTGTGTTAATTCAGCCGTTTCCAGTAAGCGCTTATTGTCTTTAAACTGAACGCTAGGTTTTCGCACGAAGCTCAAGCACACGAAGCAAACCGTGGTAAAATATGCTGCTATCCTCCGCTTCACCTTTCACCTCTTGACCCCTAACACGCCTGGACAAAACTGACCCGGTCAGTGCCTCGGAGAATTAAGTCTGTATTAATTGTAAGGATTGTAGCACTTTTAATACGCCAAATTATTACGAAGAGTGGTGAATTTTGGAGTATTTCATTTGTTGCTTATTATTATTCTTCTTTTTGTAGGTTGATGACCGGTCACTACACTATAGCAACTATATCAAGTTATATATTATGATGATATAACATATACAACCAACAGCAAACTATACATTATTTATACAATGCTGCCGTTTCCTTAAAATCGTAGTTCTTTTCTGGAAAAATACCCATTCGTGTGTGTTAGTTAATTGTAATGCAAAGTCGGTGTTTTTGTTATTTAAATATGCAGGCAGAAGTCGTTCAAGCTCCCAACGCCGCAAACGTAAGTGTAACCATTAAACTTTAAACCAGTTTTCTCAGTCCTAAAGTTAACGACTGTAACCAAACCTTCAGTTACGCTCCACAGTGCTGAATGAAAACCTCAGTTTCAAGCAGAAAGTATTGTGCTCTGGTCTTGTCACCTAGGTAAGGTTATTACCATGCTACATACAGCTGTTTGTGCTTTAATGGGTTTTAATATTATTACAAAACTATAGGCCTAATACATCATGACTGAACTATTATTAATGTTGGATAAAAACTTCAAAACACATTTTTAGAGACAGGGACAGCCTACTGTAGTTATCACAAACAGAAAGCTCGAGCCAGCTATAGCAGGGGGCGCCCCCTGGAAACGACGCGTGCAACCGGCGCTACACGAATAATGCATACGATGAAAATATATTTTTTTTCTTATTTTAACTATCAAAGTACACCGAAAGTGGCATAACTTAGTGTGTTTTTTTTACCGGTGTAGTCGTACATTCACCATATTGTATGATAATAGCTGAAAGGACAACGTACGCATTACTCTTAATTAAAAAAAACAACCCGACAGTGGGAATGTCACGTTTTATGTCGTGGTCGTATTAAAAAAGCAAATACAGAATAAACTGAGAAGCGCTGAAGTTAAGTTCGGGTTAGCAGGTCTGAGCGGCTGCTGCGTGCAGAACAGCGCAGCACATCTCCATCAGCGTTCTCCACAACAAGTTTGATCTTCCAAGTTAAGCCGGCCGCGGCCACTCAAATTGGCGAACTGCACTAAGAGACCTGAACACTGATAACAACTGGCATTCGTTTTCATCCAATAACGCTTTGAGCTTATTTAAGTTGAATAACGCGCTTGAGCTCTCCTTTTTGTTTGCTACCGATCAGGCGTGTAACCAGTCAATAAGATTACGAGTATGACCCCCCCCTCAAAATTAACTTTCAGCCCCTGTATGCGAAGCACACCAAGGGGAATCCCCGCGCGCCGCCATTCCTGGCCTCAGGCCTGCCACCGCTTGTGCGTTACACGCCGCCCAGGACGTGGTGCATCGACGGGGATAAAGGCGCTTGTATTAAGGGACTGAATGGAAACTTCTGGAGGCGTGTGTTGCACTGCAGGACCTGTAATGCAAATGTCAACAATATGCCTCAGGAGCAAGTTACAGTAATAAACATCCTGCTGGGCAATTCTGCCTTGGCTGTTTACAAACATTTACATTTATAAATGGTGCTTGTTTAATTCTTATAATAATAATAATAACAAAAATATATTGTACGCATATGCATTGTTCTGTAATATTTTTGTTTCATATCTCCCCCGAAACAATTAAACGACTTCACAACTCATCAACGGACAATAATGTAACTGACAGAAATATACATCTAGTTGCAAGTAAATGAATTGAGGGGCAACAAATCATGCTACAGATTCAATCAACACCTCAAAAATCCAATTAATACAACTGAAATCCATTTTGCTTATTAAGTGTGCTGTCCGCGGAATGAATGATTCTTCATGGGTGGTTCTCTTATTTTGAATCAAACACCTTTAAGTATGTTTAAATGTGTTGGCGATGCAGTGTCATAAATGCCCATACCAAACACCGAACACTTAAATCCCGGCAGAGACATTGCACAACTGCTAGATCTCTGATGATCAAATCAATTATTAAATAAAAATTGTTCTTTTCCTTTATTGTCTATCTTTTGTACCACAGGTAAGATTAAGAAGATTAAGAAGGCTTATGAATATATGGAATATCAGACCACAGCCCATTGTGTCATGTTTTCTGTACTATCTTGTTTTTTTCTGAAATACCCTTTAATAAACCGTCGAATGTTAGCATAGAAGATGACATGAATAATTTATTTGCATGAAGCAATTAATTATAAAAATCTTTCTGTCAGGCAGTTGGAAGGAGGGTCCTTTCTCTGTGAATTCTCTCCCATTAGGTTTACATGCATAATTACTTCCGAGTAAATAACAGACATGGCCTGATATTGTTTTCAGAAGTGTTTTGACTGCACAGTGACAGTCCTTTGCACTGGAGTGTTTCTCTGTTTAAGATCCAGGACTGACAGCAGCTCTGAAGACTGAATGTGAACTCTGACGGCCTGCTGTTGAGGTTTGTGTGGACAGCACAGGCCAGAGGTCTGGCCCCCCTAATCCCCCTGCTTTTTGAAGTGCTCTAACCCACCATTTTTAATTCTGCTTCCATATGCTGCCAGTAGTTCCTGTGGATGTTTTTGTTACCTGGTAAGCAGCCTGGTGTCTCGGGGCCCTGCGATGGCAGCGCCCCTGATGCTATCCTGTTTAGCATATTTCAGCGCTGGCTGTCAGGGTGTCGCTCACACCCACGCACACGCACAAGCGCAGACGCAGACACACACAGACACAGAAAGCACCCCCCCCCCCATCTCTTTTTGTCACAACGAGAGCAGATGTTTGGGGACATCTTACAGCCTCAGCGATTNNNNAACCAAAACCTTGTATTATTATTGTGGGGGGGGGTTGGGTTTGTGGGGCTGGGTTTGGGGGGGGGGGGGCACCTGGGGCGTCTGGTCTGGGTGCGGCTGGTAACCTGCCCCCCCCCCCCCCAGTTTACTATGGCAGCTAATAGAGGATCGGGATGATAATGGTGTGAGGTTTGACTGTCCTCTCAGGGTTCATTGACGTCAGTGAGCCAGCCTGGTGACATCAGCGATTTTGAACTGAACCCCACAAAACACCCCCTACGACGACCACTCTTCACCCTCAGGAGACACCGTGTCCTTCTGCTAGGACCATGGAGCAGAATGTCAAGACAGAGCGGGATGCCACGTGAAGATTGCATTACGCCTCATTCCCAGATCATGATCTATCTCGCCTGGTCATCATGCCATTCAGACAAAGGGAGTGTATTTCTGATTCAGCAGAGACAACCTGGCTATTAGCTTTTATCTATTTGCTTTTGTCTGTGTTTTTAATCAGTATGGTTTGGTTTCAGCTGTTTGGTGTTATCTGTAAACGAGCTTGCTTTGCGCACACACCGTGAGGATGTGCTGAGCTCTGTCGTTTGGGCCACTGCATGACCGTAGGTATGAAACGGACCCAGCAGCACCGCACAATGTCAGCCCCTCTCGCTTCAGCCCTGCGCCCAGTTGCCATAGCGACAGGCTTGCAGACGAATGGAGAGGGGAGGGGAGGGGAGAGAAGGGGAGTAGGGTGAGCCCCCTCCCCGCCGAGATGGCTGCCTTTGTGTTCCTCTCTCTCTGTCACCCCATGGAAGTGAACTTTACCCCCCAATCATGTCACGACAATCGCGGCTGCTGACACGTTGATCTGCATCGTTCACAAGGATCTCCCCCCTTCACGTACAGGCCGAGTGCACACGGGGAGCCGAACGCGCACAGCGAGAGATGTCGAGCCTCGCTCGCGATGGGAAAGCATTACGCTGGAAATGTTTTGCTTAACAGCCTGTTTGATGAAATGGCTCACGTCCCGCTCCAGCATTCTCCACATTTATTGCAGATCAAATAATTCTGTTCAAAATGGAAAACATACTAGACATTTAAAATGATGGGAAATTATAAGTCTGACAGCATTCTAAGGGGTGAATTAAAATGGAATTAATTCATAATGTTGCTCCCTGGATTCCATGAATCTGAGTCATACAGAATCGTACGTCTTTGGTTCCGTTATTCCCGCCTTTGCTGGTCTGTATCATTGTCTTCCTTTTCTCACGACCTCCATATTCTGGTGACCTTCAAGCACTTGCAGGTCAAGTGATGCAAGGTCACCGGCAGGTCATCCCAGCCGTTGGGCCGCCCTCCACTAAGACCCTCGCGAATGGCCAATCAGGATACCGGATCCCCCACCCCTGTCTCATTTTCCAAACCGAGGCAGTGGCAGTCACATGACTATGAGCGTCGGCGACGTGAGGAAGATTAATGACGGTTTTAGTACCTGTTTAGAATGAAGCCGTCCGCGCCGCTGTAATTAGCCAGGACCCGGCGCAGCTGGCCGACATAATGAGTGCTGGGAAGGGTGGGGGTGGAGAGCAGTTAGGTGTGTGTGACTGCCTGAGCGCCTGCCACACTCTCATCATGCCCCAACCATAACTGGATACCACAACCAAACATTAGTAACCTCCGTATGTAGCCGGGTACCACGTGCTGGCTTTAGTAAACTCCATAGGTTAGCTGGCTGCTACATCCTGGATGTAGTAGACTCCATATAATGAAAACTGGATAGTGGCTTTAGTAAACTCTGTATCATTGTACCAGGCTCATTTAAATTACTCTCTGTCTTTTGATAGATTATGAGAAATTATTCCCTTAAATAACTGACCGATTCAGTTATTAGACAGTTCAATTATTAGATTTTTTTTCATCAAGAAAACCTGTAGATGGCCATGATTGTCAAGTCTGGAAGACTGCAGTGTCCAAGAAAACTGCAGTGTCTAAGGTGACTGCAGTGTACATGACTGCAGTGTCCAAGGTGACTGCAGTGTCCAAGATGACTGCAGTGTACATGACTGCAGTGTCCAAGACGACGGCAGTGTGCATGAGTGCAGTGTCCAAGATGTCTGCAGTGTACATGTCTGCAGTGTCCAAGGTGACTGCAGTGTACATGACTGCAGTGTCCAAGGTGACTGCAGTGTACATGACTGCAGTGTCCAAGATGACTACAGTGTGCATGAGTGCAGTGTTGAGTTCCACAGAAACAGAGTATAATTAGCCAACATCTATTGCGTCCAAAACTGAGAAAACTTTCTAAATTACGCTCCTTATGCAAGTTCTCAAATGCTGTTTTTGTGCTGATTTGTTTTGTCACTTTTGTAAGTTTTTGGTTACTTCTCTCTGTGAACGAGTGGTCATAAAGGTCCAGTAATGGTTATGATGTCAGAATGCATGTTCGGGGCACGCCACTGTACAAAGTACATCCATCTGTTTAACAGCTTGAATCTTTTATTTATCTTTCAAACAGATCCATATTTATATTACATGCTGCAGCTTAAAGATAAAAGTCGATATGTTTTGCACACTCTGATACCGCTTGACAGATCTGAGACATCGCGTAGCAAAGGCTCTAATGTTGATGTTTATGCAGGTCCCAAATGCTATTCCAAGTTATCTAAAGCACTGATTGCACTGAAAGCACTGATACATAAATTCACGGCTTTTTTCAAGCATCCACACAAATGCAGGACAGCTTCTGCATGGGGAGACGGTAGCAAATCATCCAAGCGTATGTATCATCCAGTAAGTCCCTGCCACTCACCTCCGGCTGGCCCCTATGTAAATAACTCCCCTGTCACCGAATAATGCTCCCCTAATGTTTAGTCAATAAACTCTACAGCCAAGTTTTTATATAAATACATTGGGAGCATTGATCTACGGATGGCATGTTCCAGCCAATGAGAGGGGAGAGGACAGAGCTGGGAGCCACTGGAAGGATGTGTCTGCAGCTGTTTTGGGAAGATAGCAGACGTAATGCAAGACTGGGAGGTTCTGCCAGCCAGCCAAGTGAGAAATCATCCAAGGGAAGCTGGATGTGGCACCGATTAACAAAGCTTCCTGCAGCAGCCACTTTAATCTTGCAGAAGGAGCCTGAGCATGAGCACGTGCTGAGTACTGCAAAACTGTTTCCATGGCAGTGGATAATGTGAGACCCTCCCCATGAGACGCTTCACAATGTGTGTGTTGTGGTACCACACAGCAATGTGGATAGAATCACCACTGTCTAAGAGAGCCTACCACCATCACTTTCACACAGAGGGTACCGCTATCTCTCTCTCACAGAGAGTACCGCCATCACTTTCTCACAAAGTAAACTGCCATCACCATCTCACAGTGAGTACCACCATCACCATCTCATAGAGTACTGCCAGCACCATCTGACAGTGAATACCGCCATCACCACCTCACAGAGAGTACCGCCGTCGCCATCCCACAGAGAGTACCGCCATCACCATCTCACAGAGAGTATCATCATCTTACAGAGAGTACCGCCATCACCATCTCACAGAGAGTATCACCATCTCACAGAGAGTACCATCATCACCATCTCACAGAGAGTATCACCATCTCACAGAGAGTACCGTCATCACCATCTCACAGAGAGTACCACCGTCACCATCTCACAGAGAGTACCGCCGTCACCATCTCACAGAGAGTACCGCCGTCACCATCTCACAGAGAGTACCGCCGTCACCATCACACAGTGAGTACCGTCGTCACCATCTCACAGAGAGTATCATCATCTCACAGAGAGTACCGTCATCACCATCTCACAGAGAGTACCGTCATCACCATCTCACAGAGAGTATCACCATCTCACAGAGAGTACCGTCATCACCATCTCACAGAGAGTATCATCATCTCACAGAGAGTACCGTCATCACCATCTCACAGAGAGTATCACCATCTCACAGAGAGTACCATCATCACCATCTCACAGAGAGTATCACCATCTCACAGAGAGTACCGTCATCACCATCTCACAGAGAGTACCGTCATCACCATCTCACAGAGAGAGCAAAACACGAATCCAGCAGACAGTTAAGCAGGCTCCTTCGTCCCCCCGGGAGGTGTTTGCACATAGTGTTCAGCTATTGCTACTTAACCATATTAGCCAGGACTGCAGATCCCCCCCCCCCCCCCCAGGGTCCTCCCCCAGTCATTTTAAATCAGATCCTTCTGATGGACCAGCAGTAATACTGCAATTACGTGCAGAGACCTGTGAGCCAAAGGCTGCATTTCAAGGCGTATTCAGTATGGCACTTAATCTGAATTCGTACTGGAGAATTTCCTGCTGCATGAATTGGTGAGGTGGTGAGTTACTTTGTATAAGAACTCGGCTAAGGAGTGACAGAGGAATAGTGCACTGCACTAATATTATGGTCACACTGGAATTCTCCTTAAAGGGACAGTTGGCAAACAGCTGGGTGTGGGTCTGACTCATGGATGAGAGGACAGCAGATGTGAGATCAACATGGCGCAGCACCTGGGAGACGCTGAGGACAGAGGTGGGAGGAGCAGCCAGTGGGGGGTGCCGTGGAGCCCTGTGACTACAGCCCATGCATCTCTGCTATAATGATGTAATGAAGATGGAGGCAGTCGAGAATGAACCAGGACGCTAACTACCGTGTCGATAAATAAGCCACTAATTAGAAAGAGAGCAGAGGAGATTAGCACAGTGCGTCGCTCGGCCGCATCAGGGGCCACATCTGTATCCCAGTGACACCCCTGTCGGGTGGGGGCTGTGGCGGCACAACTGTTCCCCCCAGTCTGCCCATACTGTGGCTCTGCCCCGCCTTCTGCCCCCCCCCCCCCCCCCCCCCCCC
>JAODLD010000044.1:890878-904060 GCA_026781065.1 Mormyrops boulengeri | reverse complement strand
TAGCAGAGAAACATCTCTCTCTACCACCGATTTCTCACCGCGGATAAGTTTTTAGAACCGGCTGGCTTGGAGATTGTCTGTTCAAATCATCGGCAACACCGCCATCACTGCGAGACGCACCAGCAACATCATCACTATAAGAAACAGCAACCGGACTAGAGTGAGAGTCCGATCCACTAAGCTGGACATTAGTGGTTGTCAGACTATCTGTGGTAGCTTTTTTCGGTACCAGAAATCTATACATTTCTACGTTTCTAGCTGATGCCAGCCCAACAGAACCAGAAGATCAAGCAAGACCTATCCGGTCATAATGGTGCTGTAAAGTGAACCCAGCCCAACAGAACAATAACATTGAGGCAGATTGACCCAGTCTCTCTTTCCCCATCTCCCTCCAGTTACTCCATATCCTGCCCTTACTTTTGATTATTGTCTATGTACTGCTGTTTCAAAAGATTCTTTAATAAAAGGTTATGAGACACCCATTTTCCAGAAAACATTCCATAGTTTGCATTTGAAGGATTTAATTGTCAATAAAACACATGTTGACGTCTTTGTAATATTCCATGTTTTCTTAATTATCCTTTGGGTGTTGGTAAAGATGTTTCTCGTTCTTTGAAGTTTCCTGAAACCAGGTTATACATCTGGTGATTCTATTTCTATGTTGACCAGCGTTACGCAAAATCTTATTGGCGTGTGATATATAATGGAAATAGTGGGACAATTTGCACACTCTGCCAGGTCTCCTATCTTTGGTATTGGAATATTAGCCTAATTGATCTCCTCCAAAATGTTGACCATTTTAGCCAAAGTCTATTCAGCACCGATTGATTCTTCTCCAATTCCTTGTACCCTTTCCTTCAGGATGTCATCAATTCCTGCAGGTTTCCTGTTCGGCTGCATAACTGCATAACAGGGCCTCTCAGTCCTCCCACTTCCATTGCTGAAGATTCTCAAATGTATCTCACCTCTGTGGCTGACATCTTTCCTGTAGAAATCATCCATACATTCCTTCCACGCTGCTTGATCCTCGTTCTGTTAGCTGTTATTTATTATTTATTTATTTTTATTTACCTTTATTTAACCGGGCAAGACAGATTAAGAACAGGTTTCTTATTTACAACTGTGGCCTGACAAAGGCAGAGCCTTTAGGGGGAAATGGGGGAAATAATAAAATTTGCCCGTTGACGTCCTCCAACAAACCCATTCAAGCCTGGAACTGCTTTTTGATTCTCATGGACCTTCTGAAAAGCAGCCCTTGAAGTTTCTTCAGGTACTTTGGAGGTGTTATAATATCGTCCATCATCCCTGCTGGTAGCTTCTGGCATTTGCATTCAAATCCTTTCTGAGTGATCTTTATCATCCAGATTTTTCCCTCTCCTGCCATCTTTTCGATTTCCACTGTACCTTCTGTCATCCACTTGGATTTCTTTGGCTCTTTCTATTTTAATTTGCTCACATTGCTCTTGGTTGACTTCTTGGAATTCGATCCACAGTTCCTCTGGGGTCCAGCACCTTGAATCAGTTTCTGATTGGGTTCTTGACCATGGGTATGTGCTCTAGGTCATTAGTAATATCCCACGAACCATCATGATTGATCGTTGATGCTGGTTAATTACTCCATTAATTAAGCATGGACTACTACATTATATGTGCCCCATCAAGGATTGTGTTACAAAAGTTTACTCTGTCCATGAAACTTCCCAGTAGTGGAATTCAGAATCAGAATCAGAATTACTTTATTAATCCCCGTGGGGAAATTGTCTTGAATTCATCTATTTAGCTGACACTTTTGTCCAAAGCCACATATAAGGGAGGTAAACAGTGCATCACAAGCATGTTTATCTGACTAAGTAGCTAACTGATGACTTCTGATGTTAAAGGAAAAACTTTTAAGATATAAAGTTAATAAGCCTCCCACACAAGCTATATTCAGTGGATGTTTGTCAATAAATTAAAAATGTGCTTTTTTGGCCACTCACACAAATACATATAGGAATTCCTTACTTTTCACATACCCAATCATGCTTTCCTTTTTAAGGCAAGCAGAGGTGAGAATGAAGCTTGGGGCCTGAGCACAGGGTCAGACACTGTTGGAGCATTTTTCAATGGGTTAAGCGCCATGCCCAAGAACCCAGTGAGCCCAATGAAAATGTGGCTACTCTGCTGAGCACAAGATTCAAAGCAGCAACATTCAAATCCCAGGCGCCAAGGTCTAACCCACTGAGTCACATGCCACCCCACAATCAATAGGTCATGGCTCTCCTATCTGTTTATATTTTGTGTCTGATGTTTATATTTTTCTTCCCAGGGCCAACGATGGTAAGTAAGTGTCTCTCTCCATCCCATTCCCCATCTCCCTCCATCTCTTTCCCCATCTCCCTCCATCTCTCTGTCTCTTCCCCATCTACCTCCATCTCTCTCTCTTTCCCCATCTCTCTCCATCTCTCATCTCTTTTCCCATTTCCCTCTTTGTCTCTTTCCAATCTCCCTCCATCTCTCCATGTCTCATTTCCCATTTCCCTCATTCTCTCCACCCCCTTCTCTATATCCACCTCTTTTCACATTTCCCTCCATCTCTCCACTCCTTTCCCAATCTTCCTCCATCTTTCCATCCCTTTTTTGATCTCCCTCCATCTCTTTCCATACCTCCTTCCATTTCTGTCTCTTCCCCATCTGCCTCCATCTACTTATCCATTTCCCAATCTCTCTCCATCTCTCTGCATCTTCCCCTGTATCCTTCCATATCTCTCCCCATCTCCCTTCATCTCTCCATCCCATTCCCCATCTCTCTCCATCTCTTTGTCTCTTCCCCTGTATCCTTCCATATCTCTCCTCATCTCCCTCCATTTCTCCATGCCTTTCCCCATCTCTGTCTCTTTCCCCATTTCCCTACCCCTTTCCCCAGCTCTCCATCCCTTCCCCATATCCCTCCATCTCCCCATCTCTTTCCCCATCTCACATCATCTCTTTCCCCATCTCCCTCCATCATTGCATCCTTTTCCCATTCTCCCTCCATCTTCTGTCTATTTCCCCATCTTCATCCATCTCTCCATCTCTTTCCCCATTTCCTTCCATCTTTCGATCTTTCCCCATCTCCCTCTGTCTCTCTATCCCTTTCCCCATCTCACTCCATCTTTTCCCATCTCCCTCATCTCTCCATGCCTTTCACAATCTCCCTCCATCTCTTCTCTTTCCCTATCTCTCAGGCTCTTTCCCCATTTCCCTCCATCTTTCCCTCCCTTCCCCATCTCCCTCATCTCTCCATCCCTTTCCCAATCTCCCTCCATCTCGTCTCTTTCCCCATTTCCCTCCATCTTTCCCTCCCTTCCCCATCTCCCTCCCTCTCTCATCCCTTTCCCCATCTCCCTCCATCTCTCATCTCCTTCCCCAGCTCCCTTCATCCCTTCGTCCCTTTCCACATCTCCCTCCATCTCTCTATCGCTTCCCCATCTCTCTCTCCCACTTTCAGCTGCTGCTGAATTGACCTCGAATGAACAGACCCACGAGCCAAAAGGTCACACGTCATAATAGATTTGCAAACAGATTTGCCAGATGGCAGAATCCTCCATGTCTATTCATGTAAGTATAATTGATAATCATTGCAGCTAAACATATTTTTGACTGTGAGGCATGTGGTTTGCTCGAAGTCTCAGCGGGTAACTGCAGTTAGACGATGTCAGAAGCTGCCTTTGAATACAGGAGCCTGGCTTTTATCTGCGAGGTGCACCTCCCCTCTGATGCCTAGGGGCTGCTCTCCATGTAAATGCATCATCTCATCTGGCAACAAGTGCTGAGGCTCCTGCCTGCATGTTTAGACAGCTATCTGACTCCTGTGTTGCTAGCAGAGTGCGTAAGCAATGAGATGATTACAGTGTGGAGACAGCCAGCCATGCCTGAGCCCCAGGCGTGGGCAGGGGGAGCTGCCTGCTCACCCACTTTGTCGTTACAAGACCTTGCTTGTGTTTTCTTTTTTTTCTTTTTTTTTACAGGCTTCAGGATCATGGCGCCAGTTCAGAGAGAAACAAAGAAACATTCATATGAGTTTCCAGAACAATATGACACTGAGGTTAATAATAAAATATGAGTTGAATTATATTACTATAAGTGAACAATAAGACTTATAGAACCATTGAGTTTATACTCTTATCTTAGCAAAGCGGGTTTCCCGCCATTCATAACCTAAGGTCGCCCTCATGTGGTAGAATGAATATAAGACGACTTTTTGGGATAATGAAAGGGCAGTTAGGTTAATTGGCGTCTTTTGTGCGCTTGTGTGTGCCTGGGCATCCTGTCCAGGGTGTCCCCCAGCCTCATGCCCAGTGCCCAGTGCTTCCCGAGATCAGCTTGAGCACCCCGCTTTCACTACCCCGTACTGGAATGGTTGGAAGACGTATGTGATTTATCTTGGGGGTGGTGGGTACTTGCCTATATTGAGCATAATAGGTGACTGAATTAACTGATTACTATTTTGGATAAATCAGCTAGCAGTTTATCTTTTGATCACACAGACGGCATTAGAGAGTTGTGATGTCCCAGCACCAGTACGACCGTCACGCTCGTTATCGTGCTTTAGATGCGTTTAATGTGCTTTTTACGCATATTTTCACAACTGACCAGTGGAGACTCACTTACGGAGGTTCATTTGAAAATGATTTCTCCGTGATTGCAGATATTGTGTTATGGAAGCTGGTTTTACCTGTTTTAATTGAATTCATACATTATTAATTTTTCAACAATTGCCAGCATATTTTGGCCCAACTTGCTTGTTTAATGCACATACATATGCAAATGAAACCTACAATAGTTTTGTTGATCATGGACCGCAGAACGCATCTCAGTGGAGGGAGTTGGGGGGGCGGCATAAAGTCAGGTCCGCTTGTGTGTTTGCTTTTGAAAAACTCAAACTTTACCTTTTGCCGCTTCCTTTTTCAAATTGTTGAATCTCGCTCACTTTACGATACGATTTTTTTGCCACGTGATGAATGATGAGATTTTGCTAACACTGCCGATGACGTAACATTAAACAATTTAAAATATAACTAAATAGTAGACATAATCGGAACACTTAGTGAGTAATCAATATTTTTGACTCGCCTCAAATGACATTTTTTTGTAATTCAGGCTTTTATTGGTTTGTATATAGTTGTAGGTAACGTTTTCTGAGTTCGTCACTACATTCTTAATGATGCTCCAAAAGGTATCGTCCATCTCCCCTTCCCCGTTCCACGGTACATGGTATTCATCTTTTAATACTTTGATTTACGATTATTGACATCATTAGATAGAAAGAAATTTATTTTAAAGAGATAAAAGTTTCATCTTGAAATGGCAGGTTAATATTAGAACCTCTTTTGAAATCTGTGATTAGAGAATAACCTTTAAAGCCACAGCCCGATTCCATCAAGCCAGTCCACTTAAAGGAGATGCATGCCAAAGAGATGCTGGCTGCCCCAATTAGAATAATAGAGCCAAATTTTGCCATATTGCCAGTCTTTCCGAACCATTTACTCTTTCACCACTGTTTTTTGTATAACCAAGTTTTGTAGTCGTATGGCCAAAAGTATATTCAGCGAAATATATAGTTAAACTATATATAGTTAGAATTCATATTCATATCACGGCCATAAAACTTGATACTGCCAAAAAAATTAATGAAAAGGCACGTACGTGAAACGCCAGGGATGCGTGCAGTAAGCCCCTGCCGCTAGAGGGCGCTGTGACCATTCACAAAAGCTGGCGCCCACTTGACGCTGGACTTACTGCTGGAATCGGCAGGCAAGAAGGCAAAAGGGGAAGTTCTTGCAATTTCAATAAATCCGAAGTTTCATTGATGTAAAATAATTCATAAAACATATCAACATGTTGTGGGCAATGTGTGGCTCAGTCCGTCAAGACACTATGCTTTTAATCGGAAAGTTGCTGGTTCAAATCCCAAGGTCAAGAGTATGATTGTACTGTTGGGCCCCTGAGCAAGGCCCTTAACCCCCAATTTGCTCCACGGAATGGCCAGCCCTGTTTTATCAGGAATAAAATGTGCATTTGTGTTTTCTAAATAAACTACATGGTAAATGTGCTGTACAATACAGTACAAAAATATTTTTAAAAATGCAGTCGTTTGAGACTGGAAAGGAGTGACCTGACACACTGGTGAACGTCTCTTAAAATGAGACATTCTTCACATTTCCCTAAATGAGTGGTGTTCACTCATTTGGAAATGACCATTTGTCACTGAGAGTTTTTCATGTTGCTGATTTAAGGCATAAAACAGCACCGTGCATAACAGCACCCACAAGGGTACATCAGCCCACTCAGTAAGATAGTCTGTAACATAGGAGTAACCATGTCAGTATCAATATCAGTAACATACTGTCAGTACGATAGTCCGTAACACATCAGTATCAATGTCAGTAACATTCAGTCAGTAAGACAGTGTAACATATCAGTAACAATGTCTGTAACATACTGTCAGTACGATAGTCCGTAACACATCAGTATCAATGTCAGTAACATACTCACAGAAAAATAATGTCTATAACATAGGCTGGGAGCATCGTACAGTCTGTTAACTTAGATCCTGTAGTGGGTTATTGTTATGTCAGCACGTGAGCCTAGTAGTTTTAAATTGTTTCGTGTAGGTGTCTGTGTATAGTGTTTCTTGTTTGTGCGTCTAATATTGTAAATTGTGTAGGAGCTTACAATGTAGAGCCTAGGGCACAGGGTTACATTCCCATTTATCCCATGTGGTGCTACATTATGCCATGTTTGGAGTGTATTTAACGAGTTGTGTATGGTGAATATGGAGGGATTAATTTGGTAGGGGTGTGCCATTACTTTTCAGGGTGGGTGGCTGGGTGTAAACCGGGCCCTGAGCTTTTTAGTGTATTTGCATTAGAATAAAGAAACATACTTTGTAACATACTGTCAGTAACATACCACATGGCGGAGTTCAATTCCAACCAATGTCGTGTTTTTTTTATGTGTGTGAATTTACTGTGAAGTCAGACCGATGGATTGATGGCCTTTTATCACAGCTGGACTGCTTGTCGACGTTCCTCAGAGTCACAGAGGCTGATAAGGGTCTCCTGTGGCTTGAGTTCGCAGCCTGTAGGACCACAGGCATGTCACAGATAAGACTTTGACATCTCAAGATGCCTGTTCATATCCATGTGGAAGGAAATGGTCTGTGTGAGTTACTCACACGCTGCGAGACACCTTCCCATCCTGGAATCACAGTTAGGGCTTTTACCATCCTGCTACAACCTGCAGGCGGGTATACTACTTTGTGTTCTGTGGATCAAGAGAGAGGCCCGCAGACAGACGGGTATAATGTTCTGTGTTTCCTGGATCAGGAGAGATGCCCGCAGACAGACGGGTATAATGCTCTGTGTTTCCTGGATCAGGAGAGATGCCCGCAGACAGACGGGTATAATGTTCTGTGTTTCCTGGATCAGGAGAGATGCCCGCAGACAGACGGGTATAATGCTCTGTGTTTCCTGGATCAGGAGAGATGCCCACAGACGGGTATAATGTTCCGTGTATTTTGGCCCCACCACGCATTTCCACCCTGCCCCCCGGCTCTGCCAGGACCACCTGGATTTATATGCCGGAACGAGGAGCAGCAGGTGCAGAGGATTTGGGGGCGGGGTTGGTCAGAGCACCCCACCCCCCTCCACTGATTCCAGTAAGAATTGCTACCAGATGGGCTGGGATGGCGGGGCAGTAGGTCCCCGCGGCTGCCGTCTCCATCAGCAGGCCAGCCTGTGCGACAGGCGTATTCTCCCATCTATGTTCTCTCGCTGCTCTGCACGTCACACGGCTTCACATCAGACCAGAGGTCACAGCTGTCCCGGTCCGACACGTCCCGGCAACATGGAAGCTCCGTCCTGTCTAACTGAACTCTGAGCTGGCGGCTCAACACTCGATGGGACTGATGCTTCTGTATATTGACTGATATGTATGAACATGTGTGAGAGTCTGAAGTTGCATCTCGCTTTCTGACCCCTGCTCATCACCTTCCTTCTCACCTTTACGTTTCTTAGGATCAGTCTGCCCTCCGCAGCCTGCCTGTTCTACAAGACTGCGGGCTGGTTAAATTAGCTGGTGGCTCCTAACGGTATACTGCTGAGTCTGGTCACCAGTTGTACATACAGTATGTCTGTTTGTTTGCCCCCTGCTGGCCAGAGCATAATTCTGCAAGTGTCTGAAGTACCTTTATTAACCAAATCACTTTTTGGTGCTAGGCGATGACTAAAATATCTGCTCTACGTCAACGTTTTTGTCTGATTTTACTGCAGGTGCTTCAAGAAGGAAAGAAACCAAATTGTTTATTTTTAAACAAACCCTCATTCGAACAAGGTTCTCAGGTCACAGACAACTGTAAAAAGGCCATTTCCCATAATGAGCCCATGACCCGTCACACTTAGCCTGAACTGCCTCACTGCCCTCCTTTCATCTTTTCTTACCAGGTACACATGGAATCCAGTAACATTTGGTCAGCGTTTAGAGGTGAGTGCTTATCAGAACTGAACACCCAGGGCATTTTTTCCATTATCTTCAAAGACACCTCTGACATTTGCCTTTACAGTATATGTCTGTTTCCCTTATGGATGGCATTTGTTGAGCCTGGAGTGATCCTGCACATTTTACAACCAATCAGGCAGCTAGCAACAGCCTCCTATCTGGTTTGACGAGTCAGAGCAATGAGAGGCACCTTCAGGGCTGGCTACTGTGACAGCTGTATGGTGTGCTTGGGACACACACAGGACTCACTTGGAACACACCCAAATGCTAGGGGTATGGTCAGAAATCATTCGAGGCATATTTGAGACACCCTGGGAACACGAATAGGGTATGCTCGACATACCAGGGGTATGCTTAGGATTGACTCAGGGCACACTAGGGGTACGCTCCGGACTCTGAGCACGCTTGACACGCTCAGGAATCACTCGAGGCATGCTTGATATGCTCAGGACTCACTCAGACATTTGGTCTGACACACTCAGGACTCACAACACTCAGAGTGAACTCGAGACTCTTTTGGGACATCATCGGGACATAGTCAAGACTCGCTCAACATGCTTGGGACACACGCGGGACTCTCTTGGGTCTCAGAAGACACTGGGGACACGCACAGGACTCAGGGCACACTAGGGATACATTCAGGATTCTCTCAGGGCATGCTCAGGACTTGCTTGGGATGCACTTTGGGAGACACGCTAAGGTAGACACACTCAGAGAGTGCTTGGGGCTTACTCAATACGCCTAGCGTGAGCTCGGGATTCTTTCGGGCCTCGCTCGAGACTCTCTTGGGTCTCAAGACATGCTTGGTGGTCGCACTCAGGGCACAGCCTGGAGCTTGAGTGGGACACGCTCAGGGCCGCTTCGGGGATCGTTTGAGGCATGCTCGACACACTCCCAAAAGGAACACAGCTGTACCAAGGAGAGCATGCAGGAATATGGAGGCTCAGCCAGGAGGGGGGGTGTAGCAGCTAAGGATGCTGGTGATGAGCGGGAGCCCCATGCTGTTCTTCTCTGGTCAGCTTGTGTCGCCGCGTCACCATGTGTCCGTCTCCAGGACTGAAAGCAGGTTCAAGCCAGGCTGCCACTCAGACAGCACCAGACAGCAGCTGGCGGTGAAGGTCACAGCTGCACCAGCTTAAGCAGGTTGCGCTGGGCATCTCTCCCCAAAGCCCCACCCCCTCAAAGCTGTCGACTCCTCCCAGAACTCTGAACGCAGTGAACCCGGCTTATACTGACGACCTCTTCTGTGATCGCGCACAGCTCATGACCAACTGGAGGCATAGGAACGTGAGGACAGGAGCGACTGGGAAAACGTGAGTCTCAACCAAGCAGCCCGCTGTCAGCATCTCTCACAGCTCAGCCATCACACCAAACCTGCCGCACACTGCGTGCATGTGAACGGATACAGCTTTCAGTGTGTGGGGAGGGGTGTTAGCATCAAGGAACCTAAAAGCCGAAACAGACAGGGTTCCGGGCAGACTCCTATCACGAGCGATATGCCATTATCAGTGCTTACGTGGTTTTAATTTGAGGCCTTTTATCTCTTTTTCTGAAAATGAATTTATGGGCTAACTACAGCTGTTGGACAGGCACAGAGTTATGACGGGCCATAAATTATCTGTCATTTGCAGATGGAGGAAATGTCACTGGGTAATTGAACGCTGGCAGTGAATCAATATGGAGAATCGGCAGCAGGTCAGACCACATGTGAGGAGACGGGGGGGGGTTCCCGTCTGCGTGAGTGTACACAAACTCGCACCATGACACTTTCTGGTAGGACAATGGGACCCACAGAACATCAATATTGACCTGGGAGCAGGTGACCTTTCACAGAGCACCTCCACTGCTTCCCCAGCAAACAGGAACATGTCTAATAATCACTCCCCATCCTTAAAAACAGCTCCCTCAACAAAAAAGGGCAATATTCAGCAACAAGAACAGCCACTTTGCAGTCACCATGGAAACCATATCAGGCGCTGTGTCACCGGCATCACGCAACGACGATTTTACGGGGGAAAAACACGAGTCTGCTGTTTTCCTGGAAGCTTCCGTGGGTCTCGCTGTCCTGTTGTGAGGAGGACGTGGCTTTCGGCGTGGGTCTTCCAACCGGCAGTCTGAGCACCGCCCTGAGCTTTTCAAACTGCTGCTATTTACAAACCCCTTTGTCGAGCCTCTGGCAGAGTGCAGATGTCTGCAGTCAACCCCACCCCCAACTCTGCGCCCCCCCACCAGCTTTTACCTCTTCCTGTAAAAAATAATGACATCAGCTCACAGAGGGCAAGCGTTAGCATTAGCATTAGCATTTTATTACGGCGGCAGAGATTTAGAGCGGAGGATATATCAGCGCTGAGCAGACAGAATTAGTTAACAATGCATTATCCCTCTTTATGGCGGCTGTAACTCTTCCCCGCAGAAGGGGGGACGGCGGGGAGGGAGAGGGAGGGGCCGGCGACTTTACGGCTTGGAGAGAGCGCACCACTGGGAGCAGGCCACAGGCTTAGCCCGCTGTACTCAGCACACAGCCCAGAATAACCCTTAGAAGATGGGCACTCGCAGGGCAGGTTTGGCATCCGACTGAAGGCAGCATGACCCCAGCAGTGTGGCACAGGATATGCCAGCCAGCGCCCCCGGTAGGGGGCCGCGTCAACATAACGCAGCTCGTTGACTGAAAGCCCTTAAATAAACACAGCCAGGCCCAGGGGGGCCTAATCAGCACATGCATTTTTAATGGCTGTTCTTTTATTCATAAGACCTTTATTAAACATTTCACAGCAGTTTATAGAGGGACATCTGCAGAAGCATGAGAAAAGCTCCCCGTCTCTGGCCCAACAGAACCCGGAGATGCGCTCCATGGAGGCTCACGGGCTACAGCGACGGTGCTGATTACAGCTGATGCTGGGTGGTTGCTATGGTAATGGGCCGCTGTTCGGAAGGAGGCACAGTGTGAGGGAGACGGCCATGGCACTGCGGCGGGGGGACAGGCCGGCAGGGAAACATCCGGACGAGCGTTTGGGGCCTCGCCCCCAGCACCCCCTGCTGGTTCTCTGTCCTCTGTGACCCACACGTCTGACACACTAAGCTCACAGCTCGGGGCCCCAGACCCTGTGGTGGCTAATTTACGACCGAGCTTTGCATTCCGCTCAGCGTGACAGCTTTTTTTCTACAAAATTCCACAGGCGCCGAGAGGCCGGCAGACAACGCGAGCTGTGTTTGCTTCTATTTGGGCGTCGGATTACCCAGACCGGGACCAGCGCAGTGCGGATACACTGAGGACAGGCACACAGCGCTCCTGGGTGGGGGGGGGGCGGAGGCGACTGCCACAGCATTACTGAGCGTCACCGAGGCCAAATCACGACTCTTCATGGGATACGTGACCAGCAGAACCGTTTCCCAGGCGACACAGGGTGAAGGCAAGCAGAAAAAGCAAGGTTGGGCCAATATCAGCCAGAGATGCCCCAGAAATGCAATCCCCCCCCCCCCCCACTCTTTGAACCAGAGGCCAACCGCTGCTGCATACAGTGCCCCAGCTTTCACCAGACCACGTTGCACTGGGGGGGGGGGGGCAACCGCCAGCGAGCCCCGCAAACGGAACAGCTGCTGTAGCCTTGAGTAAAGCATTGAGCTCCGTCAGCTGCTGGGGTGGGGGGGCAATTCTGCACTGGGCCCTTAACCCCCAAAAAATGCTCGAGGATGGTTGGCGGACGCTGTGCTCAGACCCAAAGCTTCACTTTCACCTGTGTGTGTGTGTGTGTCTTTAAAAAGCAGAGCATAATGGGATGTGAAACTCACACTGCAATGTGCCTCTACTTGTACAAGTGGCAAATAAAGCTACATTTCAAACTCCAATTGGACCCCTCAGAAAAAGGGACAACACAAGATTAAAACCCAGAAAGTTTCCCTACGTTTGGCAAATAAGGCCCTCCTTTTATAGGCTAACCTCAGACCAAATTCATAAGACAGTCAGCTCGCTTCGACCACAGACATACCGAGGGGTAAATGACTGGAGAGTATGGCACATGGAAGCGCCACACAAACAGTACGCGCAGGAGACAGTAAGCTGGCCTCCATCAAAGATATGCTTTCCCTCCATTTTGGCTTAACTGACCAAGGTCGCCCTCTACTGGTGCTTATAAGCAAACACTGCATATTCTTCAGCAGATTGAGTAAAAACCATGAAAACTGATCTTCATTTAAAAATGATACAGCAAACAGCAAATAGGCAGGAGACCAACAATAAGGAGTTTATACAGAAATATATACAATGTTCAACTGTTTACCATAAAGGAAATCTATCTGTATATTCAAGTCATAGAGCATTTAACTGTTAAAAAAGCACTAGACACAACTGTAGAAACAGGACCGCACAGACAGATTTACAATGTTGAAAACTATTTACTAGGATTTGATACAAGACATATAAAATGCATGAAGGCTGGATGTGGTGCTCTACATACATCAACGCAGTGGGTTTTGTATCCACTAAGAGTATAAATGTATTAAAAAAATAAAAAGGTACTGAACACAGCACACGGAAGACAGGGACAGGATGGCGTCACATCACATGGTACAAAAAGACGAGTTCAAAGTGGCCGCATGGGGTAGCGACCCCGTGTTTGTCCAGAAACGGGGAGGGGGGGGGGGGGGCGGGTAGATGTCACACTT